>OZ014525.1:27431416-28031416 GCA_963966055.1 Lathyrus aphaca
AAGGGTTCCTGCAAACCTGCAAACATCCCAACCCCCTCACATGTAATGTTCTAGAACAAGGATCCTCAGACTTGGATCAGTTATGAGAAGTGTAAACACTTCTAACCTGGAGGTACAGTGTTTACAATAACCATAAAAGATCCTCCTCTAATTCACCTCAGATGTTGAAGGTCATAAAAAGGTCATCCAGACTTAGCAGGCTTCCCAGATAGCCCTAGTACTACAGGAAATCTGTAGCACAGAGTTCTCAAGAAGAAACCCATGTCTGAACTGTGTTTCATATTCCCGCACCAGACCGAAATGGAATGGGAAAGAATATGAAGCCACTCTAGCCTATGTGTCACTCAGATCCCCGGTATAGGACCTTAATCACTCAATGAAACCCCACCCACCAAAACAGACAAGAGCCAGCAGATGATAATGATAGTATGAAAATGCATAATACTGTAAAAGAAAGCAATAAATAAAGATGTATAGAAAGCAATAAAAAAAGCAAATAAATAGGCACAAGTATCACATAACACCCCCGTAAACACAAATCAAACAAGCGCTAGGAGGAACCCACAAAAAGAACCAGAAGCCCTGGTTGCAATATAAGGGTCCCCGACAGAGTCGCCAAGCTGTCGCTCCCGCTAAGAGACACAAGGTTAGATAGGGTACAGACGCGAACGGTCAGCGAGAGGAGAAAATGAAGATGAACTGAATAGAGTCGCCAGCTAGGCATTTTTATCCCAAAGGAAAGGTAATGCTGCATAAACCTAGAAAGATATGGATAAGACGGTTGCAAACCAGAGAAACTGAGAAATGGGGTTGGTTACAACCTTGGAAGGTATTAGCACCCAGATTGTCCGTCGTACTCGACGGGATCCACGCTTGAAAGTTTGTGTCTAAAGGGGTAGTGTATGTGCTATCTGTATTCAAAAGCTGGAAAATAATGTACAAGTGTCAGTGCAAGAAAGTGAAGTGAAGTGCTCAGGACTGAGGCTTAAAAGAATAATGCTGGAAGAGGGGGGGAAGATACAGAGATTTTTGTTCGATAACTATTAAGTTATGCCTACGTATCCTCGTGTGCAATGAGGAAGTCAGAACATTGTAGTTCGACTCAAAGAAACTGAAAGATAAATTGACTTGTGAACTGCTTGCTTGTCTATGCTCAAGTGTATGACTCGTCTGGCTCGAGTGCTAACTTTCTTGCATTAGACAGAAGAAGCAAGTTCTCGTTTGTGATTGAAAGTGATGAGAAAAGAATCCCGAAGGAGACTATTATTGTTTGTTTTTGTGTTTTCAATCTTTTATTGCTTTTTTGTGTTTGTCATAAGTTAATGAGCTTAAGCCTAAACCAAAGGTTAATAAACTCATCATATCCTCCCTTTGATTAGGGATAATGAGAATACCTTAAGTATGAGATAAACATCTCAAACTTAATTACCATGATATAGGATTAAGATCATTAACCTACTTGTGATTATTTAGATGTTTTTGGGTTTTTGTTTAGTGTTAAGTAATGAGTTTAAGCCATAATCAAGGATTAGTGAACCCATTACACCATCCTAATAGAAGGATAATAGATGAGCACACTCAAGCTGAGGAAGATACCTCAACTTAATCCATGATTAGGGATTAACCTCATGACAAAAAAAAACCTTTATTAAATGGTTTTTAATTAATGGTAAGATTAAGAAGTGAATTTTTATGGTTTGTAAGATAACTTGAGAGGGACTTGTCCATTAACACTAGGATTAGTCCTTCTTAACCAATAAAGGAAGAATTAGAACTCTAATGCAAGGCCCAAGTTACAAGTTAATGTCTTAGTGATTATTAAGATGGATTGATTAAGAGGTTTAAACAAATTAAGGGTTTAACACTTAGGATTAAAGTTATACACTCCATCCTAAGAGAAGGATGCAGGCATAACCCTAATCACAAAGTCTTAAAACCTTAAAGGTTTAGTCACTGATTATGAGATGAGAAGAGAGACACAAAGAAGACACAAAGGTAAAAACTAAAGGGGGACTAATCAAAACCCTAATTATTGTCATGCTTGGATGTTCCTATGGTTTATGAGGCTTGTAAGAGATCTTCAGAGAAGCCACCCATGGAAGAAGCAGATGAAAGGAGGAGAAGTAGAAGAAACAAGTTACTTACTTCACTGAAGAAGATAAGTAAATTGGAGAAAGAAAGTGAGAGATGAACATGAATGAGCAAGCTCACTCTAAAGCAAATGAAAATTCAGCAAAGATGCATAAGAAGAATGAGAAGAGAAATGAGAAGTGAAGGCAAATTCACTTCTCAAAGTACTTACCACCTGAAATGGTTAGCATAAAGAAAGGAATGAAGTGAAAATGGCATGTATGCAAAGATGCAAACCAAAACTTGAAGAATAAACATGATGCAAATGATGCTATGAGATAATGTAAAGACATGTCAAGGGTTATGAATGCTCATACAAGAGATGAGATGCAAAAGATGCATGCTTAGAAGTATGAAAACATATGAAAGTTCATGGAATGAAATGAATGCATATCATGGAAAATGGATGAAGAAATGATAAAGCATGGTTATAATATGTCTTAAGATGTCTAAGATTACATGTGAATGAATGAAATGTCATGGCAAGTTCATGAATGGATGCATATGCAAGATGTATGCAAATGAACATGAGAAATTAGGGTTTTAATGCAACATGAGATGCAAAAGTCAAAAAACAGAAGCAAAAAATAAGATAAAAAATTGCAAATGAACTCAAAGGAACCCTAACCCCATATGATATCACACCCCAAAGGAGGAGGCCTAACTCTTAACCTAAAGAAAGTTGTGATTTTTCTAAGTTATCTAGGGTTTTAAGGTACCTTAAGAGGAAAAATGCAAATCAAATGGAAAATACAAGATAAATTTGTGGCAAAAATATGCTAGATACTACATGTCATATGAAGATCAATGCTAAAAGAACCAATGTCAAACCCTTCATGGTTAGGAAAAAAGGAATTCTTGAAGTTAGGGTTCAAAAATAGGATTTTTATGAACCCTAAATTCAAGAAAAATGTCAAAGAGTGTTCAAAACCAAAAAGAAATCTGTATGAATGGTTTGATAATGTTTCTAAATGTCCTAAGATGCAATGTGAATTTTGTTTGGAATTTTCAGTAACCTAAATGATATTTTAATTAATTAATTTCCATTAATTATTTAAAATAAACATTTAAATATTTTTAAAATGGTTATTTAATGCAAAATATAAAAATAAAAATGTTTTTGGGTGAACAAACATATTTGAATTAAAAATTTAGAAGGAAAATTTTTTGGAAATTTTTAAGTATTTTAAATTAATTATGCAAAACAAATGATAAAAAAAAGAAATAAAAATGAATTAATGGGAAGTATGCTGATCTGAGGGTTCACATTTGAACTGGGGAAATCCAAATTGACCAGCGCGCAAATGAGTGGCTGAGATGCACTATGGGTTAATTTATTTAATTAATTCTAATTAACTTAATTAAATAATAATTATGGTTTTAACAGTCAATTTGGGCCATCCAAACGCGCGGGTAAGCAAAATCCTACGACCATTATTCAAACTAACCCTAAACCCTAATTAACCTCTTAATGACTTTCAGGTGGCCGGAGAAGACCTCCGGTCATCTTCTCCGGCCACCTCCTCACCCTAACTTCCACCCTAGGCCACCCCAGACCCCCTAACTCTCCATAAACACTAAACTAACAACTCTAAACACAAATCTAGCAACAAAATCCATTTATTTTCACTCAAGATCATGAATCAAAGGAAAACGAAAAAAACACGCAAAATTTCAGAAGCTTCATACATGCTTGTTTTCAACTCATTTTCAAAACCAAATAGATCATGATGATCAGCAACGCATACATAACATTTCTATAACCTAAAATCACATTTCTGGAAACTTTGTTCTTGAGGTTACTTGAAGTGAAGCTTTCTCAAACTGAGCTATCTGGCCTCCTTTTTGGTTCAAAACGACTCCAATGATCCTCCTGGTGAAGCTTTGATGCTTGGAAGAAGTTTGTTATGGCTGGTTTGAGAGCTTTCACTCTTGCTGGTCAGAAATCGTGTTTCGTGTAGAGAGGCTTTTAAGGGTGGGAAATGATCCTCTTGTGATGCTGAGTTGTTTGGTGAAAAAAGTTTGGAGTTTGAGTGGGTGTGCTGTGAGTTTCGAATGCTTTTGCAAATGGGGTGATTTTTGAGAGCTTGATGATTTTGAAGTGTTAGGCTTGCTTGATGTGTGTTATGAGTTCCATAATGCTTGCATATGATGTTGTGATTGGTCAGAGGAGTTGGTGTGGCATAGTGTGATTGGTATGGGTGTTTTTGCACAAAGTCAACAAAACTTGTACTTGAGGTATGGGCTCTCTTGCAGCTGGCTTTTTGGCTTGTCCTGGTTCAGCAAAGATCAAGGAGATCCATGGAATGCATTTTTTGGTGATTCAGCAAGTTTGTGAAAGGTTTTGTGCTCTTTTGCAAATTGGAAGAAGTTTGGCCCGTTTTGAATTTCTTGATGTTCAAGGCATGGAATGACATGATTCTTTAGGCAATTCTGAATTTTAGGCAATGCACTATGTTGGTATGATGCATAGAAGTGTATTAGAGGTCACAAAATGGCTTGGCAAGTGGTTTTGCAAAAATCCCTCTTTGGTGTATTCTTGAAAATTATAGGATTTTTGCCAACTTTGAAAGATCATAACTTGAGTTCCATAATGAATTAGAACGTGTTCTTGTACTTTTTGAAAAGGGAATGATCCAATCTACAACTTTCATGACCAACAATTTTCCATTTGAAGCATTTTTGGTTGAGAAAGAGGAGGTTGAAAAACTTCCCCAAAATGGAAAGTTTACATTACAAGTCATTTCCATTTTTGGCAACTTTTGGTTTAGCTCACTTTTCTTCAATTTTGTGAACTTCCAAGCACTTCAATGATCAAATAAAGATCATATAACTTCAATTTGATGGAAAATCCACTTTGGTTCCATTGGTAGGGGCCTCAGATGCCCTGATTTTGCTCTGACTTGCTCAAGAAGTTACCCAGTGAACAGATGACTTCCACAATGAATTTCTTCACTTGTGCAGTGAAACCATAGCTCTGCTTCCATGCTTTCCAAGTTCTTGTGATTTTTTGACTTCCTTGATCTTTGAGGGATAATATGATGATTGAACACACATGGACCCTCTTGGAATGATTGAAGACCTTTGGAGTGGCTCAGATGGATCCTTGGATTGCTCAGATCACAAACCCTAGATGCAGATGAACTTGAACTAATGCAGTGAAACAAAAATGCGATATGAGATGGTATGCTTAAACTAATGCAAAGATGAAAGATCATAATCCATGGTGTGAAATGGGTGAGGGCAAATTTGGGGTGTTTACACTAAGGAAGAAAAGGAAAAGAAGAAAAGAGAATTAGAACTCAACTTACTTCCTAAGGAAGTTAAGTTGTTCTAAGAAAGGGGAAAGCCTATACAAGTGAAACACAAAGTGCTAAGGCAACCACAATTAGAAAGCATAAAGAGATGAGATAGAAGTAATTTTTACCTCAATCTTCCCCCTACAAAACAAGTGTTAGCTTAACAATGCATATTGAAAGCATAAACAAAGCATAAAAGTGATTAAGTACCCCACACGCCCTAGAATGGAACTAGGGTTCAAAATAAGACCTAAGTCTAAATGTGAAGGTACCTAAATGTTACATGACTTCTAAAATCAGTAGCTAAATTATATAGGTCCCTAGGTATGATAGGATACCTCAAAAAATCAAACTATGTCAAACTATGTACAAAAAGTTCACCTAAGTTCACATGAATGCAAATTAGGGTTTATGGATGAAGTATGAATGCATATAGCTTACAAGCATGAATTAATACATGAAATGAGTATCAAAGTCAGTAGTGAATGCGTATGAATGTAGATTAATGAACCTACCATCATGGATGCAATGGTTTAGGCATATGGAGCAAGGGGAAGAAGATGTGAGAAGAAATGAACAAAAATCGCATAAGATCGCAAATGATGCAAGCTAAAGATGAAGGACATGTGAATATGCATGATATGATTATGGGTCATTATCATATAAGATATGAGATGCAATTAAAGTGCATGGATTGCCATTAATTATTCCCACATAATTCATATTAACAATTAGAGAAAAAGAGAAACTAGTTTAAGTTAAACATATTCAAATAAGTATGCACTTTGAAACACAAAAACAAACCAAATACGTATGGTTCAAAAAGTGACCTATAACTGGGATTAAAGACCTATAAATGATATATAATTAACTCCTAGAAGTTACCAAAAGGTGACTCAAGAAAATGGCATGAATGTCTTTCTAATATCTAGGTTATTGAGCAAATAAACACATATTAGGACCTATAATCTAAGTGACATGGAAAAATATCAAAAATAATTTAAAAATTATGAAATTAAATCTCTGGATTTTTAAAGGCATTATATAACATGTTATAAAAGTATTTTACAAAATTATGCACCAAAGTTCCAAAATAATTACTTGATGATCAAGATAGCAAGGCATGGTCGCCGAAAAACAACTCCACAAAGTGGATCAAAAAGGGCACTAAAAATTATGAAAAAAATGCATAAGAAGCATCAAAATGTCACCAATTCAAGTGCTTAATCACACACAAAAAATAGGTCTCACACCTATGGGAGAAAATGGTTTTGGTCTCTTATGTCAATACCATTCCTTTTGGGACAGCTTGCAATGAAAAATCCAAATTAATTACTAAAACCAATCAAACCTGGAATAAAAAAATATGAAAAATTAAATAAGAGGATGAAGATCATTCATGAATTTTCCCAGAATTTTATCACACATAAAACTAATTTTAATAATTGCGACGAAACGGGTAAGAAATGGTGTTTTAAGGGAAAGTGAAAGGAACCGATTTCTATAATCTGTAACCTAATCCCTAAGCTCCGAAATCGACACATATAATCATAATTCATAAATAAATCCAGTGCCTTAGGTGGGAGGGCTCAATATGCACCTTAAGTTATATGATCCTAAGCCTCATACAAACTAGAATGATGCGTTAAAGTTGAAAAAAGTCGAAATTACTTACTTGATCGAAGTGACGATTCTTCATATAAAAGAAATCCAAAAACTTCATGAAAGGTCTTGTAATCTCCCATAAGCAAAATAAATGCTTATATTCCATAATTGCTTTGTAAAGATCCACCATAATCGAAACAAAAACAGCGGCACAAAATATCATTTGAATCTAAAGGTATCCCACAAATAAAGTGGAATACCAACCAAACAACCGTCGTTAAGATCTTTGCGAGAACCTTGCATGAACTCAACAAACGCATTAGAAACCAAAAAGAGGTGCAACCGGAAGTTGCACTTATGTCTCACAACTCAAAATCAAGTAGAAAGATGAATATACGAGTCATGGACATGCATTGAAATTTATGTTTCAAAACGGGGCAGCACTTATGCACTAATATAAACAACATGCAAACTCAAACCGGAATCGAACAAACTTACATGCAATGAATGGAAAATGATCAACAAACATAAGTACAAGTCAAAAAAAGATCAATGCATCAAAATCGTACCAAACCGAACTTTAAAAGCCTTAAACGGAAAAAAACGCGTCAAAAATCACCGACTCGGAATTGAACGAAAATCGCATGGTAACTTGCAAACGTGCCAACGGATTCAAATATGCAATCGGTTTTTGAAAATTCCGCTTGGAAGTGATACTTTTTGGCCGATTTCGTCGGCTGGCAGTAGCAAAATAGCCGGAAAAAGTTATCCGAAATCGACTAAAAAGTTCACCAATGGCTCCGAAATAATCAACAAAGTCAAGTTACACTATTCACATTCGCGAAAACGCGCTACGATTAGGAAATTGTGACCAAAACGCACTTTTCGACACGCGACACATGAACAACATCAACAATTAAGCCTCAACCTATCCTATTTCGAATTTGCACATTGAAACAAGCATGAATTTAAAATTCAAGCACTTCAATCAATATCAAGTCATAATAATTAGCTCTCCTAAGAATTTTGTCAAACACCTAACATGCACCGATTATTCTATGTCAATTTTAACAATCATTTCCAATTATGCACCACGACAATTATTAAAATCAATTAATCAAGCATCAATCAACAATCAAATCATGAATCAATGTACATAATCTCCACAAGATTAATTCAACTTGAAAATTCAATTCAAGAAACAATTCAACAATTATTCATGAATTAAAGTTTAAGAAGCTTACCGAATGAAGAATCGATGAAGAAATTGTGAATCCGGAGGAAGTGAGACGCGATCATGAACGGAGGAGAGGAGGAGAGGCCGTGAGGCTGCCGGCGGTAGAAGATGGTGGTCTTACGGTGGTGAAGTTGACCGGAGGTGGTGGTTCGTGGCGGCTCGGCTACCGGAAGCTTGATCGGAATTGTTGTGTTCTTGAGTTCTTGATGAAGTTGTTGTTGTGTTTTTGAGAAAGAGTTGAGAGAATGAATTTTGATCCTTTAGAGAGAGATTGTGAGAGTTTTTGGTGTTTGTAAATTATGATTGAAGTTATGAGACAAATTGTGGGTCAAAATAATATATAGTGGAGTGTAAAATGAAAGGCAAAAGATAGAATTTCGGCTTAAGTGAAAATAACAATATTTTCGGCAAGAAATTTCGACTCTGAGCCTTCCACAACATCGTCCGCCTCTGAATCACGGTTGCAACACAAACAGAACGGACGTCATACGATCAAAATCGAGTGCGATCGATACGTTTAAGCTGCAAGACGTCACTGAATAAGTTGTTTTTTCGGCTTATTTGGTGTCCGCTACTCGAAAATGTGACGAGGTCAACCTCTTCGAAGCATAATCTCGACTCGACTTTGTCAGTAAAGTTGTAGATCTATGAGTCAGTGACCTGGTGTTAAAATGTAAGCTCAGCCGTATAAACGACGAGGGAGATATGAATTTTCTCGTGAAACCACTTTCAGCCTTTTTCTTCGGTTCAACACTTCAGTTTTGTGAAATAAACCAAAATGACGGTCTTTGGAGCACCGTTCGAACTTCCGTTTGTCTTTGAACTTGAAAAGGATAACATTTGTGAACCAACGCTTCAAGAACGGGTGAAATCCGATGAAAATTGACCGAGTTATGAAATTTACAAAATCTGACAGACAGTGCACTGCATCAAAGAACCTTACTGGTAATTCGCATTTTTGGGATCCTTCTGCTCGGACCTAACCCAAACTGAATTCACATAATGAAGATAAAATCTAAATGGAATTTTAGGCACCGGAACGACATCAATCCGATGAACGAGCCAAGAGTTATGAATTTGTTTGTGTTCAAAACTCACTGGTTCAGCACTGTTTTTCACTATGTCGACTCTAAAGACTCGCACATTCTGAGATCTTCTTCAAAGAATTAGTTCTCGGAAAAAATCTAAAATTTGGAAAGGATATCAAGACAGAAATTTTGGCATATGAATCCCTCAGACATGTTGACCCAATCAGAAGTTACAAACTGTTGAATACCGCTAGCACAGTTAATCGGCGAAACCGAAATTTCAGAAACAAATAATTCCCGCCATTTTCCTTGATGAATTGGCCTCCGAGCCGAACACAAAAGTTGTAAAGAATACCGAAACGGTCTAAACTATCAATTTTCAAGCCAAAATGAGTTTCCGAGCATAAGTTACAACTTTTTCAAACTGCATCATAAAACTGATATTCTGCTTAAACTCCTCTGAATCAACCGAGAACGTTTGGCTTCTTCTGAGATTCTTGTGCACGTGCCGCATGAAGAAATAAAGGCCAGTCGCAACCTATGAAAGCTCAAATGGAGATGTATATTCATGTATGTTTATGATGCAATTGTGATCTAAATGCAATGCAACTTATGAAAGGATATGCTAAATGGCATGAAAATGAGAGGGCAGATTTTGGGGTGTTACAGCTGCCCCTATTCAATCATCTACAGACCTGAATGAATAATTGCAACAGCTTTTAGAAGTTCAAGGTGCGGAGTGATTGAATACTCGAATAAAACCCTGAAATTTGAACTCGGTGGATAATAGAAATGCCATCTGCTTTTTATTTATATATTTTTTGTTTTGACCTCTGAATAGGCAGCGGAAAAAGAACCAGGTGGAATAGGATCGTTGTACATAAACGAGAGCCCAGGCAAACAAGACCGTTGTACAAAACGATAACCTGCGACGTGACTGCTGAGCGAATCAAGCCACGGAAAGGGAGCCTGTTGTACAAAACAGGGCTTTGAACGAGACCATTGTACAAAACAGAACTCGGAAATGTGACTGTTGGGCAGGACCAAGCCACAAAGAAAACACGCGACTGCTGGGCAGGACCAAGCCACGAAAGATGCCTGTTGGCGAATCAAGGCTTAACAAGACCATTAGCAGAATGGAACTCGACAATGTGACTGCTGGGCAGGACCAAGCCACAAAGAAAACACGCGACTGCTGGGCAGGACCAAGCCACGGAAGGTGCTTATTGGCGAAACAGGGCTTAACAAGACCATTAGCGGAATGGAACTCAACAATGTGACTATTGGGCAGGACCAAGCCACAAAGAAAACACGCGACTGCTAGGCAGTGTCGCTCCCACCAAAATGAGGCTAAGTTAAATGGGGTACAGACGCGAACGGTCGGCGAAGGAGAAGAAATGAATAGAGTCGCCAGCTAGGCATTTTTATCCCGGAGGGAAGGTAATAATGCATAAACCTAAGGAAAGATATGGATAAGACGGTTGCGAACCAGAGAGACTGAGAAAGGGGGTTGGTTACAACCTGGGAAGGTATTAGCACCCAGATTGTCCGCCGTACTCGACGGGATCCACGCTTAAAAGATTTGTGTTTAAAAGGGGTAGTGTCAATGCAATCTGTGTATCAAAGCTGGAAAGAATGCAAGTGTCAGTGTAGAAGAAAAATGTGAAGTGCAGGAGAGAAGTGTCAGTGTAAGAAAAGAATGACTCAAGACTATGAGGCTTTAAGAACAATGCTGGAAGGAGGGGGAATATATAGAGACTTTTGTTCAATAACTGTTAAGTTATGCCTACGTATCCTCTCGTGCAATGAGGAAGTCAGAACACCGTAGTTCGACTCAAAGAGACTGAAAGATGAGTTGACTTGTGAACTGCTTGCTTGTCTATGCTCAAGTGTATGACCTGTCTGGCTCAGGTGCAAACTGTCTTGCATTAGATGGAAGAAGCAAGTTCTCATTTGTGAGTGAGTGAGATGAGAAAAGAATCCCGGAGGAGACGGTTATTGTTTTTTTTTGTGTTTTCAATCTTTTATTGCTTTTTGGAGTTTGTCATAGGAAAATGAGCTTAAGCCTAAGCCAAGGGTTAGTAAACTCATCACATCCTCCCTCTGATTAGGGGTAATGAGAATACCTTAAGTATGAGGTAAACACCTCACACTTAATCACCATGATGTAGGATTAAGATCATTAACCTACTTGCATTTATTTAGATGTTTTTGGAGTTTTTGTTTAGTGTTAAGTAATGAGTTTAAGCCATAATCAAGGATTTAATGGACCCATTACACTATCCTAATAGAAGGATAATAGATGAGAACATTTAAGCTGAGAAAGACTCCTCAACTTAATCCATGATTAGGGATTAACCTCATGACAAAACAAAGCCTTTATTAGAGTGGATTTTAGTTAATGGTAAGATTAAGAAGTGATTTTTATGGTTTGTAAGACAACTTGAGGGGGACTTGTCCATTAACACTAGGGTTAGTCCTTCTTAACCAATTAAGGAAGAATTAGAACCCTAATGCAAGGCCCAAGTTACAAGCTTGATGTCTTGATGATTATTAAGTGAATTTATTAAAGGATTTAAACACATTAAGGGTTTAACACTTAGGATTAAAGTTATACACTCCATCCTAATAGAAGGATGCAAGCATAAGCTTAATCACAAAGCCTCAAAACCTTTAGGGTTTAGTCCCTGATTATGAGATGAGAAGAGAAGACTCAAAGATGACACAAAGGTAAAAGCTAAATGGGGGACTAATCAAACCCTAATTATTATCATGCTTGGTTATTCCTAGGGTTAATGAGGTTTGCAAGAAGATCTTCAAAGAAACCACCAGGAAGGAAGCAGATGAAAGGAGCAAGAAGCAAAGAGAAGCAAAACAACTTGCTTCACTTAAGAAGACAAGTTGCTTGAAGAAAGAAAGTAAGATGAACATGAATGAGCAAGCTCACTCAAATACACAAGATAAAATGCAGTAATGATACACAAGAGGGATGAAAAGAGATTGTGAGAAGTGAAGGCAAATTCACTTCTCAAAATGACTTACCACCTGAAAAGTTAGTAAAAGAAATGAGATGCAATGCAAGAGATGAAATGCCATGGTACAAACCAAAACCAGAAGCATAGACATGATGTTAATGATGCTAAAAGGATATGGGTAAAAGGGGATGCAAACACAAGGCAAGACATGAGAATGATCATACAAGGATATGGGTGCAGATGAAGAATGCTTGAACCATGGAAGTTCAAGAAAAGTTTATGAAATGCAATGGACATATAACATGGCAAATGAAAAGATGCAATGATCAAACATGATTCTAATATGTCCTAAGATGTATTATGGATCATGTGGATGCACAAAATGTCACGGCAAGTTGTTGGATGCAAGCAAATGAAAGATGGATGCAAAGGAAGGCACAAATTAGGGTTTATGATCAACACACAAAGCAAAATTCAAAATCAGAAGCAAATGACATGATAAAAAATTGAAAATGCAATCAAAGATACCCTAAACCTATACAAGTTCACTTCCCAAAGGAGGGGATCTAACTCTTAACCTAGTGAAAGTTATGAATTTCTCAAGTCAATTAGGGTTTTAAGGTACCTCATCATAAAAAATGCAAAAACAAATTGAAAATGGAAGATCAATTCAAACCAATTTTACCCTATAAACTACATGCCATGAAGGATGCAATGCAAGAAGAACCAACATCAAACTCTCAAAGGTTAGGCAGAATGGATTTTTCAAAGTTTGCACAAAAATATTGCCTTAACATGAAATTAATTCCATGGAAAATTGTCAAAATGCATCAAGAACTAAAAAGAAATTTGCTTTGAGAGTTGGATAATGTTTCTAAATGTTTCTAAATGCAATGTGAATTTTTTTTGGGATTTTTAAATAACTAAATGTATTTTTAATTAATTAATTTTCATTAACTAATAAAAAATAAACATTTAAATGATTTAAAAATGATTTTTAATGCAAAAAATAAAAATAAAAATATTTTTGGGTTCTGAAAAATAATGAAATGCTTGACAAAAATTTTCAGAATTTTTAAATGTATTTTGCTATTTTAAATAATTCGTGCAAATTAAATGAAAAGAAAATGAAATTAAAATTAAAATATGAGAAGTAATCTAAAGGAAAGGCTAGGATTCATTCTGGGTTTGTGGGAGTTGACTTGGCGCCACATCCAATGGCCCAAGTTCAAACCTGACTAATATTCATTTAATGATTAATTAAACCTAGGTTAAGTTAATTAAACACTGATTAGGGCTTAATGAGCCATCTGGACCGTCCAGGCGCGCGCGGGAAGCTTAATCCTAAGGCCATTATTCAAACTTGGCAATTAATCACAATTAGGGCAAATGACATTCAGGTGACCGGAACAGTGGTTCCGGTCATCTTCTCCGTTGAGCAAAAACCCTAGGATCTTCTACAGGTCACTAAACATGAAATTTCTTCCACCAAAATGATCCTCTCATCAATCTAAACCTAACCCCTCATCTCAAATTCATTTATTTTCACTCACAAGCCTGAATCGAAGCAAAACGCAAAACACGGGCAAATGTTCAGAGATACCATACATGCTGGTTTCTTCACCATTTCAAAAAATAAACACATATTCATGATCAGGAGAACACATATCATCATAAAAGAACTTAAAAATCAAGTTCTGGGAAAAAAGTTCTTCCTCTTACCTGAGATGAAGCTTTCCTGATTCTGAGCTCTCTGGCCTCAAGCTTTGTGCAATCCTTCTCCCTTGAACCTCCTGGTGATGGAATGGAGCTTAGAAAGCTTGGGGAGTGGCTGGTTTGAGTGATCCAACTCTGGTGTAGCAGAAATGGAGGTCTCTATAGGTGGTGATTCAGGCAGTTTCAGGGGGTGGATTCTATTCTATGAGTGATTTGTGGTTTGTGTGTGAAGGAATTTTTGATGTTTGAGGGCTGTGTGAAGAGATTCGAAGAAGGGAAGTTCTTGGCAGATTTTTGTGTGTGCTGCAATGTGGGAGCTTCTAGCTTGTGTATGGTGTGTTTAGGGTTGCTTGATGTCCACATATTTGACTCTGATTGGGCAGAGAGTTGGTGGTGGCACTGTGGGATTGGCATGGGCAAAAATGCAAAAAGTCAAGATCTTGTGTACTATGAGTATGGCTCGGGTCAGAGGCAATCTTAGGGCTTGTCCTGCCTCAGCTTGAGTCAAGGAAGGCCTTTGGATCTGATTTTGTGAGTTGGCTAGCCTTGATCAAGGGTTTCCAAGGTTCTTGCACATTTCCCTCTTTGGATTTTCTCATGAACCAAGGCAAGAAAACTTGTGATATTTTGGGCAAAATGTGACAAAATGAGTTATGCAATGTTGTTATGCTGCTTTGGTACCAATTGGAGTTCAATTCAAACATGAGAGGCCCTTTTTGCAAAGTTTCAATTTTGTAGCCTTTATGAAAAATGCCTTATGCAACTTGTGATACAAGGCATGGAAATGAAAAAATCTTGGCACAAACTTGACTTTTCTAAGTTGTAACATGTTATAATGATGCAAAGAAGTCACTTAGAGGTCTTGAAAATGCTTGGAATTGGAATTTGCAAAAATCCCTCTTTGGTGCCAAAAGTGGAAATTTCATGATTTTTCCCAACTTTGCAAAGCTATAACTTTCGATCCAAAATGAATTGGAATGAGTTCTTGTACTTTTTGAAAATGGGAGGATCCATTCTACAACTTTCATGACCAAAGTTTTCTCATTTGAAGCATTTTTTAATCAAAAAGAAAGGGTTGAAAAACTTTCCCAAAATGGCAAGTTTACATTACAAGTCACTTTCCCAAAAAGGCAATTTTGCAAATGGCTTGAAATTCTTCAATTTTGTGAACTTCTAACATCTTCTATGATCAAATAAAGATCATACACATTCAAAATGATGGAGAACACCCTTTGGTTGGGTCATTGGGGGCCTCAGATGCCCTGATTTTGCACTGACTTGCTCAAGAAGTCAACTCTTGATCAGATGCCTTCCCCATGGAATTTCTTCATGAAAATTGATGTGCATGACCCTCATAACATATAGAGACCAATAGAAACAAGAATGACCAAATAATTTGGAGTTATGGCCTTTGAAACCAAAACCCTAATTCTAGGTCATCTGTGCAGTTAAACCTGGCTCTGCTTCCATGCCTTTCTCAGTTCTTGTGATTCTTTGACTTTCTTGACTTTGTGGGGATATGATATGATGCTTGAACATACATGGACCCCTTTGAAGTGATTGATGACCTTTGGAGTGGCTCAAGTGACTCAGGGATGGCTCAGATCACAAACCCTAGATGCAGATGACTTTGAATCAATGCGGTGAAGCAAATATGCAATATGAGGTGCCATGATTGACTTTATGCATATGAAACTATCACAAGCCCTGGTGTGAATGGGTGAGGGAAAATTTGGGGTGTTTACAGCTGCCCCTATTCAAACATGAGTTAGCTGTGCAGGATGTAAGCGACGGCTTAACAGGTAAACAAGATAACTTGTGGTTGAATACCAAAGACAGTCCAAAATTTGCACTCACATAATGAAGAAGAAAAGGGATATAGATTGTAAAAGAAAATAAAGTATAATTATAAAGTGCGGGTGATGGAGGACGACCGTCGGGCAGAGGACGACTGCCGGGGATAAAGCAATGGCGGGACGGCCGACATGCTGGGGATACAAGAGATTATGATGGGGACGACCACCAAGTAAAGAAAATGGGATTTTCTGGGGATTAAAGATGAATGATGGGGACGGCCATCAGGTAAAGCTATAAGGCTCTCTGGAGATTTGAAATAAATGATGAGGTACGGTCATCAAAGGTGAAGAACGATCACCTGGCAGGGGACGGCTGCTTTGTTGGGGGATAAGATGAGGGACGGTCATCTAAGGTGATGGACGATCACCTGGAAAGGTACGGTTGCTGAAAGTATCACGACATAGGACGAATGCCGGATGGAAAGAGTTGGCGATGGGGATGGCCATCGGATAAGCATGATGAAGGACGATCATCAAGAGGTGAAGGACGATCACCTAGCAGGATACGGCTGCTCTGAGGGTATCATGACATAGGACGAATGTCGGATAAGAAGGGGTTCTAATGAATAGAGCCTCCAATGGGGGTGATGAAGGACGATCATCAAAAAGGTGAAAGACGATCACCTGGCAGGGTACAGCTGCCGAAAGGGTATCATGACATAGGACGAATGTCAGATAGAAAGGAAATAATTCATTGGGATTTGTCGGGAATTCTTCTGGGGAATGGTAGACACAGACAAGTGTCTAAACTCAAGAAGACATAAGTGTTTGACACGGTATATAGATTAAAGATGCGGACGAGCATCCTTAAGACTATGATACGGACGAGTATCATTAGAAACAAACGTTTGACGCATGTTCAGAGATGATGATACGGACGAGTATCAACTGGTTAACAAAGAACACGGACGAGTGTCGAATCTGAGGGGATATAAGTGGCATATACAAGATACGGAAGAGTATCTGTATGAGTAGAAATTGATGAGTGAGACGCAGACGAGTGTTTAACTTGCTGTGGAGAGCACGACACGGACGGGTGTCGGAAAAAGTGTATTATAGACGAGTATATGATTTACAAAGTGTTTAGGTAACTATGCTGGGGAAGGTGACACGGACGGGTGTCAGGGAGTTGTATAAATATGTACACATATGTTGCGAGTGCAAAGGGGACGCTTTGGCTTTCTGCTGGGGATATGCCACAGACGAGTGTCGGGAAGCATTTGTAATATACGAGTTGTCTGTTTGTAAAGAATGCTCAGGCGACTTTACTGGGGAATGATGATACGGACGAGTGCCAAAAGGGGTGTGTATCTGTAAGGGAAATGTTTTGGCCCTCCGGTGAGGAATTGGGGAAATATTTTGTATACTGTCTGATGGGTTGTCAGTATTTTCAAGTGTTCAATCTGACTCATGGCTTGTGATTATGCAATATGTTTGATTTTTGCCGTAATGCTCCGTATTAGACGGAATGCTACGCTCTGTGGGAAAGATATGATGTGAATGCTATGATTATGCAAAGATACCGATCCGGGATTCGGATTCTGCTGCTGTGGAGATCTCTGGCTGATATGCTTGAAGCGGATTTTCCAGCTGGGGATAAGATCATTGGTAGATCTGGCATATATGACTCTGCTTGGGGCAATAGATCACTGATAGATCTTTCTTAGTAACGAGGGACCCAGCTGGGGATAAGATCATTGGTAGATCTGGCATATATGACTCTGCTTGGGGCAATAGATCACTGATAGATCTTTCTTAGTAACGAGGGACCCAGCTGGGGTTTGTAGAAGCTTTCGTCACTCTGTTGTGAGATCTTTAGGCGTTGCTCTTCTGGATAGAGATTGAAACCTCGTGGGGATATTCCCTGTCTAGCACTCAGCTGGGGAGAAAGAAAGATCACCGAAAGATCCTCCTAGAGATTTCTGTGGGGGTCCTGCTGAGGATGATACTCGACCACTCAGCTGGGGATATGAACACCTTCAGGTGCTGCTCTTTGAAGGAAATGTTGGAGCAGTGATGCCTGACAACTCTGATGGAGAGAAAACACCTCTGGTGCTTTTTGGAAGGTGTGCTGAGGATATAATGATTTGGCAGTCTACTGGGGAATTGCTTTCATGCCCCATGTTGCTCTTTTGGATACCCGCAATCCTGTAAAGACGAAGAAATGCACAAGTATCCCGAGGTATCCCTCACTGGATTCCATCATAGGAGTTTAGACACTCCTAGGAGTAAGTATGTTTCCTGTAAGCACGTATTTTTTAGAAGGGAAGCATCTGTATTTATGCAATCAATATCTTAAAGACATCGGACATTTTTGCAAACGAAAATAAAATGTACGAGACGAAACATGACTGAAAATCTGATTTTATTAATTCATGTGCCCTGAATTGGCAAGATACAGTCAAAGAAACGGATCCCCTGAAATGAGGAAATTGTTACAAATTGAGAAACAAAAAGGTGTTGGCAATGTTGATGACGCTTCAAGGAGCTTCCCTTGGGCTATGACTCGTATGACATTTGACCTTCTTTTCATCTTGCTTTCTGAGGGAGGCTGATTCTGACCGACGCTCGAACCTTTCGGAGCTTACCATGTTGTAAGTGATACAAACGAATTGAGAATGCAGTTGTTCGCTTATTCCCTTATTTTGTGTGGATCGCCTTTCCAGGTTTTCGATCCGCCAGGATACCCATTTTTGCCTGAGTTGTCCAATGCGGCTTTTCAACTCTGCGGGTGTACATTTTTATTTATTTTCCCTTATTTTTGCCCGAGTCTTTTATTCTGTTTTTGACTCGCCGGGATGCCCTATTTTTGCCTGGACTTACATTCTGTTTTTATGTCCAGCGGGTCATTTTTAGGCGAAGTATTTTTTAACTGCATCTGAATTCACAGGGGACAGGAAGTCTTCACCATCCATAGTACTGAGCATCAGTGCTCCACCAGAGAAAACCTTCTTTACTATGAACGGGCCATCATAATTCGGAGTCCACTTGCCCCTGTGATCTGTATGAGGAGGGAGGAGTCTTTTCAGCACAAGATCTCCTACTTGGTACTCTCGGAGTCTGACTTTCTGATCGAAGGCTTTCTTCATTCTTTTCTGATATAACTGCACATGACAGATTGCAGCCAATCTCTTTTCTTCAATCAGATTCAGTTGTTCGTACCGGGATCGGACCCATTCTGCTTCATTCAGCTTAACATCCATCAGTACCCGCAGGGAGGGTAATTCAACATCAACCGGTAGGACTGCCTCCATACCATACACAAGTTGATACGGTGTTGCCCCAGTGGATGTTCTGATTGACGTACGGTACCCATGCAAGGCAAACGGTAGCATTTCATGCCAGTCTTTGTATGTAACCACCATCTTCTGCACAATCTTCTTGATATTCTTGTTAGCTGCCTCGACAGCGCCACTCATCTTTGGCCTGTAAGGAGAAGAATTGTGATGTTGGATCTTGAAGTCCCGACATAGTTATGCCACCATTTTGTTGTTTAAATTGGAACCATTATCAGTAATGATTCGCTCAGGCACTCCATACCGACAGATGATATCTCTCTTCAGAAATCGGGCTACCACTTGCCTTATAACATTTGCATAAGAAGCCGCTTCAACCCACTTGGTAAAATAGTCAATAGCAACCAGGATGAATCTGTGGCCGTTTGAAGCAGTTGGTTCAATCTTGCCAATCATATCGATGCCCCACATGACAAAGGGCCAGGGTGAAGACATCACATTCAAAGGATTCGGAGGCACATGCACTTTATCCGCATAAATCTGGCATTTATGACATTTTCTGGCATAAGCACAATAGTCTGCATCCATTGTGATCCAGTAATAGCCTGATCTCAACAACGTTTTAGCCATTGCATGTCCTCCTGCATGGGTACCAAAGGACCCTTCGTGCACCTCGTGCATCAATAAGTATGCCTCTGTCCTGTCAACGCATCTGAGGAGTACCATATCAAAGTTTCTCTTGTACAGGGAACCATCAGTATTTAGGAAAAAACTACCAGCTAGCCTTCTTAATGTCTTCTTGTCATTGGAAGATGCCCCAGGTGGGTATGTTTGATCCTTCAAGAAGCACTTAATGTCATGGAACCAAGGCTTATCATCTTCAACAACATCTGCTGTAAATACATATGCTGGTCTGTCAAGTCTGGATACTGATATCCGAGGTACAAAGTTGGCAGCTTGAACTTTGATCATGGATGAAATGGTAGCAAGAGCATCCGCAAACTGATTCTCATCTCGAGGGATACACTCAAGCTTGACTGTTGTGAAGAAAGTCAATAACCTTCTTGTATAATCCCGGTAAGGTATCAGATGATCTTGGTGAGTGTACCATTTGCCGTTGGTTTGATTAATTACCAGAGCTGAATCTCCGAACACAATCAAAGTCTTGATCCTGAGGTCAATGGCTTCCTCAAGACCCATAATACAAGCTTCGTATTCAGCTTCGTTGTTAGTGCAGTTGAAGGTGAGTTTTGCCGAGAAAGGCATGTGAACTCCTTTAGGTGTAATGAGTACTGCACCAATACCACGACCATTCATATTAACAGCCCCATCAAACATCATAGTCCATTCTTCTTCCGGGTCAGGCCCTTCAGTGTGAATGGGTTCTTCGTGATCTTTCGCTTTTATGAACATGATGTCTTCATCAGGGAAGTCAAATCTCATAGGTTGGTAATCATTAATGGGTTGCTCAGCAAGATAATCAGACAATACGCTGCCTTTGATGGCTTTTTGAGATGTGTGTTGAATATCATATTCTGTGAGGATCATTTGCCATCTTGCAACCCGTCCGGTAAGTGTTGGCTTCTCAAAAATGTACTTAACTGGATCCATCTTTGAAATCAACAAGGTAGTGTGGGTCAACATATACTGCCTTAGTCGGCGAGCAGCCCACGCTAAAGCACATCAAGTTTTCTCAAGCAGTGAATAACGTTGTTCACAGTCGGTAAACTTTTTGCTTAGGTAGTATATTGCATACTCTTTTCGACCAGACTCGTCATGCTGGCCCAACACACACCCCATTGATTCTTTTAACACTGTTAAGTACATGATTAGAGGTCGTCCTTCAACTGGAGGCATAAGGATTGGAGGCTCCTGTAAGTATTCCTTGATTTTGTCAAAAGCCTTCTGGCAGTCTTCGTTCCACCTGACCGTTTGTTCTTTTCTTAACAGCTTGAACAAAGGCTCACAGGTTGCTGTAAGGTGAGATATGAACCTTGAAATGTAATTCAATCTACCTAGGAACCCCCGAACTTCTTTCTCAGTCTTTGGCGCAGGAATTTCTTGAATGGATTTGACTTTATCAGGGTCAACTTCAATCCCTTTTTCACTTACAATAAATCCCAGCAACTTACCAGATCGCACCCCGAATGTGCATTTGTTGGGGTTTAACTTCAGTTGGTACTTCCTCAGACGTTTGAATAGCTTCAACAGATTTACCAGGTGGTCTTCTTCTGTGAGGGACTTGGCAATCATGTCATCCACATAACATTTGATTTCTTTGTGGATCATGTCGTGGAATAATGTTACCATAGCCCGTTGATAAGTTGCACCCGCATTCTTCAGTCCGAATGGCATCACCTTGTAATAGAATGTGCCCTAGGGTGTGATGAAGGTGGTCTTCTCCATGTCTTCAGGTGACATCTTGATCTGATTGTATCCTGAGAACCCGTCCATGAAGGAGAACACCGAGAACTGAGCCGTATTGTCGACCAATACATCAATGTGAGGTAAAGGGAAGTCATCTTTCGGGCTGGCTCTGTTCAGATCCCGGTAATCCACACACATCCTCACCTTGCCGTCTTTCTTAGGCACAGGTACAATATTAGCAACCCACGGTGGATAGCTAGTTACAGCAAGGAACCCGGCGTCCCACTGCTTTTGCACCTCTTCCTTAATCTTCATTGCCATATCCGGGCGAGTACGACACAGTTTTTGTTTTACCGGTGGGCAATCTTCTTTCAGAGGCAGCTTGTGCATGACAATGTCGGTGTCCAACCCTGGCATATCCTGATAAGACCAAGCAAAAACATCCGCATACTCCCGAAGCATGTCAATCAGTTGCTCTTTCACTGAATCATGCAAACAGGCCCCGATCTTAACTTCTTTCACATCTTCTTCCGTACCAAGATTAATCGTCTCAACCTCCTCCTGATGAGGAGTGATGACCTTCTCCTCTTGTCTCAACAACCTGGCTAGCTCTTTAAGTAGCTCATAATCTTCTTCAACCCCTTCATCAGCTTGATTGATTGGATTGTCAAAGTCATACGAAGTCATAGCAGTGTTGTTGTTGGTGCAGTCTGGAGGGCACTTTCTGCAAGGGTTTAGATTGTTTATTTTAGTGATCAATTTTAATCTTGTTCAGAAAAAGTGAAAATGAAATCATTTATTTTGAAAACATTGCCATTTTATTTTTGTACAAAAAGAAAAATGAAAAGACAGTGAGCGAAAAAGAGACTTGTTTGCAAAAGATGTCCAATATTCATTGATTGATCTATTTGCACAAAATTACAAGATGGCCCGATTACAAAATGAGTCTTGTCATCTTGGCCAAGATGCAAGACTTGATGCATGCTTTAAAATACAGGAAATAATAATTACTCTGCAGGAGTAACCCTTATAATTTCCTGGGAAGACCAGTTAAGGACTTGGCTCCCCGGGATCCTTGGACGTATCCAGCTTTCCAGGTTGCGGTCGCTTTCCTCCTCGTCTTCCAAATTGTTCACAGCATCCGGGGTGAGCATTCCCCCGCTGACAAAATTGGGCTCTTTTGCAGCCTCTGATTGATCTTGTTGAGTTGGTTTGTAACCCAACCCAAATCTGTCTTCTTTCTTTTCCACGGGCAACAGCTTGCCCCAGCCTTGGGCAGTACCCTCTTCAACAACCTTCCGGGCTTGTTGATAAGACGTCATGGAAGTTCCCAGTACAGCAGATGCTTCATTAATGTTCAGGGCCTCGAACCCCTGGCTCATGGTTTCATGGATTTCTCCATCCATCTCTATGTACTTATACGTGGCCAGATGGCTAACAAAGATGTCTTCCTCCCCACAGATGGTGATGATTTGGCCTTCCCACTCGAATTTCAGCTTCTGGTGAAGGGTAGACGTAACAGCGCCAGCGGCGTGGATCCAGGGTCTACCCAACAAACAGCTGTAGGCCGGCTGAATGTCCATCACATAGAAGGTAGTTTTAAAAGTCTGCGGGCCAATCACCACAGGCAGATCAATCTCCCCAAGCACTGATCATTTAGAGCCATCGAATGCTCTCACCACCAAATTACTCGGACGCAATGCTAAGCCATCATACTCCAGCTTCACCAAGGCTTTCTTTGGTAGAACATTGAGTGACGACCCAGTGTCCACCAGTACATGAGATAAAACAGCACCTTTGCATTCTAGGGTGATGTGTAAAGCCTTGTTGTGGTTACGTCCCT
Organism: Lathyrus aphaca; assembly: GCA_963966055.1. Lineage (NCBI taxonomy): Eukaryota > Viridiplantae > Streptophyta > Magnoliopsida > Fabales > Fabaceae > Lathyrus > Lathyrus aphaca. The sequence continues at coordinate 27,454,709 of OZ014525.1, forward strand.
CAGTTGTTAAGTCAGCATTGGTAAAGCCCAGTCCATGACTGGTGTTGACATTTGCCACCACAGTTTCTAGCTGATTAACGGTAATCTCCTCTGGCACGTAGGCTGCGTGCAAGACTTTCAATAATGCATTCCTGTGAGCTTCAGAACACATCAACAGTGATAATATGGAGATTTTTGAGGGAGTTTGGTGAATCTGATCTACCACCTTGTAATCACTTCTCTTTATGATTCTCATAAACTCGTCTACATCTTGTTCAAAAGATGTCTTCTGAGTTTCTTTGGCAGTTGGCTCTTTAAGTACCACACTCTTTCCTTTTGCTTTGGCAGCAGCTTCTGCTTCAGCATTAGGTCTTTGCACTTGCGAGGCAAAAAGGCGTCCGCTTCTGGTGAAGCCTCCGCCTCCCCCGACATTATCAATTTGTGGAGAAGAGGTTGAAGAATCCAAAGTGATTTTCTCCCCGTTGCAGTAAAGATCAGAGCCATAATGCCAAGGTATGGCATTACTACTTTCATATGGAACTGGTCCAGGCACCGTAATGGTAACTGGACTGACTGCTGCAGAGGATGGTATTGAAATGGTGTGCGGATCGTAGTAAATGGTGACTGGTGACCTGGCAGGAGGTGCCACTATTTGTTGCTGAAAGTTGCTATTTGGAGGAACAATTGATGGATCATAGTAGATGGTGACCGCTGAGATATCTTCATTAATTTCTGTTGATGTTGTAGAAGATTCGGCCGAATAAATGGATGCTGATTTTGTAGAAGAAAGGGTTGTTGACATTTGACTTGTTGAAGTGATGGACGGAGCCATTGCTGATGATATTGATGAATCGGTAGGAATGATTGTTGCTGCTGTTGTAGAAGAATCAGGAATTGTTGTTAAAGGAATTGCTGGATTTGTAGGCGTCGTTGTTCAGATCTGAAGTATGCCATCTTTGATAAGGCCATCTATGCCGCTTCTCAAGTTATCACACCCGTTGACTGCAATGTTGCAATACCCACAACCAAGCTCACACCCGGGGAACATCTGGCATTCTAGAAGCTGAGCTTTAATTTCGACCAAAGGTGTTTGAATTTGTGCAACACTGGTGATTAAAGTAGATGGTTTGTCTTCCTCAATGGCATTAATCCTTGGCCCGCCATGATTAGGCATAGGATTCTTGTTGACATTTGGAGGGGGTGCAAAGTTAAGGGCTTTAGAATCCACCAGATCTTGGACTTTCATTTGTAAGGCCCTGCATTTTTCAGTATTGTGGCCAGGTGCATTGGAGTGGAAAGCACATCTGGCGTTGACATCATAATTCCTTGGGAGATTGGAGGGATCTGGTGGTGCCATTGTCCTTAACTCAACCAAGTTGAGCTTCAGGAGTTGTGGTAATAAGGCAGCATAAGGCATAGGGATAGGGTCAATCACCCTGTTTGCTTGTGATGGTCTTTGCTGAAAGGGTCTTTGTTGTTGATTGCTGTTGCTATTGTTGTAGGTCCTCTGTGGCGGATACTGAACTTGTTGTTGATAATGTGGTTGTTGTTGTGGTTGATATGCTGATTGTTGAGGAATCGGAGCTGGAATGGTGACTGCTGCTACTGATCTGTGAACAAACTGAGGTCTGCCCCTGCTGGCATGAATGGCATTTGTCTCACCGGTCCTTCGAGGTCCCACAAAAGGCTTCCTGGGATTACTGGACGAACTTGCACCATTATCAGAAATTTTGCCCATTTTCAAAAGGCTTTCAATCCTTTCCCCAGCTATAACTACGTCTGCGAAGCTGGTGGAAGAAAAGGCAGCCAGTCTGTCAATATATGTTCCTTGCAAAGTATTCATGAACATGTCGGCCATTTCCCTTTCCGACATGGGTGGCTGGACAGCAGCAGCAAGCTGTCTCCACCTTTGGGCATATTCTCTGAAGCTTTCTCTAGAGGATTGAGACATTCCCATCAGAAGGGTCCTGTTAGGAGCCATGTCCAAATTGTATTGATACTGCTTGATGAAAGCTTCAGCTAGGTCCTTCCAGCACCTGATAGTAGCCCTGGTCAAGTGTGAATACCACTCTCTTGAAGCCCCAGTCAAACTGTCTTCAAAATAGAACATCCACATCTTTTTATCCATGGTATATGCTTTAAGTCTCCCTAGAAAAGACTGCAGGTGAGTTCGTGGACAAGAGGTTCCATTGTATTTCTCGAAGCACGGGGGTTTAAACTTGTGGGGAATTCTTACCCCATCCACTAACCCCATATCCATTACATCGAAACCCAAGGAGTTTTGAGACTCCAAAGATCTCAACTTCTCAGCAATTTCATCAAACCTCCTATCATAGACTTCATCCCCAGCTCCCATTACAGTAAACTGCTCCTCTTGAGGATCTTCTTGCAAGATCCTGCCTGCAGCAGTGTTGCCCTGTACATTTCTTGGGATGTTGACTTCCGGGTCTAGATGAGGTCCAAATACTGGTGGGTTAACATGAGGCTGACCTCCCTCATTATTACTAGTCCCTCCAGTCCCAGGATGAGGTTCCTCGGGGTTTTGTCTTTCTACCAATGCCCTCAGCCTTTCCTGACTCTGGGCCAAGCCAGTCATTACAGTCACGAATTGGGCCATTTGGTTTCTCATCTCCACTCTTTCATTAGCCATATGTGTTTTGACCTCAGTCAGGTCTTGCTGCACTTGATCCATTTGGATACCAGGAAGGTTGTTACGAGTAGGATACCGGTGCGTACGGTTGAGAGGGAACACCCGGCGGCGAGCAATATTTCCTGAACCACAACAGAGTTAGAAACAAACATAATAAAGGAAAAACCTACAAAACAAAACAAAAGTTAGTATGCAATGCAGTATGCTTATTTGTTTTCCAAGGTATCCGGCTTGGTTCTTGGTTTTGACCTTTCCAGACCCCGAGGAAGACGCTTTGATGTTGTCGAGAAAAAGGAAACCCCGCAATGGAAACAAACTAAAATATATTACAAATGGTGAATCATACATAGTTTGTTTTACAACATATGCCCCTGAAGGGTCAAAATACAACACAAAAGAAAAGTACATCAAATGAAAACAACAACAATCAAAAAGTCAGACATCTAGTCCAAACTCATCCTCCTTAACCTCCTTCAGAAGTGCCTCAGTCACTGGACCAGCTGGATGCTCTGTGATGTTTCTGATGAGGAGGTTTCTGGTGGCAATGGCAGTGGTCAGCTTCTTGTGCCTGTCCTGGTCCTTTGACCTCTTCAATCCAGCCCTAAGCTTCAACTCTGAAATCTCCTTCTGGGCTGCCAACAAAGCTTCATGTTGCTTCTTTTCCTTGGCCTCTAACTGTTCAATCCTGGCCTGAGTTTTCTGGTCTTCTTGTGTCCGGGCTTCAGTGATCCTGACCCACCTAGCCTGACTCTCCTGCAGATAAAGCTCAGTCATGGCCTGCTGGAACTTGGCCTCTTTACAGGCATTCTTCAATATTTGCTCCCCAACTCTTGCTTTCTTGATGTAGTCCTCTGTTTTCTCAATCTTGGCCAGATGCTCCACCTTAAGTTTTTCCAACCTCTCAATGTCTAGACGACCATCACTCCTTTCCCAAAGGGTCTTCTTCAGAGCTTGAGACAGATTCTCATTCCTTTCCTTCAGCTTCTCAAATTCTTCCAAGCTAACAGTTGCTGCTGGCTGTGCTGTGGATGGTCCAGGTATATCCTCAATAGTGAAAGGCATCCCAGTAATCTGAGCTCTAGCATGGGACCAGTCATAGTACTGAGCTGATGCAACATTATTGCATCTTCCAAGAATAGCCATCCCTTTTGTCTGGATGTTCTCCCAAGCCCAGGACGCTTGTCTGACAGCAGCTAGATTAGGCTTTATCTCACAATACAGGGTCTCAGTTAAATCTTGCACTCTAGGAGGGTGAATCAAAGCATAGCCCAGTTGCCTTTTAAACAGCAAAGGATTGTAGTTGATGCAACCCTTTACTCCTATCAGAGGTACATTTGGGTATTGCCCACAGCTAGTGATGATGTCTTTGCCTTTGGTGCTCTGGGTGCACCATCTGATATCATCTGAAGACAAAGCAATAAGTCTCTTAGCCCAATTCTTCTGTTGGTGAGGATTCAGGAAGGCATCTGTCTTAGGTAGGTGTTTGAGCAGCCAAGTGTGAAACAAAGGAGCACAACATCTCACTAACTTCCCCTTTGTTTCTCATTCCTCTGATGAATGGAGTAATAGAAGTCTCCCAGCAATGTGGGTACTGGGTTCCTCAGAAGGAAACGATGAATGGCATTCTTGCTGATAAATTTGGGCTCATCTGCAAACAGTACAACCCCATATATGTTGAGAGCTAGTAAAGCACAAACTGCCCTCCATTCTCCCAAAGAGGCCTTCAGGATGGCCTGAGAAATCAAGAAGTCTAAGTGTAAACCAGGGATCCCAGCCTTTGTTGTCATATTCTGCTCAATTAAAGTAGGCTCCAGGTACAGTGCTTTTGCCACTTCTCCATTGCTGGGAGAAGTCATCTCTGGGTTGAAGGGGATTCCACCCCTGACAGGTACCCCAATCAATGATGAAAACTCCTCCAAAAGAGGTCCTAGCTGAAAGTCTGAAAATGTGAAACATCTCAAAGGAGGGTCATAAAACTGTAAGCATGTGTGGATCATGCTCCTCTGAGAAGGGTCCAGGTCCATAACCATATCCAAGATACCTCCATAATGCTCTCTGAATAATGGGATGTGGTCAGGGGTGATAAGTGACTGGACCTGCCTGATGCCAGTCAACACAGGCTCAAAGAAATGGTATGATATGTTGCTTTTCCTGGGAGGAGCCATGACTGCTGATGAAGAGCTGAAGACAAGTGCTGATGAAAATCAAGACTGGTACTGGAGATGAGCCACTGATAAGCTGATAATGATGAAGGTAACTGAAGCAAACAACTGATGAAGATAGCTGAAGTAGATAACTGATGAAACAGAGGTCTATGCAGATGAAGGGGTCAAAACCAAGCCAGATACAATGTGGATACCCTGAAAAATAAATAAACAAATGTTAAATGATGCAATGATGATGTATGCAAATGATATGCAAGGGTTTGTGATCAAGCTGGATCTGATTATCTGTCTTGATATAAGGCCCATGTATGTTCAAGAAGTCCAGATGGAGGTTCAGAAATCCAGTAACCAAGGTGGGGGACTCAAATAAAGAGTCACATGTCCAGGGTTAAATCACAAGAACTGTCCAAAGTGAAGTACTCTTAATCAAAACAAGTATCAGGGTATGATGTGGCCAATGGTACCTGCAAACCTGTAAACAGCCCAACCCCCTCACAGGTAGTGTTCTAAAACAAGGATCCTCAGACTTGGGTCAGTTATGAGAAGTGTAAACACTTCTAACCCGGAGGTACAGTGTTTACAATAACCATAAAAGATCCTCCTCTAATTCACCTCAGTTTCTGAAGGTCATAATAAAGGTCATCCAGACTTAGCAGGCTTCCCAGATAGCCCTAGCACTACAGGAAATCTGTAGCACAGAGTTCTCAAGAAGAAACCCACATCTGAACCATGTTTCATATTCCCGCACCAGACCGAAATGGAATGGGAAAGAACATGAACCACTCTAGCCTAGGTGTCACTCAGGTCCCAGGTATATGACCTCAAACTCTCAATAGAACCCCACCCATCAAAACAACAAACCAGATCCAACAAGATGACAGTATGACAGTATGATGTATAAAAATGTAAAGAAAGCAATAAATAACTGTACATAAAGCAGTAAATAAAGCAACTATATAAACACAATTAGCACATAAAACCCCAGTAAACACAAATCAAACAAGCGCTAGGAGGAACCCACAAAAGAACCAGAAGCCCTGGTTACAGTATAAGGTCTCCCTAGTGAAGTCGCCAAGCTGTCGCTCCCACCAAAATGAGGCTAAGTCAAATGGGGTACAGACCGAATGGTCGGCGAAGGAGAAGAAATGAATAGAGTCGCCAGCTAGGCATTTTTATCCCGGAGGAAAGGTAATGCTGCATAAACCTAAGGAAAGAAATGGATAAGACGGTTGCGAACCAGAGACACTGAGAAAGGGGGTTGGTTACAACCTGGGAAGGTATTAGCACCCAGATTGCCCGCCGTACTCGACGGGATCCACGCTTAAAATATTTGTGTTTAAAAGGGGTAGTGTCAGTGCAATCTATGTATCAAAGCTGGAAAGAATGCAAGTGTCAGTGTAGAAGAAAAATGTGAAGTGCAGGAGAGAAGTGTCAGTGTAAGAAAAGAATGACTCAAGACTATGAGGCTTTAAGAATAATGCTGGAAGGAGGGGGAATATACAGAGACTTTTGTTCAATAACTGTTAAGTTATGCCTACGTATCCTCTCGTGCAATGAGGAAGTCAGAACACCGTAGTTCGACTCAAAGAGACTGAAAGATGAGTTGACTTGTGAACTGCTTGCTTGTCTATGCTCAAGTGTATGACTTGTCTGGCTCAGGTGCAAACTGTCTTGCATTAGATGGAAGAAGCAAGTTCTCGTTTGTGAGTGAGTGAGATGAGAAAAGAATCCCGGAGGAGACGGTTATTATTTGTTTTTGTGTTTTCAATCTTTTATTGTTTTTTGGAGTTTGTCATAGGAAAATGAGCTTAAGCCTAAGCCAAGGGTTAGTAAACTCATCACATCCTCCCTCTGATTAGGGGTAATGAGAATACCTTAAGTATGAGGTAAACACCTCACACTTAATCACCATGATGTAGGATTAAGATCATTAACCTACTTGCATTTATTTAGATGTTTTTGGAGTTTTTGTTTAGTGTTAAGTAATGAGTTTAAGCCATAATCAAGGATTTAATGGACCCATTACACTATCCTAATAGAAGGATAATAGATGAGAACATTTAAGCTGAGAAAGACTCCTCAACTTAATCCATGATTAGGGATTAACCTCATGACAAAAAAAAAGCCTTTATTAGAGTGGATTTTAGTTAATGATAAGATTAAGAAGTGATTTTTATGGTTTGTAAGACAACTTGAGGGGGACTTGTCCATTAACACTAGGGTTAGTCCTTCTTAACCAATTAAGGAAGAATTAGAACCCTAATGCAAGGCCCAAGTTACAAGCTTGATGTCTTGATGATTATTAAGTGAATTGATTAAAGGATTTAAACACATTAAGGGTTTAACACTTAGGATTAAAGTTATACACTCCATCCTAATAGAAGGATGCAGGCATAAGCTTAATCACAAAGCCTCAAAACCTTTAGGGTTTAGTCCCTGATTATGAGATGAGAAGAGAAGACTCAAAGATGACACAAAGGTAAAAGCTAAATGGGGGACTAATCAAACCCTAATTATTATCATGCTTGGTTATTCCTAGGGTTAATGAGGTTTGCAAGAAGATCTTCAGAGAAACCACCAGGAAGGAAGCAGATGAAAGGAGCAAGAAGCAAAGAGAAGCAAAACAACTTGCTTCACTTAAGAAGACAAGTTGCTTGAAGAAAGAAAGAAAGATGAACATGAATGAGCAAGCTCACTCAAATACACAAGATAAAATGCAGTAATGATACACAAGAGGGATGAAAAGAGATTGTGAGAAGTGAAGGCAAATTCACTTCTCAAAATGACTTACCACCTGAAAAGTTAGTAAAAGAAATGAGATGCAATGCAAGAGATGAAATGCCATGGTACAAACCAAAACCAGAAGCATAGACATGATGTTAATGATGCTAAAAGGGGATGCAAACACAAGGCAAGACATGAGAATGATCATACAAGGATATGGGTGCAGATGAAGCATGCTTGAACCATGGAAGTTCAAGAAAAGTTTATGAAATGAAATGGACATATAACATGGAAAATGAAAAGATGAAATGATCAAACATGATTCTAATATGTCCTAAGATGTATTATGGATCATGTGGATGCACAAAATGTCATGGCAAGTTGTTGGATGCAAGCAAATGAAAGATGGATGCAAAGGAAGGCACAAATTAGGGTTTATGATCAACACACAAAGCAAAATTCAAAATCAGAAGCAAATGACATGATAAAAAATTGAAAATGCAATCAAAGATACCCTAAACCTATACAAGTTCACTGCCCAAAGGAGGGTATCTAACTCTTAACCTAGTGAAAGTTATGAATTTCTCAAGTCAATTAGGGTTTTAAGGTACCTCATCATAAAAAATGCAAAAACAAATTGAAAATGGAAGACCAATTCAAACCAATTTTACCCTATAAACTACATGCCATGAAGGATGCAATGCAAGAAGAACCAACATCAAACTCTCAAAGGTTAGGCAGAATGGATTTTTCAAAGTTTGCACAAAAATATTGCCTTAAAATGAAATTAATTCCATGGAAAATTGTCAAAATGCATCAAGAACTAAAAAGAAATTTGCTTTGAGAGTTGGATAATGTTTCTAAATGCAATGTGAATTTTTTTTGGGATTTTTAAATACCTAAATGTATTTTTAATTAATTAATTTTCATTAACTAATAAAAAATAAACATTTAAATGATTTAAAAATGATTTTTAATGCAAAAAATAAAAATAAAAATATTTTTGGGTTCTGAAAAATAATGAAATGCTTGACAAAAATTTTCAGAATTTTTAAATGTATTTTGCTATTTTAAATAATTCGTGCAAATTAAATGAAAATAAAATGAAATTAAAATTAAAATATGAGAAGTAATCTAAAGGAAAGGCTAGGATTCATTTGGGTTTGTGGGTGTTGACTTGGCGCCACATCCAATGGCCCAAGTTCAAACCTGACTAATATTTATTTAATGATTAATTAAACCTAGGTTAAGTTAATTAAACACTGATTAGGGCTTAATGAGCCATCTGGACCGTCCAGGCGCGCGGGAAGCTTAATCCTAAGGCCATTATTCAAACCTGGCAATTAACCACAATTAGGGCAAATGACATTCAGGTGACCGGAACAGTGGTTCCGGTCATCTTCTCCGGTGAGCAAAAACCCTAGGATCTTCTACAGGTCACTAAACATGAAATTTCTTCCACCAAAATGATCCTCTCATCAATCTAAACCTAACCCCTCATCTCAAATTCATTTATTTTCACTCACAAGCCTGAATCGAAGCAAAACGCAAAACACGGGCAAATGTTCAGAGATATCATAGATGCTGGTTTCTTCACCATTTCAAAAAATAAACACATATTCATGATCAGGAGAACACATAGCATCATAAAAGAACTTAAAAATCAAGTTCTGGGAAAAAAGTTCTTCCTCTTACCTGAGATGAAGCTTTCCTGATTCTGAGCTCTCTGGCCTCAAGCTTTGTGCAATCCTTCTCCCTTGAACCTCCTGGTGATGGAATGGAGCTTAGAAAGCTTGGGGAGTGGCTGGTTTGAGTGATCCAACTCTGGTGTAGCAGAAATGGAGGTCTCTATAGGTGGTGATTCAGGCAGTTTCAGGGGGTGGATTATGTTCTATGAGTGATTTGTGGTTTGTGTGTGAAGGAATTTTTGATGTTTGAGGGTTGTGTGAAGAGATTCGAAGAAGGGAAGTTCTTGGCAGATTTTTGTGTGTGCTGCAATGTGGGAGCTTCTGGCTTGTGTATGGTGTGTTTAGGGTCGCTTGATGTCCACATACTTGACTCTGATTGGGCAGAGAGTTGGTGGTGGCACTGTGGGATTGGCATGGGCAAAAATGCAAAAAGTCAAGATCTTGTGTACTATGAGTATGGCTCGGGTCAGAGGCAATCTTAGGGCTTTTCCTGCCTCAGCTTGAGTCAAGGAAGGCCTTTGGATCTGATTTTGTGAGCTGGCTAGCCTTGATCAAGGGTTTCCAAGGTTCTTGCACATTTCCCTCTTTGGATTTTCTCATGAACCAAGGCAAGAAAACTTGTGATATTTTGGGCAAAATGTGACAAAATGAGTTATGCAATGTTGTTATGCTGCTTTGGTACCAATTGGAGTTCAATTCAAACATGAGAGGCCCTTTTTGCAAAGTTTCAATTTTGTAGCCTTTATGAAAAATGCCTTATGCAACTTGTGATCCAAGGCATGGAAATGAAAAAATCTTGGCACAAACTTGACTTTTCTAAGTTGTAACATGTTATAATGATGCAAAGAAGTCACTTAGAGGTCTTGAAAATGCTTGGAATTGGAATTTGCAAAAATCCCTCTTTGGTGCCAAAAGTGGAAATTTCATGATTTTTCCCAACTTTGCAAAGCTATAACTTTCGATCCAAAATGAATTGGAATGAGTTCTTGTACTTTTTGAAAATGGGAGGATCCATTCTACAACTTTCATGACCAAAGTTTTCTCATTTGAAGCATTTTTTAATCAAAAAGAAAGGGTTGAAAAACTTTCCCAAAATGGCAAGTTTACATTACAAGTCACTTTCCCAAAAAGGCAATTTTGCAAATGGCTTGAAATTCTTCAATTTTGTGAACTTCTAACATCTTCTATGATCAAATAAAGATCATACACATTCAAAATGATGGAGAACACCCTTTGGTTGGGTCATTGGGGGCCTCAGATGCCCTGATTTTGCACTGACTTGCTCAAGAAGTCAACTCTTGATCAGATGCCTTCCCCATGGAATTTCTTCATGAAAATTGATGTTCATGACCCTCATAACATATAGATACCAATAGAAACAAGAATGACCAAAAAATTTGGAGTTATGGCCTTTGAAACCAAAACCCTAATTCTAGGTCATCTGTGCAGTTAAACCTGGCTCTGCTTCCATGCCTTTCTCAGTTCTTGTGATTCTTTGACTTTCTTGACTTTATGGGGATATGATATGATGCTTGAACATACATGGACCCCTTTGAAGTGATTGATGACCTTTGGAGTGGCTCAAGTGACTCAGGGATGGCTCAGATCACAAACCCTAGATGCAGATGACTTTGAATCAATGCGGTGAAGCAAATATGCAATATGAGGTGCCATGATTAACTTTATGCATATGAAACTATCACAAGCCATGGTGTGAATGGGTGAGGAAAAATTTGGGGTGTTTACAGGCAGGACCAAGCCACGGAAGGTGCCTGTTGGCAAAACAGGGCTTAACGAGACCATTAGCGGAATGGAACTCAACAATGTGACTGCTGGGCAGGACCAAGCCACAAAGAAAACACGCGACTGATGGGCAGGACCAAGTAACGGAAGGTGCCTGTTGGAGAAATAGGGCTTAACGAGACCATTAGCGGAATGGAACTCGACAATATGACTGATGGGCGGGACCAAGCCACAAAGAAAAAAACAACATTGACTTGGAAATACCAAGATGTCGGGAAAATGGTATAAGTATCTTCTGTGAGGAGTACTTAAGGTTGAGAAAATATTATAGGTTGTATGTAATATACCTCAAAACTGGCCAATGATGGCATGTATATGTTTGAATTTATGGCGTAATGATCCATAATAATGGAAATGCTACGCTTTTGAGGATGCAAAATGTAATGATGATTATGCATATGTAAATGCAAAGAGATCTCCTGATGAGGAGACTGCAAGTATCCCAGATAGCTTGGCTGGGGAGAACTGATGATCACTGCATTGATTTGGTCCATCCTGGTGAGGAGGAAACAACTCTGCGGGGAACGTTGTTAATGATACACCACTGCCAAAAATAAATTGGACTTTGAGATTGGAGAGCCAAGACCCTGCTAGAGATGGACTTTTCTTGAACTCTACTGGGGAAGTGAAGACCTCCTGACTTGGATGGGAACTAGAGGTATGGCACTGTTGAGGGAGTAAACTGCTAGGGAGGAATGACACTCATTGTATTGCTAGGGATTGCCCCTGTATCGAAAGGAAGTCTCTGCTTGGGGAGGACACCAACTTTCTGTTGCCTTGCTGAGGGAGATTTCAACTTCCACCTCTACTGGGGATGATGGATAATATCAAATGAGAATAACTCATGTTGCAGATAAAAGCTTTGGTCGTCTCTCGTTGAGAATGAGAGGTAAGAAGGGTCTCATGCTGGGGATGAGAGAATACAATCTCATGTTGGGGATGAGATGGTGATGATACCATTCTGCTTGGGAAGCAACTTTCTCCTTGTTGCTCCGCTGGAGAAGAGATGGTCTAATGAGACTTGCTAAGGAATTCTGATCAATGAAGCCTGCTGATGAAACAACTCTTGAAGTACTATGCTGACAATGGCTTTGCTTCCAGCCTCTAGGTTGGTAGGTTTCCAACTAATCATGAGTGAACAATGGTTCTTTGCAATTTTCAACTCGCCTCAGATTAAGGTCCATCGGAATAAAATGTCTCAAGAGGATTTTACAGAAAACATGGCATACGAAATGCCTCAGTGTCTTCAAACTCTTGGAGAGATTTGTTGGATCTCGAAATAACTGCCCCAGATTGCATAGCATATGAAAGAATTTGCCTCGCGAGGATTCATGAAAAATCTTATATCATTGTGAGATATTCTGCCCCAGTATTTTGAACTCTGGGTAGGTGATTCTGATTTACCGTCTTCGGGAGAAAGTAACTTCTAGTGCTCTTGGGGTGGCCTGCCCCAGTACGAGCCTTGAAGTGATCACCTATAATTGACTGTGTTTTGAAGAAAACACCCATACCAATTGTTCTTTGAGAGGTTGGATCTCGAAGTAATTGCCTCAGCTTGGCTGAAATTTGAATGCATGCCTCAGACTAATGGCTCTTTGAGAGATTCGAATATCGAAGTGATTGCCCCAGCTTGGCTGAACTTTGGAGAGATTACTCGACGTGATTGCCCTGGATTGGCTGGATCTTACCACAATTGGTTGGGAAAGTCCCCACTCAATGGAGTTTTTTTTTTGTTTTGAAAAGTGCATCTCAACAAATTTACCTTCGGAAGTTTCAGACTTTTCAACTTGGCAAGATTAAGCTTCTGGACTGAGATTCCATATGTAAACTTTTATGATGCCAAACAAATGTATGCAAGCAGAAAATGTTTATTTTGAGAATGAAAATTCTAATGCAAAACACATGTTAATCTTGAAGTTTTACTGTAAAAAGATGTCGCAAACCTTTGTGAGTGAATCACTGGTTAAAATACGATATTGATTTTTGATAGAAGAAAGCATGCATATGCAACACCAACAAAGAACTTTTAGCACAACTCATAGGAGTCGGGAACGCGGTCTCATGGTAGCACGCTCTCAAAATAACCCTATTTCAGTTAGGACTTTTGAGGTTTGTATCGTGGTCTGGTTCACGGTTATAGAAACAAAATATATAGGCTCGAAGTTTATAGGTACCCACCCCTCTTTGTGATGTTCTCCATTCCTATGTTCAGCTAGCTTTCACAAGTGCTCATCTCTCAAAAAGGGTTTTGTGATGGTTAAGGAACCAATTACACTAACGATTTAAGCACCAATTAGGTTGTTGTTGGGAGTCAGTCACCCTTTTGTCTTTCGTGTCTGTGTCACACGATTTTGTTCTTGTTTTAAGGATCTTTCTTGTGTAATCCTTTTTGTCTTTCGCTTTTGCATTCTTTTGCTTATCCCTAACTTTTGCCTGGACTGATTCTTGTGAATCTTTGATTGTGAAGTCCAGCGGGATGCCCTAATTTTTGCCTAAGTCGCTTGTTTTCAAGTTTCGACTTAGCGGGCTTTTTCATTTTTTTTCTTTTCAATTCTCTCTTTTTTTTGAACAAATCGTGTGACACTGGTTGTCTTGATTGCTTTGCGAGGGTCGTGACTGTCTCACTTCTTGTTTTAGGAAGGATAACCTTTGTGGTTTCCGGTCTTTGGACCTCTTGTTTGGGATAACCATTGTGGTTTCTGGTCATTGGATCTCTTGATTTGGTACAACGAAAGGTAATAGATCCTTAGATTTGCACTCCTTTTTGAAATTTGAACACTCGTTCAAACTAACTGATGCCTACCCTGCCCCTGGGTTAAATGCAAGGGTTTTTTCATGCGAAAAAAACTCATACTTCTAGGCTCAAATAGGTTGGCGAGGGTCTATCTGCCTTATATCTCCGGTGTTTAGGATTTGAAACAATGTCTGTACATCATCAACAAGGTCTTATTCGAAAGCACACAATTAGAGATTTTTGCATTTTCATTTCGTCATCCTCCCTCATAGAGTTTAAACATAATAGTTGGCATTGCAATGCACATACACAAAATCATGAGTGAATACGAATGGATTACTTCAAGAAAAACATGTGCATTTTATTATGGTTATCATTCAAAAACAAATAAGTTTCATGCATGCATACAAATATTTAAACAAATAAAGGAAACTACAAATGAAAATGCAGTAAAGAAGCTGAACATTACCGTCATTGAGAAGACTTAACTTCGTCTGGACTTATTGCTCCTAAAGATGCCCTTGCAAACTGGGATGTCAATTTGATGAGGAGACTCCAATATGTGGGCAGACCTTATGGCATGGTGACCTTTGAGTCGATCAAATTTTGCACCTTATACTTGAACACACCTCAATTGTCGATTATATGCCTAAATGCCCCTGAGTGGTATTTGTATCCAGCATTCACATCGTGGTTGCCATTATTGAGGAGGCTTGAATCCGTCTAGATTTATTTCTCTCGGAGACTTTCTGCAGTCAACAGTTTGGATGTTATTTCTATTACAGTTTCGGTGCCATGTTCCCACCTTTTCGTAGCGTGAACACAATAGTCTTGGAGTCAATCAAATTCGCGGCCTTGTCTTTAACTTTTCCCCTGAAAGACTTGCAATCTTCAATTAGATGGTTAAGTGCCCCAAAATGGTAGTTAGACTTTGCATTCGACATTGAAACCCCAAAGGTATCTTTATCGGAGATGATCCTGATGTGACTAGCTCAACTAGCCTGAATCTGAGCAAATGAGGAAACGCGTTGCACGTACGACCTCAGAATATGATCAAACTTCTTCTCAAGTTGTTCTGGCTTTTACCCTTATGCTCTGCCCTTAGGACACTCTTGGGAAGCTCAGGTTGGATGTTAACAAATGACATCTGGAAGGAAGAGGCTAATAAAGTTAATAGATTAAGGTTGCTCGCAAAGATCTCATGTGATCTCCTGCCTACGTATCTCCATTAACCAATGGAGAATCAGAGTAGCGTAGTTCCCCTCACTAGGGATGAAAATAGCTTCATTTATTTGACATCTCATTTCGGATTTCCATAATCGGCTCATCTGAGTCTTCATCTGGTTGACTTCCTCTTTCAACAGTTTCTGATTCTGAAATAAAGCTTGTACCTTTACCCTGAATGACCTCAGCTGGGTCTTTGTTTAGTTACCTCCGCCCTGAGTTATACCTTGATAGTTGTGATTCAAGTTGGCCATTGTGAAGGGAAACCAAGTCATGATACTAATCTGTCTCTGAACACCTGTCAAGAATGCAAGGATGTATGCAAATGTCATGTTCAGTTATTTCTAAGGAATCTATCTGCTTTGATTCAAGTTTTGACACAGAAAAAGTCCAATGGCATGATTCAGATATGTGATCCTCGAAAATAACTGAACATGTGTTCAAAAATGCTATGATGTCATGTATGCAACAGGCATGTGATCAATGGTCTGACGTTGGTGTCGGTGCTGAGCAGATAGCCAAGCGTCTGGATAGAGCCATAATATTAGTATAATCTCTGTATAGAATCCCAGAACTAAGAACCCAAGGACTGTAGAACTGGATCACATAATAGAACAGTCACTGATGGTGTTGAAGTTGAACAACGAGCCAAGTGTCTGTGGAGAGTCATAATAACATTCACAATATCAAGGTTACAAAGGTAATCACAGTAACAATTTCTCTGAATAGAAATCCCAGATCTCAGAATCAAGAACCAAAGAAAACTGAACAAAGTGGGTGTGTTGAAGTTTAGGGTTCCTGCAAACCTGTAAACTCCTCCCAATCTCACGGTTGTTCTACTCAGGTCAACATCACGGACTCTCAAAGCCGAATAGCAATAATACGTTCACCATTTCCGAGAAATGGCTCATGACCAAATCAGGGAATCGGTTTGGCATTATGTACTACTCAGGGAGGTCTCAGCTGAGTCCAAGGAAACAAGCATCCCTCATAAGTCCCCAGCTTCAAGCACTGAATCGAGAAATAATAGTGCATTCATCCCGAAGGGTAAAATACTATTGTCATGCGAACAGTTTGCCTTGACTGGGTTCCTATGAGAGAACCAGGCCATCCTATGTGAGTTCCCATTGGACCCTCGGATGCGAGTGGGTTTGCCAACAAATGTGGTCTGCCACTGTCATCACTGGAGAGGGTTACTTCCACAAAGGTCCTCGAAGATCGGTCACCAGATGCACATAACTATCAAGGTCGTACCCTGAAGTGGGGTAATCCCCACACAGAATAGTTCCAAGACGGTCGCAATTTGGGTGTGGAACACATCGCCACTCATCATGGTGAGATACCATGGAAGTACAATGTCTATCCACGCTAATCCTATAGTGCACTCAAGCCGGGTATTTGGCTTTCTCACAGTAACTCCCATCCCGCAAAAAAAATGAAAACCAACACAGCCAGACAGTCCAGTATAATATGATGCATGGAAATAAATACTAAAAGCAGTAAATAAATGCGGTAAAGTAAAGTTGTAAAGTAAAAACTGTAAATAAAAATAGTAAAGTTAAACTAAAGCACACAACAGCAAACAGATAAACACCCAAAAAAGCAAGAACTAACATGCGCTAAGATTGAATCTACGAGGGAAACTAGAGATTTTGAGTTTGATCCCCAGCTGAGTCACCAACTGTCGCTCCCTGGAGTTTCATCCTAGTACAAACGTGAAAGTGGCGCAGAAAAGGTAGAGTCGCCAGCCAGACATTTTTATCCCGAAAGAATGGGAAAGGTAATGCTGCACAAACCTGAGGAAGAAGGAAAGGACAAGGTCCTGCGAATCAAAGATCTGGGTTTGGGAGTCGGTTACGACCTGGGAAGGTATTAGCACCCTAGACCGTCCGCCGTACCCGACGGGATCCACACTTGTTTGCTTGTTTCAAAGGGTGAGAAATAAGATACTGTTGTTGAACGAAGAACTGCTACTGGAACTGGAACTGAAATGAGAAAGGGAGATGAAAAAAGAGGATGCAAAAGAAGAATGGGGAAAATGTAGGAAAAATAAAGAATATGCTCGAACGGGCCCTACCCCGCTGCCTACGTACCTCATCGGGAAAATGAGGATCAGAGTCGACGTAGTTTGCCTAGCTAAGGCGGGAACTATTTGTTTGTATTTTTTATAGCTGGAACTGCGTATGTCTATGCTCAGGTGTTGCAGGCTCGTCTGGTACGAGTGCGTTTACCGTTTTGCATGCGAGACAAGTCGTCGCAAGTTTGCATTCAGAATGAATGAGATGAGAATGAGAAGTTCCCGCAGGATAGTCGCTTATTGTTTGTTTTTGTCTTTTATGAGAAATGTTTTGAATTTGTTTGTGAACATTCTCATACTAAAACCTATCCATCGTGGTAAATACTTACACCTCGCCCCGAAACAGGACGCGTATAAGTACTCCACAACAAAGTCTCATGGCGTATAAGAACATTCAACCTTTATTAGGTATTTTATTATTTTCTTCATGAGGTGAGAAAGAAAGACTCAAGTTGCAAAAGGGCAAACTAAGGGGACTAAGACACAACCCTAAGTTATCCTATTATGGGATGTCCTATGGTTAGTGTGGTTTTCTAATCCTAAGGAAGAAAAGGAAAAGAAGAAAAGAGAATTAGAACTCAACTTACTTCCTAAGGAAGTTAAGTTGTTCTAAGAAAGGGGAAAGCCTATACAAGCGAAACACAAAGTGCTAAGACAACCACAATTAGAAAGCATAAAGAGATGAGAGAGGAGTAATTTTTACCTCAAGCTTCCCCCTACAAAACAAATGTTAGCTTAACAATGCATATTGAAAGCATAAACAAAGCATAAAAGTGATTAAGTACCCCACACGCCCTAGAATGGAACTAGGGTTCAAAATAAGACCTAAGTCTAAAGGTGAAGGTACCTAAAGGTTACATGACTTATAAAGTCAGTAGCTACATTATATAGGTCCCTAGGTATGCTAGGATACTTCACAAAACCAAACTATGTCAAACTATGTACAAAAAGTTCACCTAAGTTCACATGAATGCAAATTAGGGTTTATGGATGAAGTATGAATGTGTATAGCTTACAAGCATGAATTAATACATGAAATGAGAATCAAAGTCAGTAGTGAAGGCTTATGAATGTATATGAATGAACCTACCATCATGGATGCAATGGTTTAGGCATATGGAGCAAGGGGAAGAAGATGTGAGAAGAAATGAACAAAAATCGCATAAGATCGCAAATGATGCATGCTAAAGATGAAGGGCATGTGAATATGCATGATATGATTATGGGTCAGTAGCATATAAGATATGAGATGCAATTAAAGTGCATGGATTGCCATTAATTATTCCCACATAATTCATGTTAACAATTAAAGGAGAAGAGAAACTAGTTTAAGTTAAACATATTCAAATAAGTATGCACTTTGAAACACAAAAACAAACCAAATGAGTATGGTTCAAAAAGTGACCTATAAATGATCTATAATTAACTTCTAGAAGTTACCAAAAGGTGACTCAAGCAAATGGCATGAATGCCTTTCTAATATCTAGGTTATGGAGCAAATAAACACATATTTGGACCTATAATCTAAGTGACATGGAAAAATATCAAAAATGCTTTAAAAATTATGAAATTAAATCCATGGAATTTTGAATGCATTATATAAAATGTTCTAAAAGTATTTTACAAAATTATGCACCAAAGTGCCAAAACAATTACTTGATGATCAAGATAGCAAGGCATGATCGCCGAAAAACAACTCCACAAAGTGGATAAAAAAGGGCACTAAAAATTATGAAAAAATGCCTAAGGAGCATCAAAATGTCACCAATTTAAGTGCTTAATCACACACAAAAAATAGGTCTCACACCTATGGGAGAAAATGGTTTTG
Source organism: Lathyrus aphaca (assembly GCA_963966055.1). NCBI lineage: Eukaryota > Viridiplantae > Streptophyta > Magnoliopsida > Fabales > Fabaceae > Lathyrus > Lathyrus aphaca. Next base: position 27,473,581 of record OZ014525.1, read on the forward strand.
GTCTCTTATGTCAATTCCATTCCTTTTGGGAAGTTTGGAATGAAAAATCCAAATTAATTACTAAAACCAATCAAACCTGGAATAAAAAAATATGTAAAATTAATTAAGAGGATGAAGATCATTCATGAATTTTCCCAGAATTTTATCACACATAAAACTAATTTTAATAATTGCGACGAAACGGGTAAAAAATGGTGTTTTAAGGGAAAGTGAAAGGAACCGAATTCTATAATCCGTAACCTAATCCCTAAGCTCCGAAATCGACACATATAATCATAATTCATAAATAAATCCAGTGCCTCAGGTGGAAGGGCTCAATATGCATCTTAAGTTATATGATCCTAAGCCTCATACAAACTAGAATGATGCGTTAAAGTCGAAAAAAGTCGAAATTACTTACTTGTTCGAAGTGACGATTCTTCATATAAAAGAAATCCAAAAACTTCATGCAAGGTCTTGTAATCTCCCATAAGCAAAATAAATGCTTATCTTCCATAATTGCTTTGTAAAGATCCACCATAATCGAAACAAAAACAGCGGCACAAAATATCATTTGAATCTAAAGGTATCCCACAAATAAAGTGGAATACCAACCAAACAACCGTCGTTAAGATCTTTGCGAGAACCTTGCATGAACTCAACAAACGCATTAGAAACCAAAAAGAGATGCAACCGGAAGTTGCACTTATGTCTCACAACTCAAAATCAAGTAAAAAGATGAATATACGAGTCATGGACATGCATTGAAATTTATGTTTCAAAACGGGGCATCACTTATGCACTAATATAAACAACATGCAAACTCAAACCGGAATCGAACAAACTTATATGCAATGAATGGAAAATGATCAACAAACATAAGTACAAGTCAAAAAAAGATCAATGCATCAAAATCGTACCAAACCGAACTTAAAAAGCCTTAAACAGAAAAAACGCGTCAAAAATCACCGACTCGGAATTGAACGAAAATCGCATGGTAACTTGCAAACGTGCCAACGGATTCAAATATGCAATCGGTTTTTGAAAATTCTGCTTAGAGGTGATACTTTTTGGCCGATTTCGTCGGCTGGCAGTAGCAAAATAGCCGGAAAAAGTTATCCGAAATCGACTAAAAAGTTCACCAATGGCTCCGAAATAATCAACAAAGTCAAGTTACACTATTCACATTCGCAAAAACGCGCTACGATTAGGAAGTTATGACCAAAACGCACTTTTCGACACGCGACACATGAACAACATCAACAATTAAGCCTCAACCTATCCTATTTCGAATTTGCACATTGAAACAAGCATGAATTTAAAATTCAAGCACTTCAATCAATATCAAGTCACAATAATTAGCTCTCCTAAGAATTTTGTCAAACACCTAACATGCACCGATTATTCTATGTCAATTTTAACAATTATTTCCAATTATGCACCACAACAATTATTAGGATCAATTAATCAAGCATCAATCAACAATCAAATCATGAATCAATGCACATAATCTCCACAAGATTAATTCAACTTGAAAATTCAATTCAAGAAACAATTCAACAATTATTCATGAATTAAAGTTTAAGAAGCTTACCGAATGAAGAATCGATGAAGAAATTGTGAATCCGGAGGAAGTGAGACGCGATCATGAACGGAGGAGAGGAGGAGAGGTCGCGCGGCTTCCGGTGGCGGAAGATGGTGGTCTTACGGTGGTGAAGTTGACCGAAGGTGGTGGTTCGTGGCGGCTCGGCTACCGGAAGCTTGATCGGAATTGTTGTGTTCTTGAGTTCTTGATGAAGTTGTTGTTGTGTTTTTGAGAGAGAGTTGAGAGAATGAACTTTGATCCTTTAGAGAGAGTTTTTGGTGTTTGTAAATTATGATTGAAGTTATGAGACAAATTGTGGGTCAAAAGAATATATAGTGGAGTGTAAAATGAAAGGCAAAAGATAGAATTTCGGCTTAAGTGAAAATAACAATATCTTCGGCAAGAAATTTCGACTCTGAGCCTTCCACAACATCGTCCGCCTCTGAATCACGGTTGCAACGCAAAAAGAACGGATGTCATACGATCAAAATCGAGTGCGATCGATACGTTTAAGCTGCAAGACGTCACTGAATAAGTTGTTTTTTCGGCTTATTTGGTGTCCGCTACTCGAAAATGTGACGAGGTCAACCTCTTTGAAGCATAATCTCGACTCGACTTTGTCAGTAAAGTTGTAGATCTATGAGTCAGTGACCTGGTGTTAAAATGTAAGCTCAACTGTACAAACGACGAGGGAGATATGAATTTTCTCGTGAAACCACTTTCAGCCTTTTTCTTCGGTTCAACACTTCAGTTTTGTGAAATAAACCAAAACGACGGTCTTTGGAGCACCGTTCGAACTTGCGTTTGTCTTTGAACTTAAAAAGGATAACATTTGTGAATCAACGCTTCAAGAACGGGTGCAATCTGATGAAAATTGACCGAGTTATGAATTTTACAAAATCTGACAGACAGTGCACTGCATCAAAGAACCTTACTGGTAATTCACATTTTCGGGATCCTTCTACTTAGACCTAACCCAAACTGAATTCACATAATGAAGATAAAATCTAAATGGAATTTTAGGCACCGGAACGACATCAATCCGATGAACGAGCCAAGAGTTATGAATTTGTTTGTGTTCAAAACTCACTGGTTCAGCACTGTTTTTCACTATGTCGACTCTAAAGACTCGCACATTCTGAGATCTTCTTCAAAGAATTAGTTCTCGGACAAAACCCAAAAGTTGGAAAGGATATCAAGACAAAACTTTTGGCATATGAATCTCTCAGACATGTTGACCCAATCAGAAGTTACAAATTGTTGAATACCGCTAGCACATTTAATCGGCGAAACCGAAATTTCAGAAACAAATAATTCGCGCCATTTTCCTTGATGAATTGGCCTCCGAGCCGAACACAAAAGTTGTAGAGAATACCGAAACGGTCTAAAATAACGATTTTCAAGCCAAAATGAGTTTCCGAGCATAAGTTACAACTTTTGCAAAATGCATCATAAAATTGATATTCTGCTTAAACTCCTTTGAATCAACCGATAACATTTGGCTTCTTCTGAGATTCTTGTGCACGTGCCGCATGAAGAAATAAAGGTCAGTCGCAACCTATGAAAGCTCAAATGGAGATGTATATTCATGTATGTTTATGATGCAATTGTGATCTAAATGCAATACAATGTATGAAAGGATATGCTAAATGGCATGAAAATGAGAGGGCAAATTTTGGGGTGTTACAAAAGGTTGTTAAGGTTTGTGTTAACTAAGGATTTGCTCGTGAAGCAACTTAGTTCACAAGATGCAAGGAACGCTATTATAGTTGGGAGATATGGTTTATGACCATCATGATTGTCGGCTATCTATTGACAGATTGAGGAACTGATCACCCTTAATCCCTTGTTAATAGTAGACGGAATCGTGTTGGATGCAAAAGATATATTTTTCAGCCGAGATAGTATGTTTAGTAGAGTGTTTGGAGTTAAGCCAAAGTTAGTAGGGGTTTAAAGGAATAGATGCGAAATTTCGGTATCCGGAAAAGAGATGGATTTTAGGATTGAGTATGTTGATTGGATATTACTAAAGGTTACTCCTCAGTGAGTAGGAAGTGAGATTGAGATCGACGATTGTAAAAGTTGAACGTTGTATCTGCTGAGTAACTAGAGAAACTTTTGAGAGGGGACTTTGATGTCTGATGTGGTTGCATAGATTGTATTGATTGGGAGTAAGGTCACATCGATGGACCGTCTGTAGAGTACGAATTGTAATTGTGTTTTGAAGAATATATTAGAGGTGTTGTTATAAGGAAAGAGTGAATTATTCCTTGATCGACCCTGGTACTAAGAGGAATAGTTAGGGGATTCATCGACAAAAAGGAATTGTGGAAGCAAGGGTGCCTTCTGGGAAAACTTCAGTGTTATTGAAGTAGAAAGATGAAGATATGAAGTTGCATGTTGATTAGTGAATATTATGAGAATTCACAATTGTAATGGGAATAGATTGGATTTGATTGATAAAGGATCAAGAGTGACTTGGAGTTCATTCGTAGTATTACTGTTGTTGTGAGTTGGATTATTGTGTCTACCAGAACCTTGAGTTAGTTGGGACTTCATAATAATAGTATAAAGGAAATGTGGTAATCGAAACCAGATGTTGATAGGTCATGTTGGATGAATTTACTGCGTTGAGGGGTGTGTAATAGAGAGTTAGATTGTAAGTATTGAATTATGTTTTGGCATAGTATGATTAGAGGTGGATGAGTCTTTGAAAGTATGGAGGTGTAATTTTTGTCGGAAATTAATTATAACCATGTGTCTTCACAATGTAGTGATGTTGAGTTGTTGTCTTAGGAGTGTGGTATATGTTGATACCGAGTATGGATAATTTCGTAGATGTTATTGAGACGGTGAATCGTGAGCTACGGGATTGATTAAAAGCTATCTGTCATGGTTGTTATGGGATGAAGAGAGAGAAATATAAGTATCGTTGTATGTGGTGGATCAATAAGACAAAAGTAAAATAGTAAATGTGCAATATTTATCTTTTTGGAATTTATGAATTAAGGGTCTAGTTAATATGGAATTTGAAACATTAGAAGGATGAACCGACGAGGGAGTAAATGTAATGTGAAGCCATGAAATGATCATGAATGTTGTGTAGAAGGTAGTGGTGACCGGTATGTATTAAGGTGGGTATGGAGTGTAAATTGTGCCTTTCGTATTTACTTGGATAATTTCGAGATGGTAACTTTTGGAAGATGTCCTGATCTATGATTATTTAAATTTCAGTCACTCGTCATCCTTTTGGTGTAGGGGTCGTCTTATCGTCCTTTTGGTGATAGCGATTATTTAAATTTCAGTCACTTGTCATCCTTTTGGTGTCGGGGTCGTCTTATCATCCTTTTGGTGATAGCGATTATTTGATTTACAGTTTACCTGTCATCCTTTTGGTATCGGGGATCGTCATACCATCCTTTTGGTGGTAATGATTTATTTAATTTTCAGTCACTCGTCATCCTTTTGGTGTCGGGGTCGCCTTATCATCCTTTTGGTGATAGCGATTATTTAAATTTTAGTCACTCCTCATCCTTTTGGTGTCGGGGTCGCCTTATCATCCTTTTGGTGATAGCGATTATTTAAATTCCAGTCACTTGTCATCCTTTTGGTGTCGGGTCTCCTTATCATCATTTTGATGATAGCGATTATTTAATTTTCAGTCACTCGTCATCCTTTTAGTATCGGGGCCTCCTTATCATCCTTTTGGTGGTAGCGATTATTTAATTTTCAGTCACTCGTCATCCTTTTGGTATCGGGGTCGCCTTATCATCCTTTTGGTGGTAGCGATTATTTAATTTTCAGTCACTCATCATCCTTTTGGTGTCGGGGCCGCCTTATCATCCTTTATATGGTAACGATTATTTAATTTTCAATCACTCGTCATCCTTTTGGTGTCGGGGTCGCCTTATCATCCTTTTGGTGGTAGCGATTATTTAATTTTCTATCACTCGTCATCCTTTTGGTGTCGGGGTCATCTTATCATCCTTTTGGTGATATAGATTATTTAATTTTCTATCACTCGTCATCCTTTTGGTGTCGGGGTCGCCTGATCATCCTTTTGGTGATATCGATTATTTAATTTTCATTCACTCGTCATCCTTTTGGTGTCGGGGTCGCCTTATCATCCTTTTGGTGATAGAGATTATTTAATTTGTAGTCACTTGTCATCCTTTTGGTGTCGGGGTCGTCTTATCATCCTTTTGGTAATAGCGATTATTCAATTTTCTGTCAACCTTCATCCTTTTGGTGCAGGGTCGCCTTATCATCTTTTTGGTGATATCGATTTATTTAATTTTCAGTCAACCTACATCCTTTGGTTGTCACTAGCATTTCCAGTTTTAATTATCAATCTTTCATCATTTTCTTTCTTTTCAGACAATTTCGTAGTCTTTTTAGTATCTAATTGTCTTATACCCGAAAAGTATGAACGTGAGACAGTTCATATTACACGGTTTAAGCCAATTGGATAGGGGCATCTGTCATACCTCAAATTGGTCCTACTTGTATATAATTTTATTTCTACTTTTTAACCATATTCGAAAAAATCCAAAAATATGTTATTTCCGATTTCGATTTTTATTGTCTGGGTCCATTGTCACAAAGGGTGAGTCGAGATTAATTCAAAGTTGTCAGGTCTATTAGTGTGTATGCAATGATCAGCTAAATTCGGTGTGTTGTGTAGAGACATTTGTCCGATTATTACCTTCATTTTCCATTAACCATTTCAAATCCCATATTTTTTATCATAAAAATTCTACACTCAAAAATCCATTTTTTTTTTATCATTTCTCTTTTATTTCATTTTTTCTAAATATACACTTTTATTCCATCCATATTTCCCACATTCGAATCTCACTTTTATCCTAACCGTATTTTTTCTTTTTCATAGTCCACTTTTATTTTTATTATTATTATTATTACTATTATTATTATTATTATTATTATTATCCTTCATTTTCACATTCTCATTTATTGTTTTTATTTTTTTCTTCTTCTAAAAATACCATATTTTTTTAAAATTCTCAACCAAAGCCCAATTTACATTTTTATTTGAGCCCATTTTTCAACTCTAGAAAATTACAAAAAAAAATCAAATCATTTCACAATCCCAAATTTCATTATAGTTTATTATTATTATTTATATTATTATTATTATTATTATCCATAATTCCATATTTTTTATAACTCTTTTTTATATATACATTATTATTATTATTATTATTATTATTATTATACTTATTATTATTTTGCTTCTTGTTACAGACCAATACCAATTTAAGACCCATCAAGGCCCATTATATACAAAGTCTTTTTCTTCTTTTACATTTATATCAACAAGACCCCACATCATCACCAAATATCATCACATTTTAGCCCCACAAAATAAGCTCAATTTGTTTCCTCAAACTTCCCTACTTTGGCCCACTTCTTTTTATATTTTTCTACTTACAAAAATTCACGCAGGACCCACACATATATCACTATAATCCACCAATTTTTAATACACCATAACCTGTACTACAACAAAAAGAAACGCATACACAACATACGCACAATCTCTCCACTACACAGCAACAAACGAAAATCAACTTTTCACACAGCAATAATAGAAAAATACAGCTGCAATTCTTATCCAAAATCACATAATATTCCTCTAATCTTTGCCCTCAAGTCTTCCCATCTTACCCTCCATACTCTTATATTTAATCACCATTCATTCACTCCAAATGATAAGCTTGGCATACCAAAAAACCTCTGCAAAACCATTCCAAAAAAACAAGCTTCAAAACAAAAACAAAACAAAAAAGAAAAAAGAAATCACTCTTCTTCCATTAACAAACTATATATGCAAACTTACTCTTCATAATAAAACTAAATTCAACTTTCAACTATTTTTCACTCACAAGAAATCGCTCTCACTCACATATCATCATCTGTCACAAACCTCACAGAACCACGCCCTCACATCCCATCCTCCTTCAGCGCACCCTTTCACAACCACAAAACCTTCTGCATCAACCCTTTTGTTTCATCCATCGTATTATAAACAATCCTTAACAACGCCTTCCAACAACCAAACCACATCACCTTCATTATCACCATAACCTTTCAAATCGTAGAAATTACCCTTTAAACCAAACCGAAATTGCAGCCTCCATTAAACACCCTCAACCGAACAACATCCAACAACTAAACGAAACTGATTCAACTCACAAACCCTCGCACAAAACCTCTCAAACTGCGAACCACCACAAAGAACCGGAAACGCATAAATCTAAGAATCCAAAACCACCAAAAACTCACCGCGAGTCAGAACCGAACACAACCATGAGAGTGAGCAGAGAAAGTGTCAGAGTACCACCATAAGATTCGCACCAACGATATAACGAGCGAGTGAGGAAGAGAGATTTAAAAAAATCAGAAGCGAGATACAGTGGCGAGTTGAACAAGAGAGCTGAGAAACCCACCGAAATCGATCGAGAGAGAAGAGAGTGGTTCTAACCTTCTCAAAGTAAAAACCCTTTCTTGTTTGATTTTTATTATTTTATTGGACCAGATTATTGTTGTTGTTGTTTGGGTTCCTGAGCCCACAATTTCCACTACTTACACCTCTCTTAAATCACACGACAACACTCCCTTTTTTTATTTAGTTTTTTTATTAAATGTTATGTTATTGTTGTTGGACTGGCCTTTAACCCATTTCAAATTTTCTAAAAACGCCCAGACCCTTATCACCGATACACCATCCTAGTTTTTTCTCTTGTTTTTCAATTAATAGTTGTTTTATTTTATTCTTGAATTTTCTTTTTATAATTATAGTCATGAAGCTTGTTCAACTTTAATAAATTCTGTTTTTCTAATTGGACTTTTTATTTTCTTTTATCTTATAAATTTAGTCCTAATTTAATTTTTGGGGCCGATGATATATCAAAAGGTCAAATATGTTCGATTTTTTTAAATCGGTCAATTTTGATCAATATGAGGCATATTTAGCTTAGTTTATTTATAGTTTTGTTTTGTCGATGAAAGTCTAAAAATCGGGATTACGACAAATTTTGGTTAAGACGAGACCATTAATCAGTTTTTATTTTATTTTTTGCATTTTAATGCACAAATCGACGCTCGACTCCTCATAGAACGATTATATCATTGAATCAGTTCTAAGGTAGTTAAAGAGCTACATTTTGATGCTTCCGATTAAATTTAAGCTCCAACGGCTCCGAATAGTTTAGGACACTACACACACGCTTCCTCTTGGGAAAAATACAATGAACCCTTTTATTTCATGCAATCCTGTGTAACTTACTTGTACCCCTCTACCGATTACCTTGTACGCAATTTACTTTTCTGCATTTATCAATTTTAATTCACTCGCCAACCCTTGGTCCAACACCAAGTGGTTTCACTCGCACACTCGCACATTTTATTTGGTTATGGTTTCGTATAGCTAGGAGCACCTCTAGGGATTAGGAATCGGATCCACCCAACCAATCAAACAATAAACATCCATTTGCATCGACCAACTCAAAAACCAAAAGGTTACTTTAAGATCCAAACCCATGATCCAACATCAAGTGGTCTTAGGTAATAAAACACCTAACAACTATCGAAGAAAGGTGAAGAAGAAGTGCACTGAATCTTCGGTGGGTTTCCTCAATTGCTTTGGTGCGAGGCATCTGCTTTGGGTGTGGGCAATTGACACCTAATAAAAAGAACAACTAATCAACCGTAGCACCACGAACTACGAGGCTATGACTTTCCTATTGCACAAGGGAATACGTAGGCACACGGATCTTACTCCTTGTCGAGCACCATAGGAACACAACCACCCATTTCCCCTTTAATATTAACCCTATTTTAGAATTGTCTGCCTTTACTTTCCGCTTTTTTATTCGAAGAAGATAAATGACATTTGTTGACATTCAATCACAAATCAAACTAAGAGGTTCCTGTTGAGTACAACGAACGTAAGGGGGGCTAATACCTTCTCCTTAAGGAATCGACTCCCAAACCTAATATCTGGTTTCAAAGACCAAGCTCTATCCATTTTTTCAAAAAGGTTTCTCGATATTTTACTTTTCCTAAATTTTTGGAATAAAATAAATTCGATGGCGATTTTGTTGTTTTAAATTTTTCTGCGGCCTTTCGTCGCGAGGTCGTATCGACCGTTTTTGGGGTGCGACAGTTTGCTCTTAAGGAAAATAAAAATGTTGCATTATCTTATCTGTATCTTATACAAGCTATTATCAACAAAGCCGAGATTATTGTAGAGGATCTCCACTTCACTTCCATCTTCGACAATCAATTTTTTCAATAGAAAAACTATTAGCTTGATGGGTCACATTTGGGATTCTAAAGAGAACTGGTACATGTATTATGTTCGAGCTGGATTTTTTGGTGACCAAGAGGATGAAGGCGAGGAAGACGGAAATGCAAGCCATAAAGAAGGTCTGAATCCTACAAATGACCAAAATGTTGAGCTAATGGATAATGATGATGACAATTATGATGATTGGTCTTGTGCTGCTGCAGAAGAGTTTGTTCCATATGATAATCAAGGTTGAGGAGAGTGGAAGTATACTGGTTGGACTCATAATGCAACCTCTTTTACCCCTTCGTCTCCACCGCATCCACCACCTCTTCAGGAAAATAATGCAAGCATTATTGAAATGTTGAATAATATGTAGTTGCAACAACAGACCTTTTTTTAGGCTCAAGATACGAGGTATAATGCATTGGAACAATAGATTGGGGAGTAGAACACAAACTTTACATCCTATGTGTCTCTTCAAGATGAGCGTTACGCAAATGTGCATGCACAATTACAAAACGTTGATGCCTTTGCATCTAATGTTTTGGCTAGAATAAATGAAATTCATGGTTCTCACAATGCTCTTACAAACTCATTTAACACTCTCAACACCAACTTCATTCATTTCACCAACATGGTTGAGAAATATCCACAACCGGGTGTGTATCGTAGAAGATATCATCCACAAAGGGATCAGAGGCCTTTAGCTCATTTTTCATTTCATTTCATTTCCATATGCATGTTGATTTTCAGTTATTTGTAGTTTCTTATATGAACTACTATGACAATGTTTTTTATGTATGTTTTCTTATCTATTTCTATGACTTGGATTCTTATTTATCCCTTTTTGTTTTGTTTCATCTATCTCATATTATGTGTATGTAAATTTATGATATAAATTGCAATGTAGGTGATTCTTTAATTCTCTAGTTATATGTTTGCATCTAATCCATTTTCTCTTTTTGATGTTGTCAAAGAGGAGAATTGGTTGAGTAAGGAAAATATGTATGTGGCACATATTCATGGGGGCATGCTATCGTATATGCTCATGTGTGGGTTCCCTTGCGGGTGCATATTCATGAGTTTTTCCATCATTAAAAAGGGGGAGTTTTTGAGAGGTACATGTGTTTTTAATGATGTCAAAACCTTTATGATTTTAGGGGATACCTTGATTCATAAGAAATTGGTAGCTTGAATCAGAAGAATATGAATTTTTGAAGATTTAAGGCACATGAGTCGGCTCACTCAGTCAAACAGGTCGACTCATTAAGTTGCAAAATATATGGATTACTACGGGTCTCAATAGGCTAACTGAAGGCATTAAAGAGGTCGACTCAAAGCATCGTTTAGGTTTACTCAAATCATGAGTAGGTCGACTCATTTCAAAGTATCATGAATCTGCTTGACATGGGTTGCAACAGGTTGACTGACCTGCAAAAATAAGTTGCCTCATTCTGGAGATGTGCGCCAAAAATCACTTTAATTTTTTTCCCTTCATTTTTACCCTTTAACCCTTGTGTTACTAAGTATTATAAATAGATGGAGCACTATTTTTTCATGGGTACAAGAAAATTGAAATAGATACACAATTTTCTTTCATCATCTTCATCTTCTCTAGCATTCATCAACAACTACACACAATCATTTTTGTTGATCAAACTGCAAGATTTGAGGTGATAACATTCAAACTTTAGAATTGTGAATTCGGTTTGGGTTGAGATCTGTGGGTTTTTCTTGAATAAACTCTGAGGGTTTGTGCTCCAAGTTCATTGAGATTTTGGGGTTTTTGCACACACCTTTGGTTCATAAATCCAGCCGAGTGAAGAGGTTTGAAGATCGAAGAGGTTGTTCAACCATATCATGGTAACTAGAGGATTGTGAAGGAACGCGTGAGTTCATTCGTATCGACTCAAAGTGGCAGTGCTCTAAGTTTGAAGAATCAAGGATTCTTATAAGAAGGGAGCAACAATTGGAGGTTTGTTTGACATCGTGAAGGACTTAATTCACCTTGAATCAAGGGACAAAGAGAAACATAACTTCTACAATAATTAGGACTGGTTTGTCGTTTCTAATTTCTCTTTGTTAAAACATTGAAATTTTTAATACATATCCCAATTCGATTTTAGAATTAGGGGCAGAGGTACCCTTAGCGAGGATGGTAGGGGAACTGCCTAAGCAAAATTGTGTGTTCTTCGTTTTTCTCTATTCATTATATTTCCTCACAACTTGAAATAATGTAACATTGAAAATTATGTTTTGCAAATTTTTGGGCACTCTAAGTGTTTGTGAAATTGTTTCTATCAATTTGATAGTAACTTGAGAAAATTTTGCATTACAAATAGTAGCAAAACAAGCTTGGTGTGGTGTGCCCACCAAGTGTTTGAGAAAATTCAAAATACACTATTTCATTCTCCTTGAGCTATTTTCATTTCTTTTAACATTGTTGGAAGTAGTTAAATCAATTTTGTAAGGTTTAAGTGATTAATTAGTGAGTTATTAATTCATTTATCTTTAGCATCTCATTTGGTTTCATTACGCATATCCGATCACCGGTGACTAAATATATTTTAGACGTGATTTTTCCTTGGAGCATTCACAACCCTTTTTCAAACAAATTTTAAGATTTGAATTTTTTTTAAAGGGATTTATTCAACCTCCCTTCTAGATGCATGCCATCGTCTAATAAGATTAATACTTGTCCAAGAAACAGATAAAGTAAAACAACTTGTCTATTTCATGAGCAAAGCGTTTAGGTGGCACTGAAGATCGTTAACAAAAGATAGAAAGGTTTGCATTAGCGGTAGTGGTAACTGCAAGAAATACCATACCTTATTTTTAGGGATATTAGATATTAGTAAAAGCAAACTATCTCGTACGCCAGGTCCTCAAGAGGCCTGATTTGGGTGGAAAAATGGTATAATGGGCCGTCAAGCTGTTTGAATACAAAATCCAGCATATCCCTAGAGGAAGCATCAAGTCACATGTCCTAGAATACTAGTTGGAAAGGAGATTTCTCCATCATGGATCCTTTTGATGGATAGAGCCTCTAACGTTAAAATGAGTGACGTTGGATAGTGCTAGAAGTACAAGATGACATTGATCAAGTAGTCATTAAAATTTGAATTCAAGGTTAACCATGACTAGGCCGAATACGAAGCCCTCATCGTTGACATGTCCCTCACCTTGAAAGTAGGCATATTGACTCTAAAATTTAAGAGTGACTCTCAACAAGTGGATAAGAAAGTCTCTAGCGACTACCCAGTGAAGGAACCATAACTCATCAAATATTTAAAGAAGTTATATGACTTTTCAGAGCGCTTCAAAATGTTTGATATGATACGTATTCCTAGAGAACAAAACTTTAGGGCAGACATACTATCAATTTTGACTAGCTCGAAGAAAGCAGGTTTCACACATTGTAGTATAAGAAACATTTTCCATCTATAGCATAGAGAAAGGAGAGGTAAACTCTATTGATATCATCAACTCTATAATAACACCTTGTCCATTTTATCATTAGGGAATTGACATTCTATGACCATTTCCTATAGCTCTTGTCCAACTAAAGTTACTGATTGTGGGAGTATACTTATTCACAAAGTGGATAGAAGTAGAAGTTATGTCCAAGATTAGAGCAGAAAGAGTTCTCTGTTTTTATTAACAGAGGATTATGTGTAGGTTTGCTTTACTAGGAATTATTGTCTTAGACAATGGAACTCAATTATCCACTACCACTTAAATTAATTTCTTCAAGGACATGGGAGTACAAGCCAATTTCATCAATCATTCACCAACATATGAACAAATAGGCACAATCAGCTAATAAAATGATATTGAAGGGGATTAAGAAAAAGTTAGATGATGCTAAAGGATAATGGGTCGAGAAGTTGCACAAAGTATTATGTTTGTATCACACTACCTCTCACTCCACCATCGGGGAGACACCCTTAAGACTAGTATATGGGGGAGGATACCATGCTTCCATTTGAAATCGACACACTATCATGGTGATGCTCCCATTTCAACGAGAACAAAATGGAGTTAAGATGTGTCGCTGACCTAATTAACGAAACAAGATATATCTCCCATATTCGAGAGTGATGGTAGTTCGAAAAGAGATGCAAGAAGGCAAGTTAGGGCTACAACAAGTCCTAGTTCTCGCCCAACATGGAAAGATACAATCTAGCAGGAAGAGACCATATTGTATATATCAAAAGTTTCCTATTGGAGCCTACAAGCTCGAAGAATTAGATGGGAGAGTCATTCCCAGAACATGGAACACATTCAATCCAAGATATTGTTATATTTGATTTGTAGGAAGTCAAATAACTTATTAATATAACTATTGTTAAAGACTCTGACGTTTGCAACAAGTTATTATGGTTTGGCAGTTTAATTAAATTGTTTGACTTCCACATGAAGATCCTTTCACTACTACAGAAAACCCATTTAACAATGGTCGGTAAATACATATAATCACGCAGATCAAGGCGTTGTTATGTAGAGTGTTGTCGTAAATGCACTACTTATAATCACGGTCATGAGACCGTTATTGTATCCTAGAAATCACGCGATATATCACAACGGTTATGCTTTACAACAATTGTGATATAGACGGTAATGAGTTCTTAACAATGGTTATGCTTAGCAATCGTTGTGAAATATTCTTGAAAACTAATTTAAACAAACCATTGTTTTCCAAATTGCATGCGTCTCATCGTTCATTTCACATTCCAAATTGCTAACTCATCTTCATACAAGTTATTATGTAATGTTATTAGAATTTAAAGAACATAACATTGCTAAGTCACAAGAAGCTTTTTTCTAGTGACTAAGCAGTGTTTTATTCTTGTTCTTAAAACACAACTACATACAACAACAACAACATACATGCAACAACACATCATACAACAACAACAACATACGTAAAAAAAACAACATACAACATACATCCAACAATACAAGAACATACAACAACAAGAACATACAACAACAAAACAACAGCATACGTACAACAACATACAACAACAAAAGATATTATGTAATTCTTAAAGAACACACATTTTTTTATCTGGAACAAATTATGAATTTCATTTAGTTCATGAAGTTGTGATGAAAAAATACAAAGTGAATAAAGTTAAGGCGATATATTCATCCTTCTTGTATTTTTATTCATAGCTACACAAACCATATGTATCATAGTCAATGTATGCGTTTTGTTAAAATGATGAAGACGAATTCGAAACAATGAAAACATCAAGAAATAAAAAAATAGAACCCATTTTTAACAAGAAATGTAAAAAAATTGAAGAATAATTTTAATAAAGTAACCTAAAATATGATTAAAGAGTATCTAGCGATTGGTGAAGAAGAATTGAAGTTTGAAGTTAGGGTTTTTATTTGAGAGAAACGGTTGTTAGAAAGAAAAAAATGTGAGATGGATGTTAGGGTTACTGATGAACGGTAGATACTTTGGCTTATATAGTAAAATAATATCACGTATTATCACGGTTAGAAAGTAAAACTGTGATAATACTTTAAATTATATCACAACGGTTACTCATAATAACAGTAGTGATATCCCTTTTATTATTTATTTAAAAATAAATAAATAAATGAAAGAGCACCTTAATGTTAAATGAGTAAAAATGTTGAGAGAGTTGAGGTCCGAACCCATGAAAGATTGATTGTATCATATCGATTATAACGTCAACCGTTATTATACCCTAAAAATTCATAATTAAAAAATAAAATAAAAAGTTAGTACCTGAGTTTAGAGATGTCACCACGGTGTTTGGAGGAATCGTGGTGACCTGGGCGTTGTTGTTTGCGCATTTTGTAGAAGTGTTTCCGCCCTACGGGGTTATCAAATTGTTGGATTTCCAGAGGAAGATCCTTTCTCCCTATGGGGTAATTAAATTGATGGACTTCCAGAGGAATATCCTTGGTGTCCTAAGGGGTAATCAAAATGTTGAACTTCCATGGGAAGATTCTTTCTACCCTACGGGGTAATTAAATTGCTACGATACTCCTTATTAAAAAGATCATCCAAAATTCAAGAGCTGAATACTGGAATAGAACTTCGACTATACTCTTGAGGAAATCCCAATGATGGGTTAGGGGTTAAAACACTTCAACCTCTACGATTTCGCGTGCTTAAGGGACTGTGTAATGGTATAATTGGAATGGACCTTGGGCGAGGAGGATGGTACACGTTTAGCCTATTGTCCTTATCAAATTGACCTTATATTGATTCGAGCTCCCCCGTTTGGATACAACTCCTCTTTTTCGGATACGTAACTCAAACTTGTAATGTCTTTGTCTATAAAGTGTGATCGTGCATAACACATTTATTGGATCAACAAACGTTATATAGGAAATCGTGCGACATAACTACACTTCCTAAAATATAATATTTGTAGTAGTTTCATTAGCAATATGATAATAAACATTATATTCTACATATTGTTAAATAAAACTACATACTTGTCAATGTTCAAACTCTCATTCTTCATCAGAAACAAAAGTTGGTTTTGCAGAACTACATATCGATAAATGCAACTTCTTCATAAATAGTAAGTATTTCATCTTGTCCTTCCGCGTATGGTAATTATAACAATTCAAAAATACCATCTTCATATTTATATTTGACTCCATTATTCAAGCAAGTAAAATAACCTCTAACCAAGAGCTCTGATGTCGCTCTGATGAAAAATTAACACGTAATAACAAACCAATACCCAACGGAAATAAAATTATCCAAATTTATAAGAACCTATGAGGATCAACAACAGATATAAGGCAACAAATCGAATTAATAAAAACACAAGAATACATTGGTATTTTAACGGGGAAACCCCTCAATATGAGAGTAAAAAAATGTGATTCTTCTATACCAAAGAAATAGTCTCACTATAATAAAATAAGGGTACAGGAGAATCTCAAAGTGATTCAAAAGCTAGTGCTAACAATAGTAAAATCACAAACCAAACTAGCTTATTAATAAGAAACATGAAGTTGAAAAATAACCAAATATGAAGCTTTAGTACAATACAATTATCTCTTAGCTCAGACTTTGTTTTGAAGACCCCAACTATCAAAAGGTAGACACATGTATTCCAAACATGTCCTTCGAAAATGAGTTTGATTCAACGGTTAACAAATCCAAAATCACCAATTTACTAAGACTAGAGACTAGATGTAGAAAAATGTGAATTGATTTCTCTCATCCTTTTTCTCTTTTGAAGTTGATTTTTCTATCTTCTTTTCTCTCTCTTTCAATCTTAAATTGACTCTCTCCCCCTAAAATAAATGAAACACAAATAAACTAACATATTTAGGTCTTTCTCCATATATATATATATATATATATATATATATATATATATATATATATATATATATATATATATATATATATATATATATATATATATATATATATATATATATATATATATAAAGAACACATTTTATTCTTGAAATTCATTTATACACGTTTCACTTAAGATACACATTCACATTTTTCTCCCATTAATCAAAATGACTGTAAAGATAATAAAAAACTTCTAAAAAATAAATAAAAATTCTGAAACTATCCTACAAATTAAGACTACAAACACATTCAAATTCTATGTTTTTAGTAAACAAAGTGAAAGTAGATCCAATCAATTTTCACTTTTAAGAGTATCTACTAAGAGCTACATGAAAAAGAAAAGACAAAAAACTTAAAGAGCTATATGGCACAAAGACGTAAATGTTGGGATTGGTGAATGAAATTCACACCCACAATCTGTATAATTAGTGGAGTGGAGAGTGAATTTGTACACAGGAGAGTGAAAGGAATATTGACGTTACAATCTCTAGCTATAGAGTAGTTTCCCAAACTACTCACAATGGAATTATTATTACTTGTACCCTTTGTACAACCTAGTCACTCATATTGGAAATTTCTCTATTCCAACTCCAAAGAATCGTTCGAAAATATTTATCATACATAAAATCCAACATCAACGTCGTATATATACATACGACATTATTGTTGAATTTTACTCTGATAAATAACACATCTATTCACAATAACGTGTCAAATGTGTCTGAAGTGGATACGAATTATTCATATGAAAAAAAAATCATATGGTGTTGATTAATTTGATAGTCTTTATCAAACTGTACGGATCGTAATTGAGCAACTTTCAATTCACCAGTAGTCATAAAACAAGTGGTGCCACACAATTTACAAGCACATGATCATGTTAATAAATGTCATACTTAATAATGACTTTTGATAGTGAAATCCGCACGACTAGATATATAAATAATTTATATTTAATTTTTGTATAATTTTCTTCTACTATTATCTACATTTATTAAATGTATGGTCCTCATGTCCTTTTCTTGGTGAGTGAAGAAAATTATTCAGTTGTAGTTTTATAGAAAACAAGACCAACCATCTTGTTATGCAAATGAAATTGAAACTTACTTAGATAGGAAAGTATCAAAGGGTGTTGTTTAACTAACTGAATAAATTATTCCTCTGTCAAGAAAATGATGGCCAACCTTTAGAATCTTTAATTGGGTAAAGTGTTGGTTGCATAAGCTTTTATTGTTATTTTGAGTATTCTCAAAGATAGTATGGTGAGAGAAGATCATGTACACAAGATTCTCTCTCCAATGTTTGTAGCTAAAGTAACTAGTGTAACAAGTGTCAATCTAATATTAAGTTAATTTTTTTTCGTATGGAACTCTCATTGCACGTCTGATATGACTTATAGTCGTTGAAAACAAGCACGTGCAATGTGACCCGGGATATTAATATAGAGATATTTTATTTTATTTTAAATAATCATATGAAACTATAGTTGTTATGTAGTCAGAAATGTAGATACACTTGGTTGAAATGCGTAAACAAATAGTATGTTTGTTGCTTGTGATTTAAGTTTGTTTAATAATATTACTGGATGCTCTTCTATGAATATGAAAAGTAACACTACTTAATGTATGTTTGGAAATTAAATATCTATTTTCACACGTTAAAATTACGCAAAAGTTACAATAACTATCTTTTAAGTGACTGAATTACCAAACAGACGATTAGATTAGTATATTTTTGAGAGTGAGATTGATTCACTATCATCGCCAGAGCACGACCTACAAGTTGTAGCTTGTAAATCAAGTCAAAACAAACATATACTTATCTTGCACAAATAAACATATGTGATGGCATAGACATGGAAAATGCACCATTGTAATGTCCTAATTACATCAATGAAACAGAAAAGAGAGTAGAAAAACATAGAAGAATCCTTATTTTACAATTCTCTACTTAAGATAAATGATTTGGCTCACAAATATGAAGAAGGTGAAATAAATGTCTAGTGAAAAACCTATATGAAAAATCAAATCTTTTGGTAATTAACACAATCACACACCTTTAACACCATTCTTTATTCATGTCCAAAAGCAGCTATAGTATAAGATTGAGAAGATTCTTGTTGCTTTGAATGAGGCAATGAAGTCTGTAAAGCATCATCATGGCTCAAATTTGTAGCAGGCTTTTTCTGATTGCATAAACCTTCAAATGCTTGATTTTGTAGCATTAACATTGGATTTTGAAGATACTCATTCCACTTAGCTTCTTCTTCTTCTTCTGTTTGATTCTCTTTAACAGATGTCTCACAATCTGTCAACCCCCAAGAAGATAGCATATTACTCTTCATATGATAAGAATCCGAAGAAATCGAAACATCTTCTGACGGAACATCAACAAGTGATGGTTTGTAGCAAAAAGAACTAGGTAGAAATGAGGTAAATTCAGAATTCATATCAAAAGTTTTTAATCCTGAAGTTTGGTTGAACCAATGAGTAGAAGAGTTTGAAACATTGTTTGGAAGATTATCATTCGATGTGAAACTCATCTGAATCGGATAATTTCCCATCAAATAGTTGTTGGAATTTGAACAAGAACCTTCAACTTCCATTTCAGGTTCATAGGCTTTTACAACAATTGAAGATTGTTTTTGCTCATAAGAACCTTCATCTGATATTTCTGTTACCTTCTCTTGGCTTCTGGTTTTTTCATCTTCTTCTTCTCCATTCTCAACCTCAGAAAGTGGCTTATGAGTCACAGGATCTATACCTTTTTGCCTCAGTTTCTTCTTTAAGCAAGAGTTCCATAGATTCTTTATTTCATTATCGGTCCTTCCCGGTAACTGAGCAGCAATTTGAGACCATCTAAAGAAAAAACACATCATATGCATGTCAACAAGGTTTCAAAAACAACAAAATATCATCATGTTAGCGCGCGATTCGTGCTCAAAAAACTTAGGAAAATTATTATGATGAGAAGAAGGGTTGGATTTACCTATTTCCTAGTACTGAATGAAGTTCAATGATGAGATTTTCTTCATCTTGTGAAAATGTACCTCTTTTTAAATCAGGTCTTAGGTAGTTAATCCATCTTAACCTACAACTCTTACCACATCTTTGAAGACCTGTGCCAATAAATTTCTTCTCTAGATTATATGCTAAAAGGAGAATGAATTATTGAAATTTGGAGTATATTTATATATATACCTGCTTGTTTAGGAACTGAACTCCAACATCCATGACCATAGTTAGTAATATGATTCAGAAGTTTTTCATCTTCTTCAGGTGACCATAGACCTTTCCTAAGCTTCTGTTTGTAGCAGCAAGAGTGTCTTCCCATTTGTAGATTGTTTGAAGTTTAGCTTCTCTCTCTGACTTACAAATACAATGAGGTGCGAAACTTTCTGATAAACAGAAAGATTGTTGAAGTTCTGCAGCAATAAACAAGACTGTGACAGATAAAATATGAGAGAGGGAAAGAGAAAGAGAAAGATATAGGATAGAAAGAGATTATATTATGAAGTATGAAAGATGGACAATGAAGTGGCAGCTTAGAAAAGGAGTTGAGGTCCCATGAGACATGTCATTGTCATAAAGGTAACTTCTATAATTCTTTCTCTTTTTTTTTTCTATTAGAAAATTTAAGTGTACTTCTCTTTCTTTTCCTTTTTCTTTTCTTCTTTCTCTTGAATTAAAAACTATAGTTCCATACTTGTGGGGGAAGGTTACACGGCTAGCGATGGACATAAACCATATGAAAATGAAAAAAGAGTGAATAAATCTTAATGAATCTAAAAGCAAAAAGATAAAAGAATCAAGCCGAGAACAGGTAAGGGGATTGATTACAAATCGGAAAGGTTTTATGCACCCAAAATATTCGTGGTACTCCACGGGAGCCCTTTGAAATATTTATTACTTTTGGTTTGAAAATGGTTTGTTTAAAAGAGATTGATGAGAAGAGAAATGTTTTTTAAGATTTTTGTGTTTGAAGAGGTTTACCACCTCATGCCTACGTATCCACAAAGTGCAATGCGAGATCAAAACTCCGTAGTTCGTGGTACAAAATGTGAAAATTAATATGTTGGATTGATTTTAAAATATAAAGATAAGTCGTCATTCTTTAGAGAATACTTCCGCTAAAAAGAATGAATCATATTTAAACATATGAAAATGGTTAAAAGAAAAAGTGCACGAGGCCACAAAAAGAATTGAATGAGTTTTTCATTTTTTAAAGTATTTTGTAAAGAAATTTTTGATATGCTTATGTGGTTTAGCATTTATTAAGAAATGAAATTGAAAAAGTAAAATTGATTGACCTAAGTCAAGGTTTGATTATGAAAGCGATTTGAAGTTTGAAAACAAATAAGGTTTTTGAAATAGGGAGAAACGTTGAAAATTTAAGAAGTGGGAAGAGATGAAGAGACTATCATAAGACTTAAAATAAAAGTTAAAGGAAGAATAAGCAAACCGTATGGCGAGCACAATAAGACTTCATCTTCATAAACAAGTGAACCCAATCAAGGCTAAGGTCTTCAATCCATTATAACTCAAGCAAAGGAATGATCCTAAAATCTAAGTCCAAAACTCCAAGTCCAATGCTAAGGATAGTGGCCATAGTTCAAAATTAAAGTCACAAGTTTTTAGATGTTTAATCCTTTATTAATATTTTTGTGTCCAAATGGACAAAGGAAAAAGCACAAGAAAATCAATATAAACATAAACAATATGATGAATGATATAGTATAATAAAAGCATAATAAAAGAGATAAGGGAGCAAGAATTAAAAATAAAGAGGATAAGGTGCGAGAAAGAATTAAAATGTCAGTATAGTATTAGTATAATAATATTTACATAATAATGGTATGGTGAACTTAATCATCCACACCATCAACAAAAAGTAACCAAAATCGAAAGGCAATCGGATCCGGTTAGTATCTTACACTATAGTGATCAACTAAGGCAAATAGGATCGAATTCAATGAAGTTTGAAAGGAGATTGGGAGACCCAAAGAACCTACGCATCAAACATTCATAAGTCTCGATTCTTAATGCAAAATGATCAACCACTTTGGGATTACGCAACCAACAAGAGGTCTGGTCCATGAAAGTGCAAGTATCCAATTGGATTTTTATGCCGAATTCGGGATAAACTTAGGTCTATGTTAAGCAATCGCCGAGTAATTTACGAAGTAATTACCCTACAAATGAGGTCGGCCAATACCAATTAAGGTGAACAATATATGTGCTAATACATGTTAGAGAAATGATATAATGGATCATCCTCCGAAAACATGTCGCACGAAAAGAAAAAGTGGTAACGGTCTAATCTTAATCGAGATTTCACATTGATTATTCAAAGACAGCCTATCACGATTCCAAAGTATGGAGAATGATCTAAATGATCATTCATCCATAGATTTGAAATAATGAAGATTAAGCATCTTCGAAAACCAATAATCGTCGAATCGGAGATCTCATCGACCAAAAGAAAAATAAGAGATGAAAGAAAGTGGATCTAACATTTATGATCCACACAACCAACCAATAAAATAGAAAAGTCAAAGAATTAAAATCAAGAATTAAAATATTTTTTAAGATTTTTTTCTAAAAAGAATTTACAAAAAATGTAAACAACTTCACCTTTTTCCTTAAAAAGGAATTTAGAAATAAAAACAAACAAAAGAAAATAAAATGTAAAAATAATAATAAAAGAAATATAGAATAGGGAGGGATGGCGCAGCAGAGAGGTGATGATAGAAATGCTACAGGCCTAAGAACAAACCAACAAGCTCAGAAGAAAAAAAATTAAAAAATGTGAAACAAATATAATAATCGGAAAAAAAAAACATTGAAGCTTCACATCTTCTTCTTCGTGAAAAATGAGAAAACGCATGATATTATTCACACGGCGGTTCAAGGCTTCGGAGCTCCGCCAAATCGAAGCGGCAGAGCTCCAATTTGGTATCGCTTCGATCAGAAAAATGCAAGGATCAAGAATATACAATCGATTTTTCCCGACGTAAACCATAGGCGATGAATCTCAGAGACAAAAGTTCATCGAAAAACTTTAAATACCTTCAAAATTAAATCAGAAAATCATTTCACTCTTCTTCTTCTTCACTTGTTCGGATTGTTTGAATTGTTCGAATTGTTGTTGTTGTTGAACGAATCTGATTATTGATGAAGGTGAGTTTATGATGCTTTTGGTATCGAAGCTTTAATGGAGTTATGGATGAATTTGTATGAAGACTGGATTTCAGATTGATGAAGGAAGAAGGTGATTGAAGCTTGATTCAATTTGGTGGTGGTGGGATTTCAGTAGAGATTTTGTAAGCTTTCAAGCTTGAATTGGAATTTTATTCTTGCAGGGTGGTGAGGGGCTTTTCAAGCCTAGCAATTGAATGAAAGAGGTGTTGTATTTATAGAAGAATGGATGAAGATTGAAATGCCATTTTTCTTACTAATTCACTGTGTTTTCGGGAGTCACGAGTTTTGTGCTTCAACTGCGTTTAAAATTTGAAATCCCTGCATTTTATGTTATGTTGTGCAGCGTTTTGTATATGTGCATAATGCGTGTATCAAAGGTGTGTTGCTTGCTGATGTTTTCAATTTGATTTGCTCGTGCGTTTCATTCCATTCTTCCTTGCGTTTTTCCTTGCGGACTAATGTGTGCGTGTTTCTGAAGCCGACTTGATGCAGCTCACGCGATGAGGTCTGCGTTTTCACATTTTGATGTAACTGGTTGTGTTTAAGTGGTATTTGGCTTGGAAACTGGAAAAATAACGTGGCTGGGATGTTGACTTGGGCTTGGGAAAGTGTTGAAGGAAGTTGATTTTGTTTGTCTTGAGATTGACTGAAGCTGAATGTTAAATGTGGGCCGGCTGGGCTTGTTTCTCTATATTTTTGCAAATTTTATATATATAAAAGAAAACAACGGGCTTTAAGACTAGTAATGGGTTAATGTTTATGGAAAAATATTAGCTTATTGTAAATTGGTGGATTTAAAATGGATAGAAAAAAAGAAAAAAAACAGAAATGGTTTTAAAAAGATGGAATTTGAATTGTGGTATTTAGAAATTTGAGGGATATTGAATGAAAATTGGAAATGGTTTAATAAAAAAAGATAATGGATAATAGAAAAATTGGAAAATAAAATGGTTTAATTGAAAAATGGATGATGGATATATTTTGTAAATGGATGAGAATGGATATGAAATCTTGATTTTAAGCCCACAACCAACTCTTGATTTTTTTCACAAACCTATGAAAACGGCCACTGTAACACCCCGATTTCATAAATTTTTTAATAAAATAATTATTGTGAATATGGTGGTATATATTGGATTGTAAGTTAAGAATTATTTTATTTAAATAATAATATAATGATAATATGGTATTATTGGAATATTGTTATTAAATAAATAAAATAATAAGAATTGAAGGTCTAAGGGGCAAGGTGGTAAATTGGTATTGTTTTATGAGAAATGAAAAGGAGCCATATTTCATTTCAGCGTGTTTTTGTGGAAAGAGGAGAAAACTGTCTCTGGAGAAAGAGGAAAGGGAGAAGAAGTGCAAGAGATCTAAATCCCCAAGATCAAGATTTTGCAAGGAATCCATTGAATTTGAGGTAAGGGGGAGAACGGGTTCTATATTGGTGATCTAACATGAAAGGGTAGTTGGGAGTTTCTTACTCTCTTAGGGATTGTATGATTTTGGTTTGTTTTGGTGAAATTGTGGTATGTATATGAATTAACCTTGTGAATTGTTTCTATGTTAGATAATTGTTATTGGATTGTGAAATATGATTGATATGAAAATTGTTATATGAGTATTGTTGATGATGATGTAAATTGAGAAGATGAAGTAAAATCTAGAATTTCCTAATTTGATTAGTGATGTTAGGTTGAGAAGGTAATGTAGAATTAAAGGTTTAAGACGAGTATAAAAACAATATTTGGATTGTTTTGGGTGATGATAGTGAGATATAAGTGATGGAATTCGAATTGGTATGAAATTGGGAAAGAAAAAGTGATTTTTGAAAAGGCTGATTTTTGGGCGCAGGTGGCCTGACACGGGCAGTGTCAGCTGACACGGGGGCAGTGTCAGGCTTCTGCTTTGAAGAATTATGTTGTGATTTTGGATTTTTTTATACAGGTGGTCTGACACGGGCAGTGTCAGCCTTCTGTATTTGCGTGAATTTTGGTTTTAGAGAGGAGTGTTCAGGCCGTGTGACACGAGCCGTGTCAGGGGAAACAGGGTCCGTGTCAGGCCTCTGTTTTTGAAAATTTTCTCATATTCTATGATGTTTTATCCCAAATTCTTGATCAATGTTCGTCCCATTAGTTTGAGGTGTTAAGGATAGTATTACTGAATAGTTTATAGGATAGGATAACCAATAATTAGTATTCAAGTCCTATAGGCTTGTGTTGGTTTGTATGATTATGTTAATGTATCGAATGAATTGTGTTAATTGTGGATATTATTTCTTGTCTGATCTTATGTAACCCATACGATGGGATGTTTGGTAACTTATGAGGATCAGGAGGATCGTGTTATGTTGGGTAAATATATGGGAAATAGTTGAGTATGGAACTAATGAATAGTTCATAGGATATGATGACCGATGATTAGTGTGTAAGATATATGTGCTTATGTTGATTTGTATAACTTTTGATGATGAATCATATGGATCATATTGATAATGTGTATTGACTATTGTCTGATTTTTACCTGACCCATGTGATGGTGTGTGTGGTAACTTATGAGGATCAGGAGGATCGTGTTATGTATGATTATGTTCATGCATGTATTTTTGGTCTGCTTAATCGAGTATTGCATATGCATGTATGGTGGGTGGGATAATCATGTCTCGGATGAAGCGTAAGTGATTATCCAGATTCATTATGAATCAATGGTGCAAGGATGATCGTGTCTCAGTAGGAGTGTAAGCGATGCATCCGGGGTTCGAATTGATGAACCAATGTTGAGTCGGTACCGCATTTGCATTGTGTCATATAGTCATTTTGCATAAGACTGAATGAATGACCTATGATATGTGTTGATGAATTATGTGAGACATTTGACTGATTGAATGATATATGATGTGTGTTGATGAATGGAGGTGAGATTACCCTGTAAGATATTATATGCACCATTAATATATTGAATTGTTTTCTCACCCCTTTGTTGTTTGGTTGCGTCTGTGCTTCTTCAGAAGTATAGATGATTCAGGTACTTGAGTACGCTCGGAGTACAAGTTGCTTGGTTGAGTCCTAGGAGTCGCTCTGATACGTAACACGGGATTTGGGGATTTTTGTTATTTTATTTATTCTTATTATTAGTAGTTACGGATCACATTTTGTTGAAACTCATAAATCAAGAGAATCGATGAATATTTTTTATGTTTGGCGAACTACCATATGATGAATAAAAAATATATTTTTCCGCTGTTTTTAATAAAAGATTTTTTTTCGAATTTTATTGTTGTAGTAGCATTGCACTTTTGTTTAAAACTATGATTTTCTTAATAAAATAGTTATTTTGTTTATTTGGGAAAAGTGGGTGTTACAATTGGTACCAGAGCAGGTCCGTCCGTCCGGCCAGGTTGTTGCGTGCCGTTTGTTTCTGAGTACGCGATATGTGTGTGGCGCACTATCGGTACTTGCTTGTTCCTTAACTATTTGTTTGCAGGTGTTAGTTTAAAATAAGTTGGGGAGAAGCTATTGCTTCTCTGGAGTGTTGGTTTGTGGTGTGTTGGAATCGCGGTGGTGCAAAGTTTGATAAGGTTTGCGTTAACTAAGGATTTGCTCGTGAAGCAACTTAGTTCACAAGATGCAAGGAACGCTATTAGAGCTGGGAGATATGGTTTATGACCATCATGATTGTCGGCTATCTATTGACAAATTGAGGAACTGATCACCCTTAATCCCTTGTTAATAGTGGCCGAATCGTGTTGGATGAAAAAGACATATTTTTCAGCCGAGATAGTATGTTAGAACAATTATGGTTCTGAACCTCTAAGTGTTTTGATGATAACAAAGCCTTTTATAATAGAAGTTCTAATGAATACATTTACTATTGTGTAGAAGACAAATTTATTTAAGTAAACCGTACGTGCTTAGAAGATTCATTTAGTCACATACAGAAGATACTCTCAAAGGAGAATCCAGCATTAAATAACATATTTATTGGCTGCGCATCTTATATTTATTATCTCTGATCTCCGCTTAGAAGATGTTGGTATCCTTATTAAAGACATTAATTAAAGGATATTTTAATTAATGAACAAAGACAAGTATCTCTGCTTATGGAAGGAATTTATGGTATTAAAGTCTATCCTAATTTTACTCAAAGATGTCTCCAACGGCTACATTCTTCAAGTACTATATAAAGGACTTCATTTGAAGATTTCAGTGACACACTTCAATACATTCACAAAAATAGATCAAATCAACTGTGCTTACTATTGTAACTTTCACTTAGTGATCTTTTGCTTATCAAGAAGCATTCTAAGTTACTTCTTTATTATATTGTGTAATAATAATTTTATTCCTTGAGTGACTAAGTTTAGTCAGAAGACTCAAGAGGACATTGACTATAGGTCTTTGTGTGTATTCTTATTGAATAGTGGATTAAGACCTCAGTAGAGGCAAAATCACCTTGGCGGGTGGACTGGACGTAGTTTGAGTTCAAACGAACCAGGATAAATTAAACGTGTCATTAGAAGTTATTTTTTATTGTTAAAGAAAACCCAATTCCAACCCCCCTTCCTTGTGTTTTGTGCACCTTCAATTGGCATCAGAGCGCTAGGTTCTGAGTAATACACTTAACCGTGTCAGTAAAAGATCCAGAAGTTAAACACATGGCAGAAACTGGAATTAACAACAATGACTATCAGAATGACAAAATCAATGATAAACCTCCAATATTCAATGGTGACAATTTTGACTATTGGAAGGATGTTCTGGAGAGTTTCTCTCTAGCTCTAGATGGAGATCTCTGGGACATGGTGACAGATGGATACATTCATCCTGTTGGAGCAGATGGTCAGAAGATTGAAAGAAAAAATATGACAGCTCAACAGAAGAAGGAATTCAGAAATCATCACAAAGCTAGGACCATACTTCTAAGTGCCATCTCATACACAGAATATGAGAAGATCACAAACAGGGATTCAGCTAAACACATTTTTAATTCTCTGAGGATGACACATGAAGGCAACTCTCAAGTCAAGGAGACTAAAGCTCTAGCTCTCATCCAGAAGTATGAAGCCTTCAAGATGGAAGAAGATGAGACCATTGAAAAAATGTTCTCAAGGTTCCAAATCCGGGTAGCTGGACTAAAAGTTCTGGACAAAGGCTACTCAACAGCAGATCATGTGAAGAAAATCATCAGAAGTTTACCAAAAGCTTGGAGGCCCATGGTCACTGCTTTAAAGTTATCAAAAAATCTGAATGAAATTTCCTTAGAAGAACTGATCAGCTCCTTGAGAAGTCATGAGATTGAGTTAGAAGAAGATGAACCCCAGAAGAAAGGTAAGTCTGTAGCTCTTAAATCTAACAAACATGTTTCTAAAGCTTTACAGGCAGAAGAAGAAGAAAGCTCTGGATGCTCATCAGAAGAAGATGAATTATCTCTTCTATCCAGAAGAGTTCAACAACTCTGGAAGCATCGTCAGAAGAAGTTCAGAAATACCAGAAGAACAAACAATTATTCTGAATCAACATCTGGTCATAAGAAACCCAGAAGCAAAGAAGTTGTGTGCTACGAATGCAAAGAACCAGGACACTATAAAAGTGAATGTCCAAAACTTCAGAAAGAAAAACCCAGAAACAAATTCAGCAGAGAAAAGAAAAAGAGTCTCATGGCAACATGGGATGATTCTGAATCATCTGAAGCAGAGTCAGATTCTGAAGATGAACAAGCTAATATTGCATTAATGGCAAACATACCAGAAGATGATCACTCATCAGAATCAGAGTTAGAATCAGATTCAGAAGAGGTATTTTCTAAATTTTCCAGACCTCAGTTAGAAGCTAGCCTCTCAGAAATTCTTGAAAAATATCAGAAGCTTCAATTCAAATACAAAGACATTAAACAAAGTCTAGTATCTGAATTAGAAGAAATTAGAAAACTAAAAACAGAAAACTCTGAGCTGAAAGAAAATCTATTTGAATGTAAAAACTCTTTTGAGAAACTTAAAGCTCAGAAGAAATCTGAATTAGAAGATCTAATCAATTCTGATAATATCATAAAACAATATGATTATAGCTTTCAACAATTTCTTACTAAAAGCTTAGATAGAAGCAAGATTGCATCTATGATCTATGGTGTTAGCAGAAATGAAAGAAGAGGCATAGGCTATGTGAAAAATAAAGAAACTCTGAAGCTAAAAAATATTGATGACATTGTCATAAATACAAATACTCCTCTAAGTTCTCATTTCACCTATGGTCATAATCATGATCTTATATACACTAGTGAGTCATCTTGTTCTACAAATTCTGATTTGAAACCTAAAATGAATCAGAAGTTTGTAAAAACTAACAAACAAGGACCCAGAAGAATATGGGTACCCAAGGATAAAATTGTGTATGTTGCAGATGTCTTTAACAGCAAAACTGAAACACCAATCATGGTACCTGGACTCTGGATGCTCACGTCACATGACGGGAAGAAAGCATATGTTCCAAAGTCTTGAATTAAAAGATGGAGGCCACGTAGGTTTTGGAGGCAATCAAAAAGGAAGAATAATTGGCTCTGGAACTATTGGTAATGGAAATCTTCCCTCTATCTCTAATGTTCTACTTGTAGAAGGATTAATGCATAACTTATTATCCATAAGTCAATTAAGTGATAATGGCTATGACATAATCTTTAATCAAAAGTTCTGTAAAGCTGTTAGTCAGAAAGATGGAACAATCCTCTTTAGTGGAAAGAGAAAGAACAACATTTATAAAATAAAGCTTTCAGAATTAAAAATTCAAAATGTAAAATGTCTAATGTTTGTGGAAACTGAGCAATGGGTCTGGCACAGAAGATTGGGACATGTTAATATGAGAAGATTATCTCAACTTAACAAACTCAATCTAGTCAGAGGACTTCCAAATTTGAAGTTCAACTCAGAAGCTCTGTGTGAAGCATGTCAGAAAGGCAAATTTTCAAAAACTGGTTTTAAAGCTAAAAATGTTGTATCTTCCTCTAGACCATTAGAACTTCTGCACATTGACTTGTTTGGACCAGTGAAAACTGCTTCTGTCAGTGGGAAAAAGTATGGATTAGTGATCGTAGATGACTTCAGCAGATGGACATGGGTAAAGTTTCTTAGACACAAGGATGAGTCAATTGCTGTATTTTCTAACTTTTGCAAACAAGTTCAAAATGAAAAAGAATCTAAAATCATTAAAGTCAGAAGTGATCATGGTGGAGAATTTGAAAATAATCAATTAGAATCATTTTTCAATGATAATGGCATCTCTCATGATTTTTCTTATCCTAGAACTCCACAACAAAATTGGGTTGTAGAACGTAAAAATAGAACATTACAAGAGATGGCCAGAACCATGATAAATGAGACTAATATGGCTAAACATTTTTGGGCAGAAGCAGTAAATACAGCATGCTATATTCAGAATAGAATCTCTATAAGACCTATTCTTGAAAAGACTCCTTATGAATTGTGGAAGAACAGAAAGCCCAACATTTCATACTTTCATCCTTTTGGATGTATTTGTTTTATCTTAAATACTCTTGATACTCTGAATAAATTTGATTCTAAGGCACAAAAGTGTTATATGTTAGGATACTCTGAACGTTCTAAGGGATACAGAGTATACAATACAGAAACACGCATTGTGATAGAATCTATTCATGTCAGATTTGATGATAAGCTTGGTTCTGAAAAACCAAAGCAGAATGAATTTTCTGCAGATATAGAAGTAGAAATCTCTACAAACAGAACTTCTAAAGATCAATCATCTAAAGATCAAAACAATACAATTTCTCCAACAACATCTGAAGAACCCATTTAGAAGAAACTATCTAGAAGCAATATTAATCACCCAGAAGATAAAATCTTGGGAAAGAAAGATGAACCAATCAGAACAAGATCTTCATTCAAAAACTCTGAAGAGACTTTAATGTGACTTGTTTCTCTGATTGAACCAACTTCCGTAGAAGAAGCTCTCTCAGAAAATGATTGGATTCTGGCTATGCAAGAAGAACTAAATCAATTCACCAGAAATGATGTGTGGGATCTAGTTCCTAGGCCCAGAGGATTCAACATCATTGGCACCAAGTGGGTATTCAGAAACAAGCTAAATGAGCAGGGAGAAGTTGTCAGAAACAAAGCAAGACTGGTTGCACAAGGTTATAGTCAACAAGAAGGAATTGACTATACAGAAACCTATGCACCAGTCGCCAGGTTAGAATCAATCAGACTTCTAATATCATTTGCTGTAAATCATAATATTATTCTATATCAAATGGATGTCAAAAGTGCATTTTTAAATGGTTATATTGATGAAGAAGTGTACGTACACCAACCCCCTGGTTTTGAAAATACAAAATTTCCAGAACATGTTTTCAAACTCAAAAAATCATTATATGGTTTAAAACAAGCTCCCAGAGCTTGGTATGAAAGACTAAGTAATTTTCTTCTGGAAAATAAGTTCATCAGAGGGAAAGTGGATACAACTCTTTTCAGTAAAAACATTAAAAATGATCTTCTGATATGTCAAATTTATGTAGATGATATAATTTTTGGTTCTACTAAGAGTGCCTTGGGAAAGGAATTTGCTAAATCTATGCAGGCAGAATTTGAAATGAGCATGATGGGAGAACTAAAGTTCTTTCTGGGAATTCAAATAAATCAAACATCAGAAGGAACATATATCCATCAAAGCAAATATGTAAAAGAACTTCTGAAGAAATTTGACTTATCAGAAAGCACTATATCTAAAACTCCTATGCATCCTACTTGTATTTTGGAGAAAGAAGAGGTAAGTAAGAAAGTAGATCAGAAGCTCTACAGAGGTATGATTGGATCTCTTCTCTATCTAACTACTTCTAGACCAGATATTCTATACAGTGTATGTTTATGTGCTAGATTCCAATCAGATCCTAGAGAAACTCACTTAACAGCAGTTAAGAGAATCTTTAGATATCTGAAAGGTACTACTAATCTTGGTCTATACTACAGAAGATCAGAAGAGTATAAACTTGTAGGATATTGTGACGCTGATTTTGCTGGAGACAGAACAGAAAGAAAAAGTAC
Organism: Lathyrus aphaca; assembly: GCA_963966055.1. Lineage (NCBI taxonomy): Eukaryota > Viridiplantae > Streptophyta > Magnoliopsida > Fabales > Fabaceae > Lathyrus > Lathyrus aphaca. The sequence goes on from OZ014525.1 coordinate 27,506,101, forward strand.
CTCTGGAAGTTGTCAATTTCCGGGAGACAATCTAATCTCTTGGTCTAGCAAAAGACAGTCAACCATAGCATTATCAACTGCAGAAGCTGAATACATTGCAGCAGCTGGATGCAGTACTCAGATGCTCTGGATGAAAAATCAGCTTGAGGATTTCAATATCTATGAGAGTAACATTCCCATCCTCTGTGACAATACTTCTGCTATCTGTCTCTCTAAAAATCCAATTTTACATTCTAGAGCTAAACACATAGAAGTTAAACATCACTTCATTAGGGACTATACTCAGAAGGGAATTTTAATGTTAAAATTTATAGACACAAATCACCAATAGGCTGATATTTTTACAAAACCCCTTCCTGAAGATAGATTTAATTTCATACTAACTAACCTTAGCATGAAATTATGTCCAGAATGAAAATGCTTTACTTATATGTTTTTATCACTTAGAAGTTCTGATATTTATCCTCTATATGGTTATCTCAGAAGATGCTATGCTCTAACTGTTTCATTCTTAGAACTTATGTTCAAAGGATTAACATGCAGATCTTCAAATCAACAAGTGTCAACAAGGCTCTAAGGATTTCCATCAGAATTAAAACAAGTGTCCAAATTCTAAAAAGTGACAGAACATGCTTTGGTAACTGTTCTCTACAGAAGGACAACTGTTGATATTCTGGAATCTGATACGGCTAAACTTGACACCAAAAAGGCAAAAATCTCTTGGGTAACTGTTCCAGAATCTTTTATGCCTTACCCTATGTCAGCGCATTTAATGCATTCAATCATTATGTTTTTAAACTTAAATTTTCCCACTAATTTCTCAACTAATTAAATGCTTTATTTTTCTATATATGTAATGTGTCTCTCTCACTTTCATCCTTTACCCGTATTTCATTCTTACTGAATTTTTTTTACCCTCACTCTTGCGTTTTCTCTACCCTTTTTCAAAAACCCTAATCTTTCAAAAATCATCCTAGTAACTAATGGCTTCATCTTCTCATCAACGCAAAGATTTTTCTGATGTGTTCTATGTTGAGCCCACGAAGACTCTCTCAACTCCTACTGACAAATTGGAAGTCCTGTGTGAGTTATTTGTGGATTTCAACAGTTTGAAGGTAAATGGTTTTGATCTCCTCCCGTATGTTGAAGCTCAGGGCTGGGAAAAGTATTTTGACCGATTAATGGGACCAGTCTTTCCAAAACTGGTTAAAGAATTCTGAGTTTATGCAACATCAAACGACGCACAGGTTACCTCTCATGTGCTTGGTAAAAGGGTGGTTATTTCTGAAGACCATCTTGCTAAACTTATTGAAGCTGATGGAAATGGCATCAAGTGCAGTGACATGGACAAAGCGTCTGATACTACTGTGATAGCAAAAGAAATTTTTACCTCTGGCAAACCCTCCAACAAAATCAAAGACTTGAAGACCCCTCTCCGTATTTGGGCCAAAATCATTCTTGGGACAATCTGTCACAGGAAACCTACCAACTCTCCAGATTACATCAACCTGGACCAACAATTTCTTCTCTACTTCATTGCCAAAAAGAAAAAGATCAACCTTGCACACACTCTATTCCAGAATCTGAGAGCCAGTGTGAAGGAAACCAGAGATGGTGAAAAGACCAAAAGGGATTGGATTCCGTTTGGACGTATTATTTCTGACATACTTTGCCAAAACAAGCTGGTAGACTTTCTAGCAGAGTTGAAGCAAACTGATCTTCTAGAAACAGATGTTGGAAAACCTCTGAATGCAAAGAACTTGAAAAAGATGAAGTTCATTACTTCTATTCAGCAAGAACCTGTTCTTCATTCTAGAGAAGTAATCATCACCAGAAGGATCCCATTGGAAGACTTCCCTCTCTTCTCTTCTGACACACCTCCAGATGTTGTAGTTAACTACCTGGATATCTGCAAGCAACATGGTATGGACCCCCAGTTCAAGCCTACTGAACTCAAACAGAAAGCTCCAGACGTTGCCTCTGTAAGACTCAAGAAGAGAAAGACTGCTGAAGGACCTTCTTAGAAGATGCCAAAATCATCTAGAACATCAGGTAAATCTTCTGCCTCTAACTCTGAATTCATTTCTGTATTAGAAGCAATTAATGTAGAAGTGTCTGAATTACCCTCTAGCACCTCACCTTCTAGCCATCCATCCTCTGTTGATATTCCTTCTGCACAAATCCCTACCTCTGAACCACCTCAATCTGTTAATCCTATTCAAACTGAAATCCCTGCAACTGCTGCAGTAGCATCCATCCTCTCATCACTATATCCACCAGAAGCTGAAACCCATCAACCACAAACTATTTCTGATTTTGACATACCCATTGATAATACCCCACTATCTGACATTGATCGCTCTCCAACAACTGAAACACAAACTGCTTTGCAACATGCCCTATCAGATCTTGAACAGTTTCAAGACTCAGAATCTGTCCAACTTCCATCTCCTGAACATGGACCTAGACTATCCCCCATAAGAGAAAGCTCACTATCCTCTTATATATCTACACCACCAAACTCACCTATATTCATAAACATTCCTGATACTCCAGAAGAAACTGAAAATGAAAACCCTCTCAAAACATCTGTTGATTTTGAAGCCCTACAAAAACTATTCTCAGTATCAAACAAAACAGCAATACCCATACCAAAACCAAAACCATCCAGAACAGACATTTCTGCTTTACTTCTTGCTTTTGAAACAGGCTTGAAATTAAAGTTAGAGGATCTGAAGTCTGCATGCTCAGAGCTTACAGATCCAGCTGCTTCTGATTTTCTGTGGGCTACCCTCAGAAAGTGGTTTAATGCTGAGTCCAAAAGACTTAAGGACATCTGCTATGATGTTGCTCACCAGAACTTCTGTGAGTACCTTCAAGCAGTCATCTCAAATGTTGAACAGGCTAAACCTCTTCTGCTGGATAACAAGCCTTGGACAGAGTCAGAACCTCTGGATGAACTCTCAGCACTTCAAATGGTCTTGGTATCTTCTGAAGAAGAGCATGTTGATGAACCTGAGACTCAAGCTGCCCCAGAAGTTGAAGAACCTCTGGCTACAGATTTTGTTCTGCAAACTCTACAAGAGCTGAAGAAGGAGAATCAGCTGGTGAAACAACGTCTGGATAAGCAAGATGAAACCACTGCTGAAATGAAGACATTGCTTGGCAAGCAAGTGGAATCATCATCAGAAATCAAATCTTTGTTGGAGACCTTAGTTACTAAGATGAACTCCTAAATATTTTTTTGCTTATCTTCTATCTTAGCTGTTCCCCTGTTTTATCTTCTGCTTCTGCATAACTCTTTAAACTTCTACTGGTTTTTGGTTTAAATATAATTTTACTGTATTGGTCATTATCTGTCCGTTTTCATGTGCTTTGATTCTTTTTGATTATGACAAAAAGGGGGAGAAACGTAAATGATTCTGATCCATAGCAGTTTACCATAATTTGCCTCTTACATATAATTCTAATAAAACTATTTGAGTTGTTATCATGAAAAGAAACAGGTCAAGTAATCAACTCAGGGGGAGCTAAGAATCATGGAACATCTGAAGAATTTTCTTCTAAATCAAAGGGAGTTCACTTAATCTTATTAAACTCTATTTCCTTTATTTAAATGTTTTGTCATCATCAAAAAGGGGGAGATTGTTAGAACAATTATGGTTCTGAACCTCTAAGTGTTTTGATGATAACAAAGCCTTTTATAATAGAAGTTCTAATGAATACATTTACTATTGTGTAGAAGACAAATTTATTTAAGTAAACCGTACGTGCTTAGAAGATTCATTTAGTCACATACAGAAGATACTCTCAAAGGAGAATCCAGCATTAAATAACATATTTATTGGCTGCGCATCTTATATTTATTATCTCTGATCTCCGCTTAGAAGATGTTGGTATCCTTATTAAAGACATTAATTAAAGGATATTTTAATTAATGAACAAAGACAAGTATCTCTGCTTATGGAAGGAATTTATGGTATTAAAGTCTATCCTAATTTTACTCAAAGATGTCTCCAACGGCTACATTCTTCAAGTACTATATAAAGGACTTCATTTGAAGATTTCAGTGACACACTTCAATACATTCACGAAAATAGATCAAATCAACTGTGCTTACTATTGTAACTTTCACTTAGTGATCTTTTTCTTATCAAGAAGCATTCTAAGTTACTTCTTTATTATATTGTGTAATAATAATTTTATTCCTTGAGTGACTAAGTTTAGTCAGAAGACTCAAGAGGACATTGACTATAGGTCTTTGTGTGTATTCTTATTGAATAGTGGATTAAGACCTCAGTAGAGGCAAAATCACCTTGGCGGGTGGACTGGACGTAGTTTGAGTTCAAACGAACCAGGATAAATTAAACGTGTCATTAGAAGTTATTTTTTATTGTTAAAGAAAACCCAATTCCAACCCCCCCTTCCTTGTGTTTTGCGCACCTTCATAGTATGTTTAGTAGAGTGTTTGGAGTTAAGCCAAAGTTATTAGGGGTTTAAAGGAATAAATGCGGAATTCTAGTATCCGGAAAAGATGGATTTGAGGATTGAGTATGTTGATTGGATATTACTAAAGGTTACTCCTCAGTGAGTAGGAAGTGAGTTTGAGATCGACGATTATGAAAAGTTGAATGTTGTATCTGCTGAGTAACTAGAGGAACTTTTGAGAGGGGACTCTGATGTCTGATTTGGTTGCATAGATTGTATTGATTGGGAGTAAGGTCACATCGATGGACCGTCTGTAGAGTACGAATTGTAATTGTGTTTTGAAGAATATATTAGAGGTGTTGTTGTAAGGAAAAGGGGAATTATTCCTTGATCGGCCCTGGTACTAAGAGGAATAGTTAGGGGATTCATCGACAAAAAGGAATTGTGGAAGCAAGGGTGCCTTCTGGGAAAACTTCAGTGTTATTGATGTAGAAAGATGAAGATATGAAGTTGCATGTTGATTAGTGAATATTATGAGAATTCACAATTGCAATGGGAATAGATTGGATTTGATTGATAAAGGATCAAGAGTGAGTTGGAATTCATTCGTAGTATTATTGTTGCTGTGAGTTAGATTATCGTGTCTACCAGAACCTTGAGTTAGTTGGGACTTCATAATAATAGTATAAAGGGGATGTGGTAATCGAAACCAGATGTTGACAGGTCATGTTGGATGAATTTACTGCGTAGAGGGGTGTGGAATGGAGAGTTAGGATGTAAGTATTGAATTATGTTTTGGCATAGTATGATCAGAGGTGGATGAGTCTTTGAAAGTATGAAGGTGTAATTTTTGTCGGAAATTAATTATAACCATGTGTCTTCACAATGTAGTGATATTGAGTTGTTGCCTTAGGAGTGTGGTATATGTTGATACCGAGTATGGATAATTTCGTAGATGTTTTTGAGACGGTGAATCATGAGCTACGAGATTGATTAAAAGCTATATGTCGTGGTTATTATGGGATGAAGGGAGAGAAATATAAGTATCGTTGTATGTGTTGGATCAATAAGACAAAAGTAAAATAGTAAGTGTGCAATATTTATCTTTTTGGAATTTATGAATTAAGGGTCTAGTTAATATGGAATTTGAAACGTTAGAAGGATGACCCGACGAGGGAGTAAATGTAATGTGAATCCATGAAATGATCATGAATGTTGTGTAGAAGGTAGTGGTGACCGGTATGTATTAAGGTGGGTATGGAGTGTAAATTGTGCCTTTCGTATTTACTTGGATAATTTCGAGATGGTAACTTTTGGAAGATGTCCTGATCTATGATAAACGTAGAAAAAGGATTTGTAGAATGTTGGAAATTGAGATATAAGAATTAGGAAAGATACAGTTATATACTAAGTTATCAAGGATGATTGTTATGAACATGTGTAGATGTTTTTGATTGTGTGGTTCAGAGGAAGGTTTGGGTATGAGTTCGTCCGAAGTAGTTGTGGATCTACATTGATGAAAATGAGTAAGTTATAAGAGATTAGAATGTATTTGGACTTAGTTGGTTGATATTGCAGTTTATGAAAAGTTTTCCAAGTTAGTATTTTTTTGTTTCAAATAACTTGCGAAAGATAAGTTGTTCGTTGAGAAGGGTTTTTGTGAGAGAGAGTGTTGGAGAACCGGAGTAGGAGTTAGCTACGGTTACAGTCTGATTTTGTTTGATTCTAGCAAGTTGTGGATATAATGTTGGATAATGATTGTGATAAGTTGATAAGTTATTAGTACCTGATCGTAAAATCGTAGTTGGTATTATACGATGAGAGAGGAATTATGGAAGTATTTATCTTACCCATGGATTGGAAGTGGATGAGAGTGAAAATGGCGTTGAGTATCTGATAATATTGTTGTTATGATTAGAGATTGAAGTGTTTGGTAAACACATGAGTATATAATTTTGATTTGATCAGCTAGAGTGGAGTATGAAACGACTAAGATGGTCGGAATATCTGAGGTAGAGAGTCGGGAATTTTCCTATGTTTGCATTGATAGTTAAAGAATTGGAATTGAGTTAGCAGTCAAGAGACTTGCGTTTAAATATTGAGGTATGCTAAGTGAATTATTATGATTGTGGGGAAAGTTAGAAAGAGTTAAAGTTAGATGTGAACTTCATGGAATAGAAAGATGCGGGTAATCAGAGTGCGTAACGGAAGAGTGGAGTGGTGTGATTGTTTATACGTAAATGGTTAGTAAAGGCTCAAGATATTGAGTGATAAGACCTGTTGAGATATTGAGACAATCGGACGTTCCAGAAATGGATGGGCAATGGTAAGAGGTTATCTACATATCGAGGATGGATGGATATGCAGAGATATTAATATATGTGATGTATGTGCTTCATTGATGGGTTATGATTATGTTGTTTCGGTGGAGAAAAATGCAAATCAGTGTTGTGATAGTTAGACGATATATATATATATATATATATATATATATATATATATATCGTGAAATTTTGGTTTTTGTCTTTGTTGTCGCCTCGTTACCTATGGTGATAGTACGAGTGCGAGTAACTAATTCCTATGATGAGGATTACGGAAGTGTTACATATGGTGATGGTAGTGATTTTTGTTGTGTTCTATTTCAGGTGTACATCTGTGTGTTGTGAATTGATGATTATGGTGTTTTATTGTGGTGGTAGTTGTCTTGGAACTATTATTGTTGTTTTGGATTGATTGTAGAGTTGTCGGTTATGGCAAGGGAGTGATTAGCCATGTGCGAGAGTATATCTAAGTAATTCCATTGAGTACAATTTTTGAGGATGAAAATAAAATAAGTGGGGGAGAGTTGTAACACCTCGATTTCATAAATTATTTAATAAAATGATTATTGTGAATATGGTGATATATATTGGATTGTAAGTGAAAAATTATTTTATTTAAATAATAATATAATGATAATATGGTATTATTGGAATATTGTTATTAAATAAATAAATAATAAGAATTGGAGGTCTAAGGGGCAAGGTGGTAAACTGGTATTGTTTTATGAGAAGAGAAAATGAGTCATTTTTCATTTCATCGTGTTTTTATGGAAAGAGGAGAAAACTGACTCTGGAGAAAGAGGAAAGGGAGAAGAAGTGCAAGAGATCTAAAGCCCCAAGATCAAGGTTTTGCAAGGAATCCATTGAATTTGAGGTAAGGGGGAGAAAGGGGTCTATATTGGTGATCTAACATGAAAGGGTAGTTGAGAGTTTCTTACTCTCTTAGGAATTGTATGATTTTGGTTTGTTTTGGTGAAATTGTGGTATGTATATGAATTAACCTTGTGAATTGTTTCTATGTGAGATAATTGTTATTGGATTGTGAAATATGATTGGTATGAAAATTGTTATATGAGTATTATTGATGATGATGTAAATTGAGAAGATGAAGTAAAACCTAGAATTTCCTAATTTGATTAGTGATGTTAGGTTGAGATGGTAATGTAGAATTAAAGGTATAAGACGAGTATAAAACAATATTTGGATTATTTTGAGTGATGATAGTGAGATATAAGTAATGGAATTCGAATTGGTATGAAATTGGGAAAGAAAAGGTGATTTTTGAAAAAGCTGATTTTTTGGCGCATGTGGCCTGACACGGGCAGTGTCAGCTGACACGGGGACAGTGCCAGGCTTCTGGTTTGAAGAATTATATTGTGATTTTGGATTTGTTTGCTACAGGTGGTCTGACACAGGAAGTGTCAGCTGACACGGGGACCGTGTCAGCCTTCTGTATTTGCGTGAATTTTGGTTTTATAGGGGAGTGTTCAGGCCGTGTGACACGGGCTGTGTCAGGGGACACGGGGGCCGTGTCAGGCCTCCGTTTTTGGAAAATTTCTCATATTCTATGATGTTTTGTCCCGAAATCTTGATTAATGTTCGTCCCATTAGTCTGAAGTGTTGAGGATAGTATTAATGAATAGTTTATAGGATATGATAGCGCTTAATTAGTATTCAAGTCCTATAGGCTTGTGGTTGTTTATATGATTGTATTAGTGTATCGAATGAATTGTGTTGATTGTGGACATTATTTATTTTCTGATCTTATGTAACCCATACGATGGGATGTTTGGTAACTTATGAGGATCAAGAGGATCGTGTTATGTTGGGTAAATATATGGGAAATAGTTGAGTATGGAACTAATGAATAGTTCATTGGATATGATGATCGAAGATTAGTGTGTAAGATATATGTGCTTATGTTGATCTGTATAAATTTTGATGATGAATCATATGGATCATATTGATAATGTGTATTGACTATTGTCTGATTTTTACGTGACCCATGTGATAGGGTGTATGGTAACTTATGAGGATCAGGAGGATCGTGTTATGTATGATTATGTTCATGCATGTATTTTTGGTATGCATAATCGAGTGTTGCATATGCATGTATGATGGGTGGGATAATCATATCTCGGATGGAGCGTAAGTGATTATCCGGATTCATTATGAAATAATGGTGCAGAGATGATCGTGTCTCAGTAGGAGCGTAAGCGATGCATCCGGGGTTCGAATTGATGAACCAATGTTGAGTCGGTACCACATTTGCATTGTGTCATGTAGTCACTTTGCATATGATTGAATGAATGATCTATGATATGTGTTGATGAATTGTGTGAGACATTTGATTGATTGAATGCTATATGATGTGTGTTGATGAATGAAGGTGAGATTACCCTTTAAGATGGTATATGCACCGTTAATATATTGAATTGTTTTCTCACCCCTTTGTTGTTTGGTTGCATCTGTGCTTCTTCGGAAGTACAGATGATTTAGGTACTTGAGTACGCTTAGAGTACAAGTTTCTTGGTTGAGTCCTATGAGTCACTCTAATACTTAACACGTGATTTGGGGATTTTTGTTGTTTTATTTTTTCTTATTATTAGTAGTTACGTATCACATTTTGTTGAAACTCATAAATCAAGATAATCGATGAATATTGTTGATGTTTGGAGAACTTCCATATGATGAATAAAAAATATATTTTTCCGCTGTTTTTAATAAAAGAATTTTTTTCGAATTTTATTGTTGTAGTAGCATTCCAATTTTGTTTAAAACTCTGATTTTATTAATAAAATAGTTATTTTGTTTATTTAGAAAAAGTGGGTGTTACAGCCACTCCCGAACCATTGAATAACTCGCAACTTAAGTCACAACCATTGTCTAAAATTTGCTTTGATTATTTGAATTCATGCTGAGGAAAATAATTCCACAGATGAATCACTGATGAGTTGATGAATCAAATCGTAACTGAACAACCACATCTGAATTAAAATCATTGCCTCTGTCTTTGAAAACCTGCAACACAAAGAGAAGAATAAGAAAACTGCAACATATTTTTGGATTTTGGTTAGAGGTTATTAAATATAAACAAATAAAGGCAAGTAAAAACACGGTGATCCCCTGTGAGGTATAAATCCGCAACTGAAAAGGATAAACGAACCAGTGTGTGATCTTATTTGTATGCAAGATGCAGATGAGATGCGAAAAATCTTAGGGTCAAAAATTAGGGTATGACACTTGGGAGAATGGGATTCAAACCCAAGGGATTGCAAATACCTCAATATCGTAATATACAGAACAACCTAACTACAACCGAAAATAGATAACATCAGTATTTTCGCACCTCACGTGAGTTAGCTCTCAATACCATAACGCTAAAGTCTTTGGCATCCTTTATTCGCTAGGGATTGTCACGCATTTGTACTTCTATCAAGTACATGTGTAATTTTGGGTGAATGTGGATCCAAATTCTGGTATCTACACCTAGCATATATACAATATTTATATCAAATAAAGAAATGTATAATGACATATTGACTACTTTTACATATTTTGATGATTGACTTAATAAGATAAAACGTAAGAACATCCTTAAAAAATAAAGTTTATTCATGAATTTGTGATAATCTAAATTAAGCATAAATAAAAAAGTTTGATATGAAGTTTTTTTTATTATAGTCTACAATATTAAAAGTTATAGACATCATCAAAGGAATTGTCCTAAAGCTCTAAAGTCTTCCTTGATTTGAAGCTTATGTGTATTAAAATTTCAGGAAGATCTTAATGTAAATAGTATAATTCTCTCTTTGATAAAATATATTAACACAAACACAATATTTTCCAAACTTTATATTTTTTAAACTCTTATGAAAAATATTATGAAAAAGTCAAACCTTAATTTAGATAAAGCATAATCGATTATGATGTGTTGGAAATCGATTATGAAGATTTTTTATACTATAACCGATTTTGGTGGTGGTATAATCAATTAGGATGTGTGTCTCACTTAGGGGTGGGAATAGGCCAGGACAACTAACATGGGCCTAAGGTCTAGCCTACATAGGCCAAGGTCAGGCCAAATTTTTTTTTAAATAGAAAAGGCCTAGGCTTTTTTATAAACCTACTTAATTAAATAGGCTAGACAGCAGGCCATAGAAAAAATCTTATAAGTCTATCAGATCAGCCTATTTGTTAAATATGAATGAAGTTATTGTTTTTATATTGTATTTGATTATTTATATTAAAATACAAGAGTAAAACTTAGTTATATTTAAAAACTTATAAAAATAAGTTGAAAGAAATCCTATGAATAATGTTATAAGGTGTTTTCATAAGTTCTCTCCAACAAATCATCTCACAAAATTTATTCTACTAGGTAAGCTTAGATAAGTCAATAGAAACAAACATTTAGTCTCATTATACTTTTGATTCTCTAGTCTATTTAAACACTTGTTGAATTTCTTATTTACACATATTTAAATGATATATGCTTTTTAAGTAGGCTAATAGGTTAATCAGGCCTTCGAAAAGGTCAGACTCAGGTCAAAACATAAGCCTTTGATAGGCTAAACACTAGACTTAGGCTTGGAAATTTTTAGCAGACCAGGCTCAGGTTTGGCAAAGCCTAGCTCGGCCCAGCCTATTCTCATCCCTACTCTCACTTAATAATCAATTATGGACACTTCATAATTTTTTTAAATAAGCAAGTTGATTGAAATGGAGCATAAATTATGCTCAAATAAATTACAAGATTAACGTAATTTGAGATAATCTACAGGATTTCTCCACCAATTATATAAAAAATAACAAAACAAAATTGATTTACTCTTCGATTTTTTTTAATGAAATAACTTGTTTCTTCTATTCCCCAATCAACCATATTATTGTTTAAAATGACGTTATTTCTCCGAAGCCACAAGCACCAACATGTTGCTAACCAAACTAGCATCTTTTTGTTCTTGTAAGCTTTACCTCTCATGTTTACATGGAATTGTTTAGCATGATCAAGGATTGAGGTTTTTCATCTATGTGGTCCCTCTCTATCCACTATTCTATGGGTTTCCACATTCTTTAAGCAAAAGGACAAGAGATTAAAACATGATAAAGATCTTCCCTTACTGCAAAACAAGAAACACACCTAAGATCTATGAGAGAGTGAAATAATTCCCTCTTATCTAACTTTGATTTCGAAGGGAAACTATCAATAAACACTCACCACTCGAAGATTTGAATTTTAGACGAAACTTTAGTCTTCATAATTGATTATGGCTATGTGTAATACCCCAAAATATGCCCTTTTATTTATCACTAGTTTCAAGTAGCTTATGTTTCATTTCCATGTCATTTAGCATATCATCTCGTACATTGCATTTAAATCATAGTAAAAAATAAAAAAAATAAAAAATCATACATCATCGGTCAAGGCATGGGTCATGTGATCAAGGGTTATTCAGGGATAATATCAATTATCAGGTCTTAGAAGAAAAATAATCTCAGAACGCGTGACCAAGGCCATGTATCCAAGATTTCCCGCCAAAAAGGAAAATTTCAAATTTTGGGTGAAGTAACCGGTTACCTCTTAGGTATTAACCGGTTACCTGTTGAAATTTTGGCAGAAAACTGGGTTTTTGAACTGGTAACCGATTACCTCCTAGGTAGTAACCGGTTACCGTGTGCAAAATTTGGAAAATTTCAAAATTCAGCTTGGGTGGATTTCCTTACTTTTCCACTTCACCTTGCATTACACTCTACCACTTTCTAGAACTTTATACCACCTTCCAAGAGAATATTCTAAGAATATGCCAAGGGAATATTCTAAGAATATGCCAATGGAATATTCTAGGAATACTCCCAATTAACTTTAACTAACTCTTAAGCTAATCTCAAACCTAATGCTTAAGCCTAGCTCCTAACCCAAACCACCATCCAAGCCTAACATGTATATAAACAATTTTCATTCCAAACCAAATCAACACTTCATTTTTCACATTTTCCTCTCATCACTCTCATTTTTCTCTCACTTTTCTCTCATTTTCCAAAACCCCACACAAAGCTTCATCTTCCAAAATTCTTCAAGCTTTGCATTGAAACTTGAAGAATTTGAAGCTAAACCTCCATCATTGCATTGATTTCATGGATTATTGAAGAATTTGCTACTGTTTTGGTGTTGATTTCACATCTTAGGAGTGACTTTTTAAGGTTCATCAAGGTTTTCATCAAAACACATTTATTTTGCGTATTCTCGCGGAAGAGCATCGGATCTAAGGTTTTCTCTTATATCGTGTGTTAATTCTTCATTGCAACAATTACCAAAGCAAACATCTGCTTTGTAGGTTGGTGAATATCATAATCACTTCAATTTTAAGTTATTATGTTTTTTTCTCGACACGCGTGTTCTTTGCATTTTATTGATTTTTTATGCTTTAATTAATTGGATCATTAGGGTTTAGAATCTTGATGTGTTTGTAGTTTTAATTGGTGTTAAATTGCTGTATTTAGGTGTAATTTTCGTGCTCAATTGATAGGCATTACATTTGTGCTTATTTGAATAAGTTGCTGGTGAATTTCCCAAGAAAATACAGAATTTTTTATTCTGGTCTTGAAGTAACCGGTTACCTCCTAGGTAGTAACCGATTACTTGTGTTAATATTTGCATAAAACACCATTTTTTGAACTGGTAACCGATTACCACCTAGGTAGTAATCGGTTACCACTGAACCAGAATGAAAAATTCTTGTTTTTTATTGCAAATTTGTTATCCATTCCCCTTCCAATCATCTTGGATATTTAGTACATGATTTTAGGGAGTTTTTAGGAGCTGTTTTGGTGCAGGTTCATGTAGTTCCGACATCTTCTGATGTGCGTGTTGTTCATTTCCGATTTTTTGCATAATTGTTGAATATGTGTTCATGATGTGTTGTAAATGTTGTTTCCATGTTTGAACCTCATTATTAGCATGTTAATGTTGAGTTAAAGTTCTGTTTTGCACTGTAATTGAATATGTTGCATATTGCTTGGTGGTGTACATGAAACATGTTTGCATTCATTCTTGATTACATGTTTGCATTATGTTTTCATTTCATTGTTAATGTTTGCATTAGGTAGAATGCATGATAATGCATGTTCACATTGTGTGGCTTTATTTGCATTAAGTTTCATCTTTTTGAAAATACACATTAGTTGGTATGGAAAATCCATTGATGAAAAATGTTGGAAATGCTTGCACACACATATTCATGATCATATCAATCATGTTGCATTCTTTGATGTTGCTTTGTAATGTATATCCATGCATTGTTGCTCATGCATTTGCATTTCAAAATGATTAAATTTTGTCATGCTTTTCATTGTTGTATTTTAAAACATAAGTTGTTAAATGTATGTTGCATTGCATTGATTTTGCATTTTTTACACCTGTTTCCATGTTATTTGGTAGTTGTAATAGGTTGTTTGTATACCATTTGCATTAGATAGCTGATTGAGTGCTGAAGCACTGTTGTAGCTGTTGACTTTGTGTTTTGCTTAGATTTTAGGTACCCTTAGGCTTAGGCTTGAGTCTAGTTTAGATCATAATCATTTTAGGAGATATTTGGTACTTCATTGTCTTCTTTTTATCATTTTTTATTGCATAAATCATTAATTTCACTAACCTTTTCAGGGGCTAATGGTAAGTGAGGAATGTAGGCGTGCGCCTACATTCCACTTTCTTCCCTACTCTTTTAAAGTTTTCTCTTGTGTGATTGCGAAAAGCATGTTATGCTTCTTTGACATTCACTTTCTCTTCATCCCTTTGAGTTTTAATCTCATCTTTAATCCTTGAAGTGAGTTAGAACTTGTTCTTTATTTTATCTTTAGGATTAGAAAACCTCATTAACTATAGGATCTCAATTAAATAATAACTTAGGGTGAGTCGTAGTTTCCCTTAGTGTTTTTTCTTTCTCAACTTGAGTCTTATCTCTCATCTCTAAATAACTCAAAACATCTAATAAAGGTTGATCTTTCTTGTGTACCAAGGGACTTTTCCATGGGATACTTGCACGCATTCCATATAGGGTTGAGGTGCAGGGTATCTATCATGATGAATAAGTCTTAGCATGCGGATGCTTCACAAACAACACATAATCAAAACACTTATTCTAAAAAGACAATAAACCAACAACAAACATCTTTCCTGCGGGAATTCTCTTCTCACCTCATTCACTCTTAATGAAAGAACTCGCTTCGACTTGTCTCTTTGCAAGATGGAAAATGCGCTTGTTCAAGGCGAGCCTGTAACACCTGAGCATAGGGATAAACAGTTCAATCATAAAAATCACAAACAAAACAAATTTCCTCCTTAGTTAGGGGAACTACGTTGACTCTGATTCTCATTTCCCATGAGATACGTAAGCAGTGGGGTAGGGCCCATTCGAGCATACTCTTTTTATTTTCCCTACATTTTCCCCTTACCTTTTCTTTCTCTTATCCAGTTCCAATTCAGTAGCAGTTGTAGCAGTAGTTTATTCTTTACCCTTTGAAACAGTTCAAGCAAGCGTGGATCCCGTCGGGTATGGCGGACGATCTGGGGTGCTAATACATTCCTAGTTCATAACCGACTCTCGAACCCAGTCTCTTTGGTTTGCAAGACCTTTTCTTTCCCTTTCCTTCGGTTTGTGCAGCATTACCTTTCCCATTCATTCGGGATAAAAATGCATGACTGGTGACTCTACCATTTCTGCGCCACTTTCGCGTTTTTACTAGGATGAAAATCCCGGGAGCGACAGTTGGCGACTCTGTTGGGGATCGAATCCAAAATATCTGGTTTCCCCAATGAGAGTCAATCCTAACGCTTGTCTATTTTTTTATTTGGGTGTTTATCTGTTTGATGTTGTGTGATTATCTGTTTGCTGTTGTGTGTTTAGTTTACTGTTTTATTTACAGTTTTACTTTACAAATTTATTTACCACTTTCCGCATTTACTTTCCATGCATCATATATTGGACTGTCTGGACTGTTTTTTTGGCTGGATGGGGTTACTGTGAGATAAGCCCAATACCAAGGCTCGAGTGCACCCTAGACTTTAACATGGACAGATATTGTACTTCCATGATATATCATCACGATGAATGGCGGTGTGTTCCACACCCAAATTACGACCATCTTGGAAATATTCAGTGTGGGGATTTTCTCCACTTCAGGATATCACCTTGATAGTTATGTGCATTTGGGGACCGATCATTGAGGACCTTAGTGGAAACAACCCTCTCTAGGGGTGACAGTGGCAGACCATATTTGTTGGCAAACACACTCGCACCTGAGAGCCCACTAGGACCTCACATAGGATAGACTGGTTCTCTCATAGGAACTTAGTTAAAACACTTTTCGTATGATGATAGTATTGTACCCTTCGGGATGAATGTACTATTGTTTCTCGATCTTAGTGCTTGAAGCTGGGAACTTATGAGGGATGTTTGATTTTTCGGACTCAGCTGAGACCTCCTCTTTTAGTGTATAATACCAAACCGTTTCTTAAAGATGGTGAACGTATTATCGCTACTCAACCTGAGAGTCTGTGATGTTGACCCGAGGTAGCACACCCATGAGATGGGAGTGTTTTTTATAGGTTTGCAGGAACCCTGACTTTCAACATACCCACTTCATTAGTGTTACTTTGTGATATGATCCAGTTCTATGTGGTTCTCTGGTTCTTGATTCTGGGGTTATACACAGAGATAATATTGTTATTATGACTCTCCACAGATACTTGGTTCTCTGATCACCACCAACATCAGACACACCATTGATCACATGCCTGTTGCATACATGACATCATATCATTTCAACATGCATGTTCTGCTATTTCTGAGGATCTCATACCTGAATCATGCTTCCTTGAAAATAACCGAACATGACATTTGCATACATCCTAGCATTCATGACAGGTGTTCAGGGACATATTATTATCCTGATTTGATTTTTCATAAGAATTCCCCACTTGAACCACAATTGTCAAGGTATGTACATGGAGCAACTCCGAGTGGAAGTGGCTGAAATGAAGATTTGAATAGGACAATTCATGGTGGACATGCAGACCTTGTCTCATGATCAGAATCTACTGAGAGAAAAATTTTACCAATTGAAGAATCAGGTGAACCAGACCACGAGGGTTCCAGAGGCAGAAGGTTATTATGTTCCTGTTGATACTACCGAAGTTGTTACTTTTCCTTGTTCTGTAGGATCTTCCTGAGACCACAAAATGCTTTGTGGACTTTCTCCACAACTTTGGGCTCCAAAGCCTCTTGACACGCAATTGCTTCACGTTCCCCAAAGGAAGTTTAAGGGAAAAAAATGTGAACAAAGGCCGAAAAACTTGAGGTTAAGTTTGATTTGATCCCAATGTCATATATGTAATTGCTTTTCTCTAGATACTAAGTCTTTGGTGTAAAGTTGAAGGCACTGCCCCTATACCATGAATCCATTATCTACCTAGTAATAGGTTGAAATTGGCCATAGAGTTAATCACCATGAATAATGTCGACCTTGTGGTAATTCCTACAGCCAGGTCCACTCGGATCACTCCCAGAATGTTGCTGGTATTTCCTTAATAATTGGACAGAACCATGTTATGCTATCGAAGGTCCTCATCGGTCTTTCCGATTTTCTTAAAAAGGATGTAGGGCATTAGATTTACATCTGCCCCACAATCGACAAATACCTTGTTGACCGTTGTTCCGTTGACCTTTGCCTTTATAAAAAAAGGCTTCAGATGATACATCATGTCAGCGCTAGGTCTCTCAAATATTTCTCTCTTTTCTTCGACCACCCCATCATTCATGACGTAGTAGCATAGAGGTTTGTCTTCAGAAATTTCATTCGCCACAAAGTCCTCCTCCGTTTCAGACACTTCAAAGACAATATCATATTCGACTAGAAATATAGATACGATGCCACAGTTGATGACGAAGTCTTCTCCATAGGTATCATCATTTGTATCATCATATATATCTTCATCGATGTCATCTTCTGGTGACAGGGTATATTCCTCGTCAGACTGAGGCGAATGCGTAGGCTCTTCCTCGTCAGATTGGGGAGTCTATTCATGTTACTACCCCTTCCCGACAGTAGGCATACATTCTGCCTTTTGTTTGGACATCATCTCCTTTCTTTCAAAGGCTCCAATAGTCAGCATCTAGTTTTCCATTATCTTCCCCTTTTCAACCCACCTTGCTTTTAGGCGCTGCTCCTTTGACCCAAGGGCTTCAACTTGCCTTGGTAGAGATGTTGAGGCCCCTTTCCAGGGATTCTTACTTCTCTGGTGGCGCCTTCATTGGGTCTTAGTCATTGGGTTATTCCCTTTCTAATTGGGAGAAACCGCGTAATCTCTAGGTTCATTTTTCTTCCCGGATTCTTTCTCTAAGTCCCGTACCCTCCATTTCAGTCTTTTGCTTCCCTTTTCATTAACTGGTTCGACCCACTTCTCTCGTGGGATGTCAAATGGTGGCACACAAGTTTTAGACTTGGATGAACTGGCTTGTCTTTGGAATTCTTCATTTTGACGAAGGTTACCACCCTGGTCGGACACAAACTTTGGGATACGGGACCCTTCAATGGCTAAAACTCCCCTTTTCCAGCTTTATATCTTTCATTTACCTTCTTGTCGAACACAGCATTGCACCTTGAGCATAATATTGCCCTTGATCCACCCATTTGGCATTTCTTTTGGAATTCGTCCAAACTTTCATCAGCCTTTGGGTAAACCGCTTCTAGTTTTTCCTCAGTGTTTTTGTCGTCACCTTCAGTAGTGGCGACCATCATGCACTCCATGTTCTCGGCCTGAGGTATGTTGGGGAAATCTTCAGTAACTTCCACCATCAGGCATTCATTCAGCTTCGAATAAAGCGCTTCTTCGACTTTCAATGGGTCGGTGTCAAACTGCATCTTTGGCCTTTCTCTAAATTGAAGTATGCTACCCTTCAGAGCATTTTGCACCAAATCCCTGAAAAGAACAGATTGAGAAGTCTTATGACCAAGGTAATTATGAAATTTACAAAATCCCCTCTTTTTCTTTTGATCTAGAGGAGGATCCTTTAAACCAAGTGGAACAACAATTTGACCATCTTTTACTAGCAAATAAAAAATTTCATCGCATTTAGATGTATCAAAAGTATATGTCTTAGTAACATATTTGTCGGATTTCCCTGTTTCGACAAGCTCTTTTTTGTTTGATTGTTTTAATAATTTACACCTGTAGGGAGGTCCTGGCTTGAGTTCCACCACATGAACCTCACTCTCGTCGAGGAACTCTCTGTCATCGGATGAGAACTCGTCGGTTTCTAAATATGCAACTTTCTTGTGTAATCGACCAGCCTTAGACTTTTCAGCTTTTAGGCTTTCGACCTGTCGAACCCTATTTGTTAATTAAGTTATATCCCTAAGGTATTGGGTGTCTAACTTCTTTCTAATCGAATAGTCAAAACCGCCAACGACCATTTCAACTAACTCTGTTCAGGGACTTGAGTAAAGCATCTATTTTTCAAAAGTCTGAACCTGTTTAGATATTGTTCGACGGAATCACTCGTCTTTCGTTTCATGCTAACCAATTCCTTTAGGTTGATCTTGGACTGACCCATATAAAACTGTTTGTGGAACAATCTTTCGAGTTGAGTCTATGTGTGAATGGACTAAGGAGGAAGCATTGTAAACCAGGTAAATGCATTCTTGGTGAGGGAACTAGGGAAATAGTTCATTTTTAAATCCTCATTATTTGATATATCCCCAGCCTCAGTCTGGTAACGTGCCACATGTTCGACTGTGGATTCTTCGGTCTCACCCGTGAATTTGGTGAACTTTGGGACTTTCCAGCCCCTGGGAAGTTCAGTTTGTAGCACATAGTTAGGTAATGGGACATGTAAGTAGGTCGTTGAAGGTCTGGGTTGGCACCATTTCGGACCATAATCCTCTCTACGATAATTTCAAGGTTCGGCTATCCGGCAATGACATCTTGATAAACTTATGCTAACACATCTCCTTGGTCTTGATGTCGACGTAACATCATGATGGAAGGCCTCTAGGCCACCCTAGGTATTTTCTCAACCTCTTCGTAAGGTTGCTCTAAATTCTCTTCGTACTCCTCTTCCTGTTGGACCAGTGTCTCGGGATGATGAGGTGTGTTTCGACGTCGTGGGGTAGTTGGTGCCCCAAAAAAATCCCCTAATTCGAGTCATTTGAGTTGCCAACTGTTGGTGACTCTATGTCAAATCATGTATTAATGGTCTTTAAAATGCTCCCCATTTATTGTGTTAACATATGGACCATCTCGTGGTTACCTTCACCCATCTGCTGCCTTACAACGAGCATATTGTTTGAAGTAAAATTTTGCATCGCCTGAGATAAATAATTATAGCCGGTCGTTCGACCGTACTGGTTCGTCAAAGGTCTCAGCCCTTGGTAAGGAGAAAAATCTCCTGACGAACTATCTGCAAATGTCGATCCATAATTGTGGAAACCTAACATGAATTCGGGAGGCATGCCAAAGGTTCTAGAAAACAACATGGTAGAACTGGGTCCCGGTGGTCCCAAAGTTCCACCCATATTCGTCCTGACCGGTTCATGTCGAATCGGAGCAGTGGTCGATTCACTAGTAGCAGTTGGTAATACCGTCGTAATGGGTTCAGTTGTGTTCGTAACAACTGGACCTCCTATCGAAGAAGATTCTTCGTTTGGACGTGGCATTGCCATTCTTCCACCGTATAAGTGCATATAACTAACCCAACGGGTCCCATTGGGCGTGCCAATTTGTTCGCATGTGGATTTCGCGCAAACGTTCCGCTAGCCTCTTGCGCGCGAGGTTTACTTGTGGGACCGGCCAAACAAGTCCTAGGACTGCTCTGTCTGATTAGTTATGCTTGTAATGTAGAATAGTAACAGAGGTTTCTCGTGTATCTTTTTGGTATTTTTGGTGTTTATAGAAGACGCACACGAAATGCTTGAAATGAAAGGACAATAAAAACGAGTAAAAGAAAGGTAAAAAGATACAGATAAAAGGATAGTATTTTAAATTAACTTGGAATTAAAATGACTTAAAATATAAAGGTTTTTTTTAACGCTATCATACATTTGAGTAGGGGGTTAACTAATTTCTCTGACGCTCGATACTTTGAGTGTATCCTTTTACAATGTGAAGAAACGTGACCTTTATTATTGAAATTGAAATCTACTTATATAGACAAATAAAATATTTGTCGGATACTTTTCCAACAAATCAGGCTTTAACACCTGTCAACCCATTCTTCTGGTAACCACCCACTACTTGGAGCAGTTTCTTTTCCATGTCTTCTTGAATGGTCTTGTCGAAATTCCTTTGACATGATGGTCTCTGTGGGTGTGTCGAAGCTCTTAGACACCCTTCTGGATTCTGGCTTCTGAGTGTCGACCCATAGCTGTCTTTCCTTCTCCTTGGATGGGTCAAACTCTTTCCTTCTGGCCTTCTCAAATTTTGCTTCTCAAAACTCCTTTTCTGAGCAGGTCTAAATCTCTAGCTAACAGGCACCCACCACATTCACTAACTGGCGCTGACCACTATGAATATAGAGAAGGAAAGTGTGGTGAAGGCCACACTAAAAAATAGAAGAGGTGATGCATGCCACCATGTGTATGGCAACTCCCACGAACCCTAACTTCTTCTATTTTTCCTGCACGATCAGAAACCTTTCAGACTCAACAGAGTCTTTCGCATCTCACGCAAATCATCCTAGTTTTATGAAGCAGTAGTTGAAACCATTTTAATATAAAAGGGAAGTCAGTTCAGAAACAGGGACCAAATTCTTTTTAGCCAGATTTTATTTCTTTATTTTTTAAGTAGTTTTCTTTCACTATGTAAAAGTAATATCTTTCCACATTGGGCGGGCTATTACGAATTAGTTTTAGGATTTACTTCTACCATTAATTTATGTTTTAGATTCAAGTCTGTCGGTGTATTATAATTCAAGTTTTCATTTGTTTACAAGTTTTACTTTATTTGCCTACTATATTGTTTTCAATGGATAGATTAATTATGCATTATCTTATATTAATTCATCTTAATAGCATGTTTATTTTCCTATCCATGTCCAACTAAATATTTTAGAGTCTGTATGTAAGGACCGTCGTTCCGACGGGACTCGGTAAAGAAATCAGTGTTAACTTATAATAAATCTATGCTTTGGTCTATGTTTCCAAGTTTAATTTAAATAGCTTTGTTACGAGAGTGAGAGGTTACTTAACATGGTTTTGTCACGAGTGAAAATCCAATAAAGGTTAGAGCCGACACTACGAAAGCGTGAGGGTCGAACCAAATAGTGGGAATGGGACATTAATCCTAAATACAACGAGAGCACTTTAGGTATCGATTAGGATCTAATTGATTTTAAAAATATATTTTCTGATTAAAACGGGCGAGCGAGAGAAAAATCTTGTGGTTAGGAGATGTGGCTTTAGTCAATAGTGTGAGAGTGTGAGGCAGAGTCTTTAAATCAATATTTTCTACAGAACATAAGTAAATTAACACCAACCAATTACTGAGTGCCTAGGTACACAAAATCCACATTTCGGTCTCATTTTTCTGTTATATTTTCTTAGTCTTATTTTAGTTTTGATCTTAGTTTCTCTCTTATCGAATATCATTAGCCTTAGCTTTACAAAGTGACGACAGATTATAGGTTGACATTGGTCTCTGTGGGTTCAACAATCTTTTATATTACTTTGATATTTCTGTGCACTTGCGGACGCATCATATCCCCTTAATTTCTATATTTATATTAAAACTAACTATTTTTCACCATGGTCTATAAAATCAACCATTGTGAAATATACCTCAGAAACACCCTAAAAATGTGTTAATTATAAACATTTAATCAAGATTGGTACTATCAACCGTAGTGAAAAGTATTTCATATATATATATATATATATATATATATATATATATATATATATATATATATATATATATATATATATATATATATATATATATATATAAGTGAAACTTTTCTCATTTATGTGCAAAACAATCGTAGCTCCCCTAACGCAAAACCATAATATCTCTCTCATGCCTTATCCCAATATCCATTAACATTTGTACACCATTTCTTCACAAAAATCCAACATATATTTTTAAATTTGTGTGGATCAAAGAAAGGTGTCATGATACATGCAAGACGGAAACACAAAAGTCATTTCTTTGACTTTCTCTTCACATTTCAGGTACGTGAGAGATTTCCATCATTCATGTTATGAATTATGTTATTGTTGTTGTTCAAAATATTTGTTCTTTATGTTTTTTTTTCTTCTTATTATTAATATGGAAAACCCTTATATGTTGTATTGTTGTTCGTTTTTGTTTGAAAAAATACCCTTTTTGGTCCCTTAAGTCTACCTCGGGGTACAATTTGGTCCCTTAATTTTAAAAAGTTCCAAAGTGATCCCTTAAGTTTAAAATGGTGTCATATGAGTCGTTGTCGTCAATTACCCTCAAACGTTTGTTTATGTGTGTAGACGTAGCAAATGAGTTGGAAAATTTGTTCATTGCAGCCCCAAATTGTTTCCTAAATTCCCAACCCCACACCACTTTTCATCTTCCTCCCTCACACCTCTTATGTCCCGATTTATCTCTCTCACACTTCCAACAAAAAATTCTCCTTCATCGCTCCCACTCTCTCTTGATTGTAATACAATGATTTTTCAAAGTTAATTTTTAGAAGTAGAAATCAAAATAATAACATCAAGCATCCAATTTTTCCACGAATAAAAAAATGGAAGAGTGGAGCTACTGCAGTGTTGACTCACATCTAGCGTCGACAACAGTAATTAAGGGGTAATGGTTCGGTCAATGGATTCGTGTAGATCCAGAGGTTGAGGGTGGTTGAACGTGATCAAAGGATGCATGTGGTGGCCTAAGGGTTTCACGAAGGGGTGGTGGTGGTCATGCTTGGTTGAGGAGGACGTTGGAGTCGAGGGGCGCAATTGTGGTTTATGTGTTCTCGTGGCAAAGGCTTAGTTCCTACACGATTTTGTCTTGATTTTTCCTTCTCATTTCGTTCAGTGGTTTAGTGTGGTTATTGTAATTTGTGGTTGTGATATTTGTTGTATTGTTACTTGATATCCTTGAAAACAAGAAGGTTATTTATGTGTTGTTGAGAGTGATGTTGTGATTGAATTTCATATTTGAGTTTATGGTTTAATATTTTTTTTTCATATTTGTGTTTTGATTTCTCTTCTATTGTATGTTAAGATCCATTGTTGTTGCTTTAGTTTGTTGAAGATTCATGATTATGGATTTGATTAGTATTTCGTGAGCAGTTTGCAATAATCTGATTTTCTGCAGGAATTGTTTTTTAAGGTTTTTTCTTGATGGTTATGATATAGGGCATGTGTAAGTATTGTTTTCTTAGGTTTTTTTCCACATGGCACGATTAATCACACATCAGGCTCACATGTGCACCAATTGTACAATCCCATTGACTTTGACTAACAATGTAACGACAAGGATGAACGTGACACCATTTTAAAGCTTAAGGGATCACTTTGGAACTTTTTAAAATTAAGGAAACAAATTGAACCCCGAGGTAAACTTAATGAACCAAAAAGGGTATTTTTGTCTTTTTGTTTTGTTATTTCTTTATTTTTGTTGAGTTATGTTGATGTTTTTGTTGAGTTATGTTGATATTTTTGTTGAGGTATTTTTTTTTTGTATAGGTCGTATGTTGTTGTCTGTGTTATTGTAGATGTTTTGTTTAGTTATGTTGATGTTTTAGTTGAGGTATGTTGATGTTTTAGTTGAGGTATGTTGTTGTTTTGTTATGGTATGTCGTTGTTTTTGTTATGGTAGATGTTTTTTTAGGTATATTGATGTTTTTATTGAGGTAAGTTGTTGTTTAGTTAAGGTAAGTTTTTGTTTTTGTTGGAAATGCTACCTCTAATTGGAGGTCTTATATCTCCTTTATCATTCCATTGGAGGTCATGTATCTTCTTTATCATTCATGATTCCTCTTGGAGTGGAAATGCTACCTCTAAAGCCTTTAGAGTTTCCATGACAAAATTCTCTATTTTAAAGGCTTTGAGATTTCAAATTCACTCTCATCAAGTTCCTTCATCAAATAAGTCTTATGGGCTCCTCATATGTCAGGCGAGATAAAATGTAATATTGATGGAGCTTGTTTAAGTATCCCATGTTTTGCTAGATGTATGGGTATTTTTAAAAACTCCAATGGGGATCACCTTAGGAGCTTTGCTTTCAAGATTGATATTAGCAAAACATTTGTTTATGATCTTACATGTGCCATGTTAACAATGAAGATTGCTTCCTCGAAGAACTGGTCCAACCTTTGGTTAGAATTAGACTCCAAGATGGTCATAATGGCTCAAAAACCCCTTCCATGGTTCCTTGGAATCTAAAAAACATATGGCATAAGTGTCTTCCACTCACTAGTTTTATGAAATCCATTGTTTTTCATATCATTCAAAAAGAAAACTATTGTGTTAACACTCTTACAAACCTTGGCCTTCAAGTTTCAAATTTCACTTGGTGGGACAACACTCTTATATAAATTTATGATTATTTCTTTAGAAACAAATAGGTTTTTCTAAATTTAGATTTATGAACTCATAGGACCTTACTCCTTTTTTATTCTTTGTCATTTAGTGCTTTACAAAATGAACAAACTTGTGATAAGAATGATAGTAAGAGAAAAAAAACTATGGCAAGTTATAAAGTTAGTGAGAAAAAAAATAGGATTACTACCTATTTTGCCCTTGCTAAACTGGAGATTTTTGAAAAGCTCTCTTGTAAAAATAAGTTTGAATCCCCCCTCTATCATATGAAGATTCCACTATTTTTCTCCCTCAAGAAATTTTCCCATCAATAATCTATAAAATGTGAAGTCATTTTGAAGGATTAATATACTTATTGCGAATCGTATCGTCCGAAATAAGACCACAACAACTAAAACCTCCTCGCTGCTCACAAGTTAAATATCAAATCAATCAAATCCACCATCGATAAATGAGATCCCAACAAAAGAGAACTAAAGAAAATCGACACCGGTCTTTGAATCAAGGCAAACACTCAATCCACTATATAGATGTAAGTAGATGATAGAATTTTGAAGTCAATCAGTGAGGGTGCAAGAGTTCACCCCATATCTTCCTAAAAATCATTTACAGACAAAAAAGATACTGTTATCCCCACCTCTTTCACTGAAATTTTGACTCCCTTAAAAATAACATAATTATATGTTTTCCAAATAGACCAGACTATAGATAAGATTACCACCACTATACTTAGCCCTACCCCCTAAATAAAGCGTAAAAAAACTTTAAAAGGGCACTAAGGTCGTCAGGGATAACAATCTGTTACCCCAACCACTTAAACAATATATACCAAACTGACAAGTCTATCTCACAAATAACAAAAAAATGAGAGTCTATCTCAACTAAAGATCCACACTAAGGGACAAAATATCCTATTAGGATTAGAATATTTTTCTGTTGGTAAATCAAATAAATGATCATAGTAACCCTCTGAGTTAGATAAATGGATGTCATTGAAAAAGTTTCATGTCTAAAGTGCTACTAAATCCACTTATTTCTATCAAAGTTAAGAGTGACATCCTAAAATAAAGATAAAAAGACATTAAAAAACAATTATTTTTTTAAGAAAGAAGGATCTCCGCCACTTAAAATCTCAAATTAAAACCCGATTGACAATGACACATGATTCTTCCACCAACTCATAACATTGAACCGGGATAGAAAACAAATAAAAAAACTTTAACTTTAAAGAGATGCTTCGGAGCCCAGACTTCCAAAAGGAAGTTTATTAATTGAATCCTATTTTTCCAATGTTGTCAACAAACCAAACCATTGTCCTTTTTTTTAAGTGTTAAATATGTTTTTGGTCTCTATAAAATTATCAATTTTCATTTTTGATCCCTATAAAAAAAATATTTTGATCCCTACAAAATAATTATGCACGTAGTTTTAGTCTCTACTGTTAAACCAATGTATATTTTTGAATGATTATTTTGCATATGTGTTTAGAAAGTTATAAAAAAATTCTCGAAAAAAAAAGAACTCAAAATTTAATTTATAAGTCGAGATTTTCATTACTTTTATTATTATCTTTTGAAATTTAAAAATTCATATTTAATTTTTCTCATTTAAAAAAATTATATAATTTGATAAAAATATATTTTGTAATAATCTGAACACATATGAATAAAATTATCAAAAAATTAAAAATTTAGGAGTAATTAAATAATTTTCTAAATTTTAGAAAATACAAAGGACTAAAACTCGTATGTATACAATTTTTGTAGGACCAATAAATATCTTTTATTTTAATAGAAACTAAAAATAAAATATGAGACATTTATACCAAAAAAAAAAAAACATATATATATATTTTTTTAATCAGTTGACTTACAAAATTATTTTGCTAAAATGACACTTATTTTAGTAAGGAGGGATTAGATATTTATTTAATTTTTATAAACATGTTTGGATGGATGGAATTGGAACGTGAAAGAGGAAAATGGAATGAATAAGCCAACAAGAAGAAAGGGTCGAGTAAAGAAAACAGTGAAAAACGAAATAGTTAATCGCTGTTAGAATAATCGCGTTTGGAAAATGGATTCCAATGTAAGGGATTTCATAGCAAAGGAAGTTCCCGATTGGAACGACGAAGTAATCGCCGTTGCTCGATTCAAGGCCTTTTCCGGTCAAAGATCCGATTGGCAACCAAATTTCCTCTTCTGGAGAGATTTGATCATCAAAATTGCTTCCCATTTTCGTTTCCTTTTCATTCGACCTTCTCAGGTACTTGCTACTAACTAGGGTTTTTCCAATTTCTCTCTCTTTTTTTGTACTCTTTTCACTCTTACCTTAAATTTGTTATTTTTAGGTCAAGAATGATTGGTTTAATCGAGGAGGGTTAACCCCTTTGTGTATCGATGATGTTCTGGTGAGTGTTACTAACTAGGGTTTACATATGTTTGATTCTGTGGTGAAAAAAATTGATTTTCATTGAATTGATTGTGTTAAAATTGATTCGGATTAAAAGCGAGTTGAATGTAAAGTGATTTATGTTTGGATACACTTATGTAAAAGTCGGTTGAGCATTAAATTTCAGTGTAGAAGTCACTTTACACTCAAAAGTTATAAATCTTAGCTTCAAGTAGAATCATTCTAGAAAGCATAATCAATTTTGCTCGAGAGCAACCAAACATATCAGAATCAATTTTACACATTCAGAATCAATTTTTGAGTGCTTTAAAATGTGAAAGGAAATATACATTTTGTTGTGTATAACTTATTTCTTGCAATTACATAGAATTCATGATGGTTAAACTTAATTTGATACGCAAGGCATGTTTGTATGGAGGTTTTCGAGGGTTAAATCTATGTAGTTTGATATGATGGATGATCATATCACATTTCAATCCCACTTAATTTATTTTTGGAATCATTTTAAAGCTTCCTTAATTTAGAAAAGAAAGATAAGACATTCATCCAAACACACCCTTAGTGTTTTGTTTTTTTTGTCTTTACATTTTATCATTTTTCAGTCTCTAATGTATAATGAAGGTGACATCACAAGGCCTGAGGATCTTGTTGATCCAACGAGTGGAAGATTCTCCCAACTAGTCCGAAAAGTGACCAACTTAATATCCAGACCAGCTGCACCAGATATTATGGCTGAAGAATCCGTGGTCCTAACTCCTCTGCTTAAGGTTGTTAGCAATCCGTTTTTCTTTTTGGTTTTGTTTTCCTTTTGTTTATTTTATGCATGCGTGTGTTTGGTTTACCTTGTTCATTTGTAATTAAGATTGGCCAACATATATTTCATGATCACGGCCACCTTTGAAGAGTTTATTTCAAATTTTCATTGAAGAATGGTTCCGTGTCAATATTCCTATACCTTTGAGTTTGTACACAGAAGAAGCATCTAAGGTCTCAGAGAAATCTGGCACTTGTTAGATATCTTTCAATTTGGATAAATCAAACACTTATAACATTGATCAATCTATATTCTCATGATCTAATGTCTGACATCTATTACCCTTACCAAATTTGAGATAGAAAGCTAAATATCATGTTACACACCATAATCACTGGTCAACAATGGAATTTGCTATCTGTTATAGTTCCAAACAAATCTCAAATTAATGAGTTCTTCCTTTAAATACTTCAAACACTGGGACAGTACTTTTTCTAAAATTTAATCTCCCAGGAGTTTGTTTTATTAAATCTTTATGATATTTAAGCTGGATACACTCCAAACTATTTAATAGCTCTGTAGCACAAAGACTGTGCATCAGTTCATTTCCATGGTGTATGACATCTGATCTCAGCAACTGTTCAAGTTTGCTTTAATGCAATGCTGGTGCTAGCTAGTCAATTAAATTTGGAGGATTGGGCTAAAATTTCCTTTGTTTAAGTATGCTAGAAATTTTCGATGTATAACTCATTAGTGTTTTGTTTCTTTTTATGTAGGATAAGGCGGCTGAGATTGTAAAACATCTATCAGAAAGTCACTGGAATTCATCATGTATCATTACAATGAAGAAATTTCAGGAGATATGTGGAGGGCCTGATGAAGCTTCTGTAATGTTGAGGTATCTGTCAGGGCGTAGAACAGCACAGTATCTGTCTGTCCTTAAGAACGAATTTGTAGAGGTACTAAAACTTTCTAAAGTTATTCTTATGATCAGAAAAAAAATCAGTTGTTTCGTTCTCCACATCTGGGCAAGGTTTTTTCTTCAAATATATAACATGTATGTCTGCAAACTTTTGATATTTCTAGTAAACTAATAGTGATTCCTATAATCATTAATACTGGCCAGGATAGTTCCCTTACTGTGGGAGGAATGATCATTTATCAACTCTGATTAGATTTTTATGCCTAAAATGCTTGTTTTACATCCCTTTTAAATTTGACAGGGGGTAAAAGTTTTGCTCTCAGAAGCAGCATTATCTGGCGTCTCTAATTTAGATTGTGATGTACTATACTTGATTTGGACAATCGAGAAGCTTCAGCAACAATTAGATGTGATTGACAGGCGTTGTGAATTGTAAGTTTATTGTATGAATTGTAAGTTTATATGTATATTGAAGTGTTTTTGAAATAACAAAATGATAATGAAGAATTAAAATAAAACTATTTTCCTTTTAGTAGAATATTTCTAAAGGTTTTAAAAGCGTTTCCTCACATATTGTTTCTATTAGGTCAAGAAAATCAGCAGTGACTTCTCTACATTCTGGGAACCGAAAAATAGCTCTCAGGTATGCAAGGGAGCTGAAGTTGGCCACCCAGAGTAGAGAAAAATGTTCATCACTTTTGAACAGAGTAGAGGAAGTTCTCAGTGTTATTGTTGATGCCGAGTCAACAAAAAAGGTACAACTTTGCATATTGTATCAAATTGATCAGTTTATACCAGATTCTGTGTATTACATTGACCTGCATATTCTTTGTTATATCCCATAATCCATTATTTGTTATCAGGTTTCTGAAGCTATGCAAATTGGAGCACATGCAATGAAAGAAAATAAGATAAGCGTGGAAGATGTTGACCTTTGTTTAAGAGATGTCCAAGAGAGCATTGATTCCCAGAAGGAAGTTGAAAAGGCACTAGGTATATTTTATCATATCTTTTGTGACTCGCATTATCCTGAAATCACTATATTACTAGGGGTTGAATTTTTAAGCATGCTGGTTTTTGGATGCAGAGCAAACTCCATCATACACAGACATCGATGATGAAGATATTGAAGAGGAACTCGAAGAGTTAGAGCTGGCTCTTGAGAAAGAGGCTCAAGTTGATACACCGGAAAAGACTATTACTAGTGAAGAAGGACCTGCAAGTTTGGAAGCTTCTGAATTACTTAGTGATGCACTATCAAATCTCAATCTTTCAGACAATACAGTAGGAAAGTCAAGAACCACTCAGACGACATCAAAAGGAGAGAAAACGGCGAATTTAGCAATGTAAACCGATAGTTTAAAAGTGAAGAGTGTTCATTGACTACATATTATTTTTAACAGATCGTAAAATATGATTGAGTGCTGTATAAAATGTGTTTATATGTTAAGGGTATGTCTTTTTTGTTAACTCACTGCGATTAAAACCTTTTGATCTCAGCAGCTGTAAAGTTTTCTCACGACTTATGCTCTTTGAGTTGGCATGAAACATATATCTAATTTCTCTTTAACAATGTCAAGAATAGGATGTAGAATTTTCAAAACCTGCAGCTGTCATTAAATAATCAGATACATTTCTTTAACGGGTTAACCAACTTTACACTCTTTAACAAACCTAATCTTTCTATTGTCATCTAATTTTCCTTTCCTTTGAATCTTTACATGAATTTTCCCTTTTCTTGTGTAAAGTGAGAAAAGTTTTAATATCGGATGCTACTAGCCCATGATCACATGTTGTGGTATCAGAGCAAGGTGACCCTTGTATCAACTAACAATAGCCAGTGCTACCAAAACTTGATTGCTTTGTTCCATGCATTTCTTAGCCTCTGCAGAGTTAGCCACATGTTCTGCTAGGTTGATTCTGGTTACCAAAAGAGGTTGGTGCAGTGGAAGAGTTTCCAATGACAGGAACCGTGAAAGGTGCATTTGGAATTAACATTGGTGGTGGTAATTGGTTGGAAAAACCAAACATCTGAACTCCGATATTATTATTATCTGTGACACCATTACTCATTTGTGGAATAGGAAACTGTACTTGTGGCCTAAAACCCATTAAATGTTGTGCATTCATCTTCATATGATGTGCTGGTGGTAACATCATAAGATGATTAAATGGCATACAAAGTCCTCTACCCATTGTCATAATCTGCAACATCATAATTCACACCATTAATATAAGACTACACAATAACAATCTACTGTAAATCATGTTAAATAGAAAAACAAAGGACATGAGATTTTACCTCTAACTGAAGCTTGAGGGTCTTAAGATAATCAATGGCATCATCAAGCATTGAAGCCTTGTCCATCTATCAAGAATACATAGCAAAATGTTTAAGTTCCACATGATCTTTCTGGTCAGAAAAACTAAATTAAATTAATGTTTACATACCTTATTGCAATTTGGTATGAGCTCTTTCAATATACGTATTTTCTCGTTGATTTTATCTCTTCTCTTCTGCAAACATCCACAACTATATATCAGTTACATGTAATTAACTTGCATACATAAATACAAATATTTCTATTGATATTTTAAAAATGTTCCTCACCCTTTCTGTTAAACTATGACTCTTTACATTCTTGTAGCTTCTCTTGATTCTGTTTCCTTCTCGAGCTGGCTTTGCTTTCAACGTATTTTCTGAGGTTTCTTCTTCATTCTGAACGATCAAACGATCAAGCTTAGTTACGAATGATGGTAAACTACTATAACACCAGAAATTCATATTAAATATGTGTCTGGTATCTGACACGAGCTAGTGCTGACATATTGTCGTGTCTCGTGTGCCGGTGTCTGTGTGTCATCCGTGATTCATTTAACTACAAGAACAATGGCTTACATCACTAAAATATGGTGAGTCATAATTCTCCTCATGATCTCTGAAACCGAAGTTTGGATCATTTGAGGCTTCAAGTGAAAATGCAGAAGAAGAAGAAGAAGAAGATGCTGGTTCATTGTATAAGTTATTATCACAAGCTTTTCTCTTTTCTCTAATTCCAAAAGCACTATTGTGGCTAGCAGCAACTTCAGAATGTTCATCAAGAGTTGGTAGAAATTCCGTGGAAGGCTTTTGCTGTTGAAATTTTGTAGAAGCAATGGCTTTTGATTCTTTCTCCTGATGAGCTGATTTGAGAAACACTGCAGGTATAGAGAAGTTTGAGAAGTTCACTTTTTCTGGTTTTTGATATTCACACCCTCCTCCTAAGTACTGTTTCTGTTGTAACTTTGTTGTTCCTATTTGGCTTGAAGTTGAAGTTTCCACTCTTGGTTTCTTGAATGGTGGTAAATATGTGAAATTGTGAGTATCGTTCTTGGTTTGTGAGGATTGAAAATCAACATAAGAGGAACTAGAATCATACATGTTAAGAAGGACAAGTTTATGTGTCTTTAATAAGATGAATGTGAATGGAGGAAAATGTTTATATATATAAGAATGCATGTGGTGTATTTATGAGGCTAGTTTGGTGTTGTACATGTCAAATTTAATTCCTAGTACTGAGTGAAATAATAATTAATTTAAGAGATTCTAACAAAGGTGTTCCACACACTCGATTTCTATTTGTCTTTTTATATTGGTTTGGAATTTGGAACCAATAGAGGAAGTGGATCATTGCTCACCACCACTTTTTTTTTAATATTTAAAATGATATCTAAATAATTTGTATAATAAAAATTATACACGATATCGCTATTATTTTACAAATATTTTGGATTGGATATGTGACTGATCCATCGTGGAGCACTGTCCAATCCAATTTTACATAAAAAATGATCTAAAATACTGGTCCAATCCATTGGATCCGGTAGATACTAGAATTACTATATAATGGGATGGTTAGATAGAATTTGTGTTAAGAGGGAAACCTAACAATGATGTTAGTTGCTGTTGTAACAGCTTTGAATTCGGACAACTGATTAAGATTGTAATTAAAGAAACAGTTAAATCATTTTCAAAGTCCCACATATGATTAAGGATAAGATCTAGCTTTTCATTATTTAGGAAGATTAAGCTTATATAAGCAATGAACAATAGACACGTAGAGAGTCATAGAAAATGAGAAATGAACATTGATTAGAGTCACTTTCAAAGAAAGCCCCACAATATGGAATCCAAGTTATTTTTGGTGTAGCAAGAGCCACGTGATGTCAATAAATAAGGGCACGTGAACTCCCTTACGTGTCATCAACCTATAGGGTGGGAATGACTGTGGAGCCTCTCTTTTTCACGTGAAACTCACATTGAGTTCACGTGCCTACATGTCATCTTGTCTATACTTTTTTCTTTGTATTAATATAGTCAATAGTAATTTTATTTATAGACCATGCTAATGGATGTGGACATATCAACAACTATAAAGAGTGTTTATTATGACACATCAACAATTATATTATTATTATTATTATTATTATTATTATTGGTTTTGAGAAAAGATTTATAAAATTTAAATATCAATTATATGTAGTTTATTTTTGAATAATTAATTTAATATAGTTTAAATTAAATATGTTTTTGAATACTATATTATAATTAGAAATTGTAATTATTTTTTTATTATTATAATTAAGACATATTAGAATAATAGATTTAATAACAAATAAAAATTATTAAAATGATTAAAAAAAACTTTTAAACATATTTATAATTTTTATATATCAACAACTTATTTATGTTAATCTATAAATATAAATAAATGTTATCTTGTTGTCAGATATTGAACCATGAAAATATATTATACCATTTAACTCAATTAAGCAAATAAATAATATTAAAAAAACTAAAGATTAAATTAAGAAAATAACTAATATTAAAAAAACTAAAGATTAGTAAGTATTAACCTCTATTTTTGTAGGCTAGTAGTTTGGATGTGGACAATTTTGTATGTGAAATTTCAATTTCAAATTTGAGTACAAACATTTGTTTCTTTGCATGTTGGTCACTAGATTATAATAACAAAATAAATAAAAATGAATAATATATTATACTAATAAAAAATATTAAAAATGAACTAGATTTAATTGATATGCACTGACAATGACAATGTAAAGAAGTTTTACATTGTCAGTGAATCATAGTTATCGGATGTTATAACAAGTTTGACTTTTAGTTTAAAAACTTAAAAAATATAATAAATAGGTGATGGTGATGAATTGACCGTGTAAAATATTTTACATTATTAGTGCATATCAATTAATTCCAATAAAAATTATATTTAGTTTGTTTTTGAAAAATTAATCTAAAATATAATTTAAATTGAGCGATTTTATTCAATATTATACAAAAGAACATTCAAACATAATCAGTATTCAATTTTGAAGACTCCTACCTATTACAATAAATATTGTATTCCTGCTTTGTCCCATAATGTCACATTTACTATAAACAATTGTTTTACAATGAATTTTAGAATGAATTTTATTTATAAATTTTAATAAATTATAAAAACATTTTATAAATAATATTTTTAATTATACACTAAACTTATAGTTTTGACTCTTTTATTATCCCTTATTATGATATGTTCATAAAATCACTTTTTCTATTTTATTTTTAAACAATTTTAATCTTCTATTTCATTTTTAATAAAAAGTGTTACAATGTTTTCTTAAGGATTAAATATATTTTTGATCCTTATAAATATCTTAATTTTAATTTTTAATCCTTATAAAAAACGTCGAGTTTTAGTCTCTATAAAAATACTTTTGCACGTAGATTTAGTCCCTATATAAGACTAAAACTGCATGCAAAAATAATTTTATAGAGAATAAAACTCGTCGTTTTTTCTTAACGAAACTAAAAATCAAAATTGAGATATTTATAGGGACCACAAATATATTTAACATTTTTTTAATTTACAACAACTAATGAAGGACGTGTTATGTAGAAGTTGGATTATTGTAATTGTCGTATCATTTTTTTAAGATATTAAAAATATTAAAATAAATCTAATTAAAAACAAAATAAATACGACGTTTCCTTTCCTTTTCACAATATTAATTACATCTTATTTCTTAACATGTTTCCTCAATTATTCAGATTTTCTTCTTCAACCCCTTTTTGCATAACTTCATGTTCCTCCTATCTTCATTGCAAATAACTTTCAAATTAATGTTATTTTCGAGTAACATATCTCCTTATAGAAGGAGAATGATGCAATATTCACCGGTGACTATGTGGACATTGATGCATGTGATATTGTTGAAATGTAATTCTTAGTGTCGAAATGTAATGTGTGTCAAATTGTATTAGTTATCAAAGTGTCAAAGCAGATTGTTACACACATGATTTTGACTTAGACCTATTTTAGTAGTGTTAACTATTTTGGTCTCTTATAATTTTGAGTTTTGCCTTGGGGAGCAAGCTAGCCTAAGGGGTAACTCTTATTTTGTAATAAAGAACAACACTTCAGAATATTGTAATTGCAATAAAAGTGAGAATCACAATTTGTGAGCAGAGAAAATTTTCTCGCAAGAAAATCATCATCATTATCTTCTTTTTCTTCTTCTTTAAACCCTAATCTTCTCTCTTTTAATTTTTACCTTCTTTCTATTAACAATTATGACGCATAATCTTTCTTACAATTAAGGTGTGATTATTTCACTCGAGTGAAGAGTGAGGAACAAGAAAGGAATTCAATCAGTAAAATGATTCTTGTTCATAAAGAAAGGTCTAGAATTTGCTTAAAGTTTTGGATGAATTCCAACATTTGGTATCTATAGCTTCGGTTTGATCGATTCATGGGAAGAAAACGTGATGGCATTGAATAATCCAAACGAGCATTTTTCAGCAAATATTCCAATTCTCAAGAACGATGATTATGAGAATTGGTGCAAGTAGATAAAAGTTATTTTCTGTTATCAAGATCTTTGGGATCTTGTGAAGGAATGAGTAAAAACGCTTGCAGGAAACGCGACAGATCAAGAAAACGCTGCACACGAAGAATTGAAGAAGAAAGGTTATAAGGCTCTATTTATCATCCATCAATCTGATGATCCAGATAATTTTGAAAAGGTTAATGATGTTGAATCAACGAACGAACCATGTGAAATTTAGGAGAAGTCGTTTGGAGGTGCAGAGAAGGTGAAAGAGGTGAGGTTACAAACTCACAAGAGAAAGTATGAATTACTTCAGATGGAAGAAAGTGAAAGCATAACAGATTTCTTCACAAGAGTTATGCAACTTGTGAAACAAATTAAAGTATATGAAGAAGTGCTGACAACCAAAGCAGCAGTCTCAAAGATTTTGAAACCATTGGCTCTAAAGTTCGACCACATGGTATTAGCCATAAAAAAGTCAAAAGATTTGTCAATATTGACAAAGGAAGAGCTTCAAAGGACGCTTGAATCCCATGAACAACGAATGGTTGAAAGAGCTGCAGAAAAATTGAAGAGTGATATGACTTTGCAGGCATAATCAACAAAAGAAAAAAGGGCAAAGCAAGTTGGAATGACAACAAAGTTAGACGAGGCTACAACAATTCCACTAGCTGAAATTAGCGAGAAAGAGGCTGGTCGACAATTCCCATTTCATTCAGATTTTTGTGTTTAATATATTTTCTAAATTTAACACTAGATAATAATAAAACATGCTACATGAATTTCAAGAGGGGTCGTGAAATCTTCAAATGACGGGAATCTAAACTTTTTTTTACAGAAAAAATAACTATGATCCCATAAATAAATAAATGTTGGAGAAGTTTTGTGAAATTTTTTCAATTTTCTCTAACCCAGAACACAAAATAGAGGATTCAATCTTCTTCTCACCCGTTTTCACTTCAATTTTAAAAGTTTTTTCTCACAATATTCTTCATATTGTTACCTTCAACTGCTTCATTTCTCATCGTTGTCGTCTTTATTTGCTTCATTTCTTAGTGTCGTTGAAATCCCATATTCTCAAGTTTTTTTACTCTTGTGTGATTCTTTTCTTCTTTATTCTTCTTTCTTTTCTCTTCTTTATTTTCTTCTTCCTTTCTTTTCTCTTCTTTCTCATTTCTTTTTTCTTCTTTCTTTTCTTTGTTACTCTATTTCTTACAATCTTATTTTGTTTTTTCTTTCTTCATTTTCTCTTATTTCTTCTTCTTTCTTTTCTCTTCTTTATTCATATTGTCCTCTATTTTTCTTAAGTAATAGTCATTTAATAACTCTATTCCTTATCTTCCTATTTTATTTGTTTGGTTATACATTAAATATATGTTTTATACTTCAGAGTTGTGCCTTCTAGATAGATGCCTTATATTTAGCGGAAAAATCTCTAATATGGGCGACGTGCCGAGTTTTGTCAGTCAAGTCGGTTGTACATCCGAGTCTTGCCTCGTTTTCCTCTTCTTCAAACTTAGAGTGTCTCCATGTGAGCGTGTTGATTTTGACAGGCAGCATGGCGTCAACGCAATATACTATTCTGAATGGAGTTTCTTTGGTAGTTGAATGAGGGTAGTGTGATATGACCATAATACTTCATGGAGTTGCTCAATCTAGAGCCCTTTGGATTCATCATGATTTTTATTCCGCTAAATATTACCTTGTTCGCCAACTAAGCCTGCACTTTTACTAAGGCTGGACAACTTAAATGAACTTTGTTGTATATCCAGGTCTTGGAAGAAATCAACCACAATGGAGCTGAAAAATTAAGTGCCATTGTCTCATATGATTAATCCTAGTAAATTGAACCTGCATATGATTCACTGCCAATATAAGCAGTGAACCCTTTCTGCTTTGAATTTGGAGACAACTTCAACTTCTATCCATTTACTAAAGCAATATACTCCAATAATTGGGCCAACGTGCAAACGTGTCTCTATGATAGATTATTAAAGAAGGGCTAGAAGGTCAACCTTTTGAAGCTTGCCATCACAAAAACTATATATGACATCTGGCAGTTTAGGAATGGAAAAATTTATTATGGAAGCACCCACAAAACTCAACATAATACTTGATCTTACCTGATCAGGAAGGCCTTCCAAGGATTTGAAGACTGGGCCAGAGAATGAGATGAGTGAGGGGGTGTACCTGCAAAGTGCTCCAATGCTTAAGTCAGAAGAGGTATAGAGAGTTAAGGTTATTTCAGAGTGAGTTAGAATACCTGACCCTTTGTTATGAAAGGGTATTTATATTGAGCCCCCAGCGCTGGGCCAAGGCTCCTAATGGGCTTGATCTTGCTAGGCCCAAGGAGGAGCTGCCAGGGGACGCGTAAGAAGCGTAAAGACCTAGACCAAAGGTCTGCTCCCTGGTCCAACTGCCCCTATCCCTCAGGAGATAATGCAGGGCAGTTGGGTGACGTGACAGATGAGGTGGCAGACATGGTTCTGCCCGACGTAGCTCATGTGCCCGTGGGATAGGTAGGTGACATGTGAAGGAAGGTCAGCTGGTGGGGGGCGCGTGTCTCTTCCCGACACGCAGTAGGGTGTCGAGGTGGAGTGTCATCAACATGGATGTCTGGGCCCTTGCCCGACGCATTCATCAGCCCGGACGTTTGGGCCCGTGCCCGACAAGTATTGGGCCGTGCCGTCCATGTCGTCATGGCCCAGTCCAAAACAGGAGCCCCCCAAGTCGAGTCTCTGAGTTAGAGTGATGACTTGTATTGCAACCGGGATTCCCGTGTCGAGGAAGAGGCGCGGACGTATGGCATGGAAGATTCCAATAGACTTGCTCGCAACGCTCCTCTTTTCACGGTAGTGTCGGGGATGGAAAGTAATCAACGGGTGTGCACCTTCCTCGTAATGGCCGAGGGCTTGATGCGGGGATAGGATGCCTTGATGAGTCGGGGAGATGGGCAGATGCTCGGCGTCGCTTCAGTTTCTTTTTAGATAGACGTGTTTCAAACTTAATGGCGTCGCTTCGTTTGGTGTGCAAAGGCGGCGTAGGCAGTAGGCAATGATGACCTAGCGCGTTGGCCCACGCGCCTGGGACTATAAAATGACGTTGAGTGACTTCATTTTCACTTTTTCGCTCCTACGTTCACCGGAAGCTCTGAAGAATCCTCCTGCGTCTGCCCGTCTCGCCGCCTGAACCACCGTCTCTGCCCGTTTCGCCGCCTGAACCACCGTCTTTGCCCGTGCGCCACCGTCTCTTTCTCAATTCCACATATGTCAGGTACCATTTTGCTTCTTTTATCCATTATTTTTCCCTCTTTTTGTGTCAAATATCCGCAAATGCATGTTATATCCATATTAGGTTGGTTAGATTTGACTTAGGAATAGTAAATGGACTATAGATGGACTATAGATGGTAAAAAATAGGGTTAGAGT
The DNA here is from genome assembly GCA_963966055.1 of Lathyrus aphaca. Taxonomy (NCBI): domain Eukaryota; kingdom Viridiplantae; phylum Streptophyta; class Magnoliopsida; order Fabales; family Fabaceae; genus Lathyrus; species Lathyrus aphaca. Next base: position 27,545,812 of record OZ014525.1, read on the forward strand.
TAGACTGTCCCGGGCAGAAATTACATATGCCGGGCAATATTTGCATAGGCATATATGAACTTTCTGCCCGGTTTCTTAAGAACATGCGTATCTTTGCGTCGAACACGTTTGTCAGCGTCCGTTGCTGCTACGCCCTTTCACTTGACCTGCGGTGGAAAGGTGGATTTGATATGACGTCGAATTCACTCTTTCTGTCTGCGTTTCAGGTGCTACCGGGCGTTTACGACCGAGGAGGGAAGACTCTGGGTCCTCGTCTGAAGATGCGGCCATCGCTCGTCTACCCGTCGGGGATGGGAGTGCCAGGGATGGTACTGAGCACGCCTCGTCCTCCGGGCAGGTTGATCTCTCCTGGGTTGCGGATGAACCTTTAGAGGAGGAGTCCTATTTCTGTGACGAGGCTATCCCCGCTTACGCCGTGGTCGAAGACAGAAGCCGGGAAGATCCGGAGAATTGGTATTGTTGTGCCCCCAAGGAGGAGGACCGTATATGCCATCATTTCCCGGGGAAGCAGTTCACGATGTACGAGTTTGCTTTCCGGGAGGCGGGGATCAGGCTGCCCTTTAATTCCTTCCAAATGTCGATCTTTAAATGGCTTCGGCTGGCGCCATCCCAACTGCATCCCAACGCCCTCGCTTTTATGCGGGCATTCGAGTTGGTCTGCCGTTTCCTCGGCATTGGGTGCACTCGAGCCCTTTTCTTCCATGTCTTCCACCTCCAGCGGTCCGGCCTCCGTGGGCGCCACAGTTGGGTTTCTTTTAAGCAGCCCGTGCGTTTGTTCAAGACGTACGTGGACTCTGCCCGTCATTTCAAGGGTCGTTGGTATGTGGTGAGACCGATCACCCGTGCCGCCCTTCATTCCCTTTACTATTATCAACGAGCATCAAACGGGGAGGAGAAATTGATGTCGAGGATACCGCTGAGGTGGCAGCGCGATCATTTCGACCTCACCACTGCTCACTATAGGGTCAAATTTGCGATGCTCGGCGTTGAAGATAGGCTCGCATATAAGAAGCTGGTTGATTACGTGCAGAGTTTCAATCTGGGGGTCTGGACGAATCGACAGGGCGTGCCCTATCTTGACGAGGCCGGAATGCCAATCACTGAGACCCGCATCATTAATACGAAAGCCTTGCTCGAGTGCAGGACCGAGGAGAAGGCTTTAGAATTATTGAGTAGGCAGACTTGTTCCTGATCTTTTATTTTTGTCTATGTTTTCGCTCGCTAATGTTTGTGTGTAATGTTTTGCAGGTGCTATGCCCACTGCGCGTGACCGGGTCCTTAAGCTGGCCAACCAGGTCGGTGCGTCGGACCGGGTACCAAAAAAGAAGAAAACCGTGGCCCGTGTTCAGGTGGCCGCTGCTGATGCTGGGGTCGGGACTTCGAACACAGCGAGTCCGACACCTTCCTCTCCTCCTCGAGCGTCGACGATAAATATTCCTGACAGCCCACCTCAATCGGCCTCTCCTCTCCACAAACGGAAGCGTCCGGCGGGGACTCTTTCGAGGTCATCACTGGGAAGTCCGGGTGGACCGGGCAGCTATTTATTACCCCCTTGCTATGTGGAGCGGTCATTCTTCAAAGTCGAGGATGCGATCGCGGTGCCGGCGCCCGAGGCAAGGGCTATCCTGGACCAAGATGCTGGTGTCCGACGCAAGGAGCTGGCAAGAGACCTGGCAGCTGTCATCCGGGTGATGGAGACGGCCATGGTCTTAACTGATACTTCAGTCTCTACTGCCTCCCTGGAAGACGCTCTCGCGCAGGTTCGGTCGGAGAAGGACAAGCTGTCCAAAGATCTGTCGGACTACAAGGAGGAGCATCAGCTGCAGGAGGGGCTGAACAAAAAATTGGAAGAGGTAGAAAAGGAACGGGATCAGCTGAAGGCGGCCAAGGTGAGCTTGGAGGAGCAGGTGGCCGGGCACCAGAAGCTGATCGAGGATAATGCTGGACTGCGGGCTCAGCTTGCATCTCTCGAGGAAAAGGTCCGTCCTTTGGCTGATGAGACTGAGGAGGAGCTCGGACTCGGTTCCCGTGGTGCGCTGCTAGGGCACATACGTTCCCTTAACCAGGACCTCGTAGCTGTGTTCAAGGAGGGTTTCGACAATGCCGTCGAACAGCTGAGGCTTCTGAATCCGGAGTTGGTGACGGAGGGGTCGGTTCACAACTAATGTGTCCGGGAGGGGGAAATTGTGTGCCCTTTCGAAGCTGAGGAGGAGCTGGGGGAGGACGAGGACGAGCTGGAAAATGTTGAAGAGGAGCTCCGGGCGGAGTCTTGATTAATTTTTGATTTGTATTTGTTTTTCTCATGGCCTGCGTGCCTTGCTGTGTGGCCTTTGTGCCCGTTATGTATTTTGGCCTTCGGGCACATGTAATTTGGCCTTCGGGCGTACTTGGCCTCGGCCGTTGTTTTGTTTTTAAATATATGAATGTTTTCTTTGGTCATTCTTTATGTTCAGTTTATGTACCATATTTGCTTGTTTATGAACTTATATTCTGCTCGACCTGGTTAATCTCCTCGGTTTAGGGAACCGATGAAGTGTCGGGCGTCGCGCCCGTTTAGATCGAAGCCCGGGTTCGATGTTCGGGACTCTGGCTTCGAGGCTTGGGCTTTCCCATCGCGAGCTGGGTGCCCTGCCTGTCGCGGTACTTCGACATTGGTGCTCGATCGAGATCCCAATTGTCGGGGAGGGTTGTGTTTGCTGGAGGGGTCGGTTTGTCCCCGGGTCTTGCGGTTCCTCCCTGTCGTTTTGGAGACGAAGAGCGTGGTCGTACCACCCACGTCTCCCCGTGATATATTCAGCTGTAATATTGTCTAAGTTTTTCTGCGTTCCATGGTCGAGCGAGTTCTTCTCCTTGTAGGTTTTCTAGGTAATAGGCCCCGTTGCTCGTCTTGTCGCGGACGCGGTAGGGGCCTTCCCAGTTGGCGGCCAGTTTACCCTTTTTTGGATTTTTCTTGTTTCTTCTGAGGACCAGGGTGCCGACCTGGAACTCTCTTCTTATGACATTCGCGTCGTGGCGTAGTGCTATTTTTTGTTTGAGGGATATTTCCCTGAGGGCCGCTTCGGAACGGATCTCTTCGACTAGGTCGAGCTCGGCTCTAAGAGTCTCGTCGTTCATTTCCTCGTCTAGGGGTTCCTCTATGCGCCTCGTTGGTTCCCGTATTTCCACCGGGATGACTGCTTCGGTGCCGTACGTCAGTCGGAATGGGGTCTCCCCGGTGGTGGAGTGTGGTGTCGTGCGGTAGGCCCATAGGACGCTATGTAGTTCCTCGACCCATGCTCTCTTCTCCTCGCCGAGCCTGCGTTTAAGGCCACGTAAGATTACCCTGTTGGCCGCCTCTGCTTGGCCGTTCGTCTGTGGATGTTCGACAGACGTGAAATGTTGTTTAGTACCTAGGCTGGCGACGAAGTCTTGGAATCCTCCGTCCGTGAATTGTGTCCCATTGTCCGTGATGAGGGCCTGGGGTACGCCGAACCGAGCGAGGATGTTGCGTTTAAAGAACCGGAGAATGTTCTGTGCGGTTATTTTAGCCAATGCCTTTGCTTCAATCCATTTCGTAAAATAATCCACTCCGACGATGAGGTATTTATTCTGGTACGATCCGGTGACAAAAGGTCCGAGGATGTCCATGCCCCACCATGCGAAGGGCCACGGGGAAGACAGTGATTTAAGGTCATTCGGGGGTGCGAGGTGCATGTCGGCGTGTCGCTGGCATTTATCGCATTTTTTTACGTGCTCCTTTGAGTCGTGTTGCATGGTCGGCCAGTAGTAGCCTGCTCGAAGGGCCGACCGCGCGAGTGATCGCCCGCCGAGGTGTTGAGCGTTAATCCCCCGGTGTATTTCTCCAAGTATGTCGAGAACTTTCTCTTCCTCGACACACTTAAGTAACGGGATGGAGAACCCCCTACGGTAGAGTTTCCCTTCGAGGAGTACGTATGAGCATGCCCGTCGTTTGGTGGTGGCCGCCTCCTTTGGGTCGACGGGGAGTTCGTCCTTTGTTAGGTAATTGTAGATGGGTGTCATCCAACAGTGAGCATCCCCGATCGCGTTGACCTCGAATGGAGGAGGTAGTTTTTCGATGCTAGGTCGAGGAAGGATTTCTTGAATTACGGATTTGTTTCCGCCCTTTTTCCTCGTGCTGGCTAGTTTTGAGAGGATATTTGCCCGTGTGTTGTGCTCGCGAGGTACGTGTTGAACTTCCCACTTCTCGAATTTTTCAAGTTTTTCTTTGACAAGGGACAAGTATTCGACGAGGTTGTCGTTCTTGGTTTGGTACTCTCCTCGCACTTGTGAGGCCACGAGCTGGGAGTCTGTGGATATTTTTACTTCTTTTGCTCCCAGGTCCTCGGCTAACCTCAGACCGGCGATAAAAGCCTCGTATTCGGCTTGGTTGTTCGACGTTGGGAAAGCCAGTGCTAATGAGACCTCGATCAGGAGCCCGTCCTCATTCTCGAGGATGATCCCGGCTCCGCTGCCTGATGTGCTGGAGGCGCCGTCGACGAAGATCGTCCACTTGTGGGCGCCGTCCGCCGGTGTTGAGCAGTGGGTCATTTCCGCGACGAAGTCGGCCAGCGCTTGGGCTTTCAAGGCCTTTCTATTTTCGTATTGTACATCGAATTCGGAGAGTTCCAGTGACCACTTGAGCATTCTCCCGGCCATATCTGGCCGCCCAAGCAACTGTTTGATTGGCTGATCGGTTCTTACTTTTATCGTATGTGCGAGGAAGTAATGACGTAGTCTCCTCGCCGCATTTACGAGGGCCAAGGAGACTTTTTCAATTTGCTGATATCGGAGCTCAGGGCCTTGGAGTGCTTTGCTCGTAAAATAGATGGGTTTCTGTCCCTCGTCGGTCTCCCTTATTAGGACGGCGCTGACGGCCTCGGTCGCCACGGACAGATACAGGTATAGGGTTTCCTTTTCCAATGGTCGTGATAAGACCGGGGGTTCGGAGAGAACTTTCTTTAGATGGAGTAATGCCTGCTCGCACTCGTCGGTCCAGTCGAAGCTGGCCTCTTTGCGAAGGAGTCTGAAGAATGGCAGCGCGTGCTGGGCGGACTTGGCGATGAAACGGGAGAGTGAGGCGAGCACTCCGTTGAGGGATTGGATTGATTTTTTGGTCCTCGAGGTCGGAAATTCCGAGAACGCCCGACATTTGTCGGGGTTGGCTTCGATCCCCCTTTCGGTGAGGTAGAAGCCCAGGAATTTTCCTGCCCGTACCCCGAACGTGCACTTTTCAGGGTTGAACCTCATTTTGCACTGCCTTGCCTGTTCGAAAACTCTGGATAGGTGCCGAGCATGGTGAACCTTTTCGTGTGACTTGATGATCATGTCGTCCATGTATACTTCGAGCATGTCCCCTATTTCTTCCTTGAAGACTTTGTTCATCATGCGTTGGTACGTGGCACCGGCGTTCTTGAGCCCGAACGGCATTACGTTGTAATAGTAATTGCCCGTTGGGGTCATGAATGTCGTGTGTCTCTTGTCTGTGGGCGACATAGGGATTTGGTTGTATCCACTATATGCGTCCATGAAGGACAAAAGTTTAAAACCTGCAGAATTGTCTACGAGCATGTCTATGTTAGGGAGGGGGAAAGCATCTTTCGGGCAAGCCCTATTAAGATCACTATAATCAACACACATACGCCATTTTCCATTATTTTTCTTAACGAGGACTACATTAGAGAGCCAGGTTGTGTACTGAGCTTCAGAAATAAAATTTGCCTCTAAGAGGTCTTTTACAACTCGCTCGGCAGCCTCCGCCTTCTCAGGGGACTGCTTGCGCCTACGCTGTGTTATGGGCTTGGCTGCCCGATCTAAAGCTAGCTGGTGACACGCGATCTCAGGATCCAGGCCGGGCATCTCCGCGACATTCCAGGCGAAGAGGTCGGAGTTCTCTTTGAGGCATGCCACGAGCTTCTCCCTTGTTCCCTCGGGCAATCCCTTGCCTATCTTAACCGTCCTTTCTGGATCGTCACCAAGAGGGATGAGTTCGAACTCTCCGTCGGGGATTGGTCGGAACGGGTGTTCGGGAGATCGTTCCTCGGTGGGCTTCCCCTCTTCAGTTTCGTCGAGACCAATGCGGCAGTCGAGGTCGATGGCGTTGACTCCCTGGAGGGGAGGATCCTCGGTCTTGAGTTTTTTGTTGCTACTTTTTGTGTTGACCGTGGCCTGTCCTTTTACCGCGGCGTCGTAGCACCGTCGGGCAGCTTCGATGTCACCGTGGACGGTGACTACGCGGCCCAATTTGGTGTAGTATTTCATCTTCAGGTGGACGGTGGATGGGACCGCGGTGAGTTCGGCTAATGTCGGGCGTCCGAAGATGCAATTGTAAAGGGATGGACAGTCCACGACCAGGAATTGGATTTTGATTTCCCTGGCCGTTTCCTGCTCTCCGAAGGTGACGAGGAGCTCGACATATCCCCACGGCCTTGTTGTTGCTCCGTTGAATCCCTGGAGGTCGGATCCGACGTAGGGAGTCAGGTTGGTCTTGTCTAATTTCAGAGTCTTGAAGAGGTGGACGTACATGATATCCACCGAGCTGCCCTGATCGACCAGGATGCGCCTGACGTCGAACTGGGCCATCTTTGCCCTGATCAGTAGTGGGATGCCCGAATTCGGGGATCCGCCCGGAAGTTCCTCCAAAAAGAAGGATATTGGGTTGGATTTACCCCGATATTTTGTCAGCGTCGCCTTTTGCTCGGGTGCAGTCAGTAGGAGTTCGTCAAACTTACGTTTGACCGAGAGGGCAGCGGCTTCACCGTTAATCCCTCCACCTGATATAACCAGGGCGGTCGGGAAGTCTTCCCAGGGGCTGAGTGCAGTGATTCTACCTTCGGGCAATGGCTCGGGGAGGATGAAATCTTCCGGGCGTGACACGCAGAGAGCCACTTGATAAGGAGAGTTGTCGGGGGGTGTGTCCTCCCGTGGTCTCTTCTTCTCTGCCTCGTCATGCTTGGGGGTTTCGTTCCTCCTCGTATACTGTTTTAGGTGCCCTTCTTGGATTAAAATCTCTATTGCATCCTTCAGGTGGACGCAGTCTTCGGTCACGTGCCCGTGACTCCTGTGGAACCGGCAATACTTGGATTTGTCGATGTGAGGTTTTGGCGCAGATGGTTTTGGGAACCTTACTCTGCCCTGTTTGAACTCAGAGTTGATGCATTCTGCGAGGATGCGCTCTCGAGGAGCTGTCAGTAAGGTGTACTCGTTGTATCGGCCTGCGGGGCCTCTTCCTTCTCGAAGCTCGCGGGGCCTTTCTTCCCTTCGCTTGTCCCCGTTGCGACGGGGGATGTTTGGATCCTCGCGCTTGGGGTGATCGGTATCCCCAACACTACGGCCGCTGCGAGCGTTGTGGGCTACCTGTTTTTCCTCGTATCTGATATAGGCTTGGGCCTTGTGCAGAAGTTCATTCAAGGTGCGGGGAGGCTCGATCCCGACGGCTCTGCTGAGTTCACTGCCGGGCAAGAGCCCCCTTTCGAGGAGGTATTTCTTCATGTGTTCGGTGGTATCCACCTCGACAGCTTCTTGGTTGAATCGCTCGATGTACGAGCGCAGTGTTTCATTTTTCTTTTGTACTATGGCTTCAAGGGTTGCCTCTGTCTTGGGGTGACGACGGGAAGCCGTGAAGTGCCTTGTGAACATGGACCTCATGACTCTCCAAGACGTGATGGATTCGGGGGCCAAACTTTTGTACCAGGCCATGGCCCCTTTCCTGAGGGTTGTTGAAAACAACTGGCATTTGAGGTGGCCGGTGATGTCATTGTGGTAGTCGAGCATCGCGTTGACATTGTCGACGTGGTCGTCGGGATCGGTAGTCCCGTCGTACACAACTAGATTGGGCGGTTTTTCCATGCCTTTGGGGAGCGGGGCTTCCATTATTGCCCGTGACAGGGGACAGTGCAAGTCTTCCTCGTCGCTCCTCAATGTAGATAGTTCATTGTTGTCGGGGCTGCGCCCGCGCCTTGGTGATGTTCCTGATCGATCATTGTCGCGGCGGGCGCGTGCCCTGCTGACGTGAGGTTCTGGAGAGCGACGTCCTCGCTTCTTTGTTGGCTCTGGACGTTGTTGTGTCCTCCTCCCCCGCTGGGGTCGGACCTCCTGTCGCTCAGCTTCGAGGGCCATGATTCTCTCGTGCTGCTGGTAGAGCATAGAACCGGCCTGGTTGAGGGCGTTCACCATGGCAATCATGGTGGCGTCTCCTTCGACGGGGACGGGGATGGGATGAAATGTCTCGGCCCCTTGGTTTTGAGCATGAGAGGCATCCCCGTTATTTTGGGGCTCAGGAGACGGGGTAGCTGGACGACCGTCTCGAGCGTCTGCTTCATGGGACTGTGGGCCGTCGTCCATAGTGTAGTCGACGAGGGGACGGCTGCGCTCGCTAGGTTGTTCTCCGACCATGTTGGAAGGACAAGAATGAATGAGCTTTTGATCCTCTGTTGGTGAAGACGGGGATAGCTATTCCCACAGACGGCGCCACTGATCTTACCTGATCAGGAAGGCCTTCCAAGGATTTGAAGACTGGGCCAGAGAATGAGATGAGTGAGGGGGTGTACCTGCAAAGTGCTCCAATGCTTAAGTCAGAAGAGGTACAGAGAGTTAAGGTTATTTCAGAGTGAGTTAGAATACCTGACCCTTTGTTATGAAAGGGTATTTATATTGAGCCCCCAGCGTTGGGCCAAGGCTCCTAATGGGCTTGATCTTGCTAGGCCCAAGGAGGAGCTGCCAGGGGACGCGTAAGAAGCGTAAAGACCTAGACCAAAGGTCTGCTCCCTGGTCCAACTGCCCCTATCCCTCAGGAGATAATGCAGGGCAGTTGGGTGACGTGACAGATGAGGTGGCAGACATGGTTCTGCCCGACGTAGCTCATGTGCCCGTGGGATAGGTAGGTGACATGTGAAGGAAGGTCAGCTGGTGGGGGGCGCGTGTCTCTGCCCGACACGCAGTAGGGTGTCGAGGTGGAGTGTCATCAACATGGATGTCTGGGCCCTTGCCCGACGCATTCATCAGCCCAGACGTTTGGACCCGTGCCCACCAAGTATTGGGCCGTGCCGTCCATGTCGTCATGGCCCAGTCCAGAACAATACTTGTGAAAAAATTATAGGAAATATTGTATATAGAGGTTGGGGGTCAAAAAAACTAAGAAAACATATAGCTTTAATGGTGACATAGTTATCTTAGATCCTTTTTGTTTTTGGTTGGATCTCTGATCACCTTGTATTTGACTGTCTTTGAGTTAATATATTTCTTTAATTAAAAAAAAAACTATTTGAGATAACTTTAAAATTAAGTGATTTTTTAAAATTTTGATATCCAAAAAAAAGTTTCAATAAAATAATAAAATATCTAAAATAAAATTTTAAGAATAACTATTCAAATCAAATTTTCATTTGAAATTTTTATAAAAAATTTCTTTGTAAAATGTTTTTACATATAAAAATCATTTAAAAAAAGAAGACAAAACAAACGGGATCATAATCAAACATGTTCATTCCATTTTTTCGGGTGAAACAAACAACTTGTCCCTTATTTTCTTGAGATGAGCATTTTAGTGAATGTTTTTGAGAACTTGTGATGCATATTATTTGCCTCTTAGATTGTACTATATAAACTTTAGATCTTGATTGGGATTTAATCATGTTTTTGGATAATTTTCAAAGGATAATTTTCAAATTTAACAATATCTTTATCTTATTTCACTATACATGTCATATCTCAGTATGTGTGACCATGCATTGGAAAGAAGAGAAGCAGACCTACATATCTTGTGTTTGGACTCCCTAGTGGTTAAATATGCATATTTGTATAACCAAAATTTTCACTATGACTTCTTACATTGGGATTTAAATTCTTATTCAAAGTTACAAATTCAAATTAGAGTTCAATTTATATTTCAATATTATAAATAGTTATCTTAGTCAACATTCATTTTTACCTACTTTTCACATCATGATCGCTCATTATGGTTGGTTGGTTTTTAATGTTAATTTTCTATTTATTTTCTTCCAAACACTTTCGCTTGAAAATTGGATTCTCATTGTTGATGAATAATTGAAATTCATGTTTCTTTAATATAAATTGAAGTAATTTGTTAAAGATAATTATAATTGATAAACATTATAGAATTAATAAATTTAGAAGAATTTTAAAATGAGGGATATAGAATTAGAAGTGAAAAGAGAAAACAATTTGAAAATGTATTACGTATTATTAATTAATTATTTTTTATTTTATTTTTTTAATGTCAAATATATATATATATATATATATATATATATATATATATATATATATATATATATATATATATATATATATAATGATAATAATAAATGAGAAAGAGAGAATAACGAAGAGGTTCAACAACCAAAGAACAAACACCCGAAAATGACACAAGAAATAACAACTATGTGTTTAGGACTAAAGAAGAAACAAAACATAAATAATCTTACAAAAACTACAAAACACACCACTAATTAGTGGTGTCAAAACGGGCCGTCCATTCCGCCAAAAGCCCGCAAAGAAAAAGAGTGGGACGGGTATATCCGCCAAAGTTAATTGAGCATAAAATTCAAGTCCGTCCCACCGGCGGTTTGACGGGCTTGCCCACCTTCTTTTTTATTTATTTATTATTATTATTATTATTATTATTTTTTATTTTTTTTATAAGCTATTTTTAAATTTCTTTTTTGTTTTTATTTCTTTTTGTATTTTTATAGCTATTTTTAAATTATAAGAGATGATGAATCAAACTAATGTGATTAACAAGAAATAAAGCCAACTAACTATAAAGAGGTAACTTCAATGTTAGTAAATCTATTGTGTCGCATATATTCTTACTAGTCGAATATATTCAGTACATAATATAGTTTAAAAATAGATGTATATGTTAAGAAATAGTGAAAAATTACTTTGCATATAGTTTGATATATATGAATGTTCAAGTATATATAAATGGAATATAAATTTCAAAATTAAAAATATTTACATATTATAATTGAAATATTAAATTAGAGTATTCTATATGTATTATAGTATAACAATATAATGTGTTTTTTTTCTCTCTGCACTGTGTATTATATATTATGTATACATTGCATTTAGAGAATTTGTCATTGCAATATTTTATTGGTTAGAGTTTTTATACACAATATACATAAATATCTATATTGGTATTGTATACAAATTTACATACTTTTTCTAAACTTTCTATATGGATGCATATAAAATAACTCATTTTAAATTTGAATTGGTTTACTATAATTTCATTTAAATTTGAATTATGACATACATATAAATACATATTACAATAAATTTTAAAAAAATTATAATAAATTTTTAAGTAGTTTTTATTTCAAAATTTTTAGCGGGCTGACGTGCCAACCCCGCCCCATTATGTATTTCGCCCGCAGAGTTTTTTGTTTTGGCGGGACAGACAAAATGGTTAGGCGGACCCAAAATCTCAACTCAACCCGTCAATTTTTGATGAGTGGCGGGGCGGACCGGTGTGTCCCGACCCGTTTTGTCACCCCTACCACCAATCAAAACAAAAACCAGCGGAGCAATCCAAAGGAACACACAGAAATCCACAGCAGGAAAAGTTAGAGCTCTCCAATCTAAGGATATCCGAAAAGAACACCACAACTATAAAGGACAAAACAAGAACACATCCAATGGAGGTTGGACATGCTCACCCCTCTATCAGCTAAGAAACATGATAAGATTCTCACACCAATCCGAGAAATCACAAAAGTTAACACCCGAACTACCAAGATACCATTTGAAAGAAGTAAATATATTTACCCTACTGCAAAATTAGATTTGATCGGTTGTGATAAAGTACTAAAAATATCCAAATTTTAATTAATGTTAGTTAATAATAAGAAATTAGAGGGAAATTAAATTAATTGATATTAATTAACTACCAATAAATAATAGAAAGTATCCAAATTTCTATTATTGTTATAAAATCAAACCGTTATTAGTATTAAAATAAATCTTTTAGTTATTACCTTATAGTTTAATATTGTCATAAAAGTAATGAAAGATTTGAATTGAATTAATTTAAATATTTGAAATTAATAGGACCAAATTATTAATTTAAAAACATTTTAATTTGTATTAGTAAATGAAAATTAAATAGAAATAAATAAAATTGAATTTCTTTATCAGATTATCATCTCCAATCCAATAACATTAGCAGATTACAATTACACATATCCAATACCATTTAAATGTAGATTATCATCTCCATTCTAGGAACATTAACAACATCACCTACAATGATAAAATAAAATCATGCCACTGGAAAACTGAATTGTTACAGTTACACAACTTTATACTACAATACATAATTAGTTTCATAAACCCAATGATTCAAAACTCCACATAATTAACAGAAAAAATAGTAGTTCATAAAAAAAAATCAAAAACATAAGAGCACACAACAACTTCATAAACAAACCAGAAAATCAAACAAAAACAAAAAAAAATGAATAAAGCTTATAATTTTAAATTCATTTTCCATCTTCATGTAGATCCAAAATCTGAAAAAACAAAACTTTTATGTTAAAACCTACACTTTTAATATAGATCTATAACCTGAAAAAATAAAAAATAAAAGAACTTACAATTTGAAATCAAATTTTCGTTTTCGTGTAGATCCATAATCTGAACACCTTCAACAAAAAATAAATAAAAAAATCAATCGAAAACATAAAAGGTATATACAGGATTTCCATACAAATTTTGATTTTCGTTTTGAATGTTATTCTGACATGATTTACATTCAATCACACACAAGAAATGCAATTGTTAGAAGGTATCTACAGAAATCGAAAAACTGAAAAGTTGATCAAACACAAATGCCGCAAAAATTGAAAACATAAAAGTTGAGCAAGGTGAAATTTTAAATAAGATGGTGAAATCTCAAAAACACCAAAAGGCGAAGAATACACAAACCTTGCAACACATCAATAAAACACGTAAAACAACAACGTTGAGAGTGAATACACAAACCTTGTAATAATAAAGAAGACGGGGGTAGATTTCAAATCTTGTGGGTTTGATATACGATCCAGTGGTTTCGATTTCAGATCTGATGGTTTTGGTTCCAGATCCATCGGAAGCCGTTTCAGATCACAGTAAAACAACCTGAAAAAAAAAACGTTAAAGTTAATAAGAAGAAACAAAATAGAAGGTTTTTTTTATAAACCCTAACTTGCAATCTGAATGGTTATTTTTATGGTTCTTTGTAATGTCATGAGGGAGAGTGGTGAAAGAGGGAGAGTGGGAGACATAGATGGTGAAATAGATAGTGGAGAGGAAAAAAGGATGAAGAATACAAATTGAAATAGCAGAATTAGAAGAGGAAGAAAAGGTAAGCAGAAAGAGGAGAAAAGAACAGGGAAAAAAGGGAGAAAGAATAAGAAAAGGGAGAAGAAAGAAGAAGAAGAAGAAGAAGAAGAAGAAGACGTGAGTGAGTGAGTGAGAGAGAGAGAGAGAGAGAGAAAGAGAGAGAGAGAGAGAGAGAGAGAGAGAGAGAGAAATCAATATGGTTGATGTTGTATAAATTTTTCAATTGAGCCAAGAGTTTGACACGTGTTACCAAGGGCATTAGAGTAAAATCAGTGGGGGTAGATTTTCTTATATATATATATATATATATATATATATATATATATATATATATATGTATGTATGTGTGTGTGTGATTAATTGTTATTGATTTAATTCTAACAAGTGGTATAAAGCAGATCTTCATGTTAAGTTTATTGAGATTTGCCCACTAAACTTCAATTTTTTGTGTGGATATGCAATTATGAAACATATATTTGATATTCATGATTGTGTGAATTTTTTTTTCAAGACATGAATTTTTTATGATAATATTTGGGAATGTTTTCTTTTATTTTGTTAAATCATTGTGATAGTACGGAATTTATGATTGTGTGTATATTTGTTTTGAAACAATTTGTTTGGTTTAAGTTATTCCATATAAATTTATAGGGTTAAATATGTTTAAGGTCCCTATAAATATATTAACTTTAAGGATTGGTCCCTCAAAATATTTACTTCAAATATTGATCTCCCTAAAGTTTTCTGTTTCCAAATCTAGTCCCTGTCGTTAGTTTCAACTAACGGAGGGTGATGTGGCAAGCCATGTGTGTAGAAATCATTTGCCATGGTGTAATGTATCTGATCCACGTGTGAATGAAATGCATGGTATTTGATGTTAGCATTCCTCTTTTTTGGTCAAACCCTAAATCCTCTCTTCCTCCCAAAATCATGATTCTCTCTTCATCTCTTCTCTTCATCTCTTCACCTGATTTCATCTCTTCTTCCCCAAATCATTCAATTCCTTCCATTTCGTCATGTCTTCTTATTCTTTAAGGGTAAGCAATTTCGTGTCACAACACTCCATGATTGCCACCAACAATGAAGGGAAAAAGTGTGGATACAAGTGTACCTTGATTCTTGGTGATTTGATTCTTGGTGAAATTCTGGGATCAGGTACGTGATGTCGAATGAGATGTTTAAACACTTGAAGACTTAAACAAAACTTAAAGTGCAGGTAAATTAAACAACACAGGAAATTGTTAACCCAGTTCAGTGTATCTCCACACTTACATCTGGGGGCTACCAAGCCAGGAAGGAAATCCAATATAAGTAATATTAATTCTGGACTTAAACCACTCAGTTTAATCCTTCACTTAATATCTACCCAAGGCAATTTCTACCTAAGACACAACTTAGATATGAGTACCAACTCACTCCCCCTCAATCACACAGTGATATGTTACAAGTTTAATAAAATTGAAGTCACACTTCAAACACAACAACTTGATTTTACTTCACAGTTTCAATCAAGACACAATACACTTTTTGCTTAAAAGCTCATAAAGTGATACACATCTAAAACCTGCTATTAAAACACAAACACCCTATTTAGTCTTCTTAATTTCGTACTCTATTCTGAGAGTTTCTGTTGCTTAAATAGATGCTTGGATTTTGGGCTTTCTGTAGAATATCCCGTCCTGATACGCATGCTGTCATCACCTTGAATTAGGGTTTGTTACTTCCTTGATTCTAGGTGAGATAGTTATTCTGTTATACTGAAAACAGATAACTAAGCTCCCTACAGATGCGCCTTGTATTGTTTATCCATCCATAATTAATTCCAGATAAATTCCCTGAATTTACTCAGTTCTGTTTCGCATCTTTTAAGTCTGGTAGCAGGTTTGAGATGTCACAACATCTGGTGTGACATCCTGATGTCTGAACTTAATTCATTAACTTATACAATGTCACAACATCTGGTGTGACATCCTGAATTAAGTTCATTAACTTATACTCTGTTTGATAATGTCACAACATCTGGTGTGACATCCTGAACTAAGTTCAACACTTCTTGTTGGTCAAAAATTATGCCAATTCTAAACATCTACAAACTCCCCCTTTTGCTAATTTTTGGCTAACACAATCTTCTGGTTTTATCAGAGTGCAGTAGAGTTTCATTTATCAGAGTGCAACAGAGTTCTTTTCTGTTTTAATCATATGAGAGTTTGCTCCCCCTCAAACCTGTATGTATTCTGACTTGTTCAACAGAATTTTCTATTAAAAAAAACTTAGTTCAGAAGCAGACATTAAACAGACAAACAACATTTTTCATTAATCAGGCAAACTACAGCAGACATTTTTGTTGATCAGTACATTTCTCTTCTCCCCCTTGTTAGACATAAATTGGGGCCAAATTTTACATAAGCAGAGATAAAAACAAAGCCAAAATTACAATGCTGATACAGTACACATTCCTCACACACATTTTCACTCAGAGTCTTCATATTCAGTATCTTCTTCCTCTTCAGATTCATCATCAGAGTCATCATCAGATTTAGCAGCCTTCTGAGCACTCTCTTCCATCTCCAGCCTTTGAATAAATTCCTCAAGCTTTTGCTTCCTGGCATCCAGCTCTTTGCAGGTGTTCTTCAGTTCTGCAATCAAGGCAGCTTTGGATATGGGAGTCTTTGCTTTTGAAGGTCCAGCAGATGTCCCACTGGGAGCTTCAACATCAGCAGCATGATGGCTCAAGAAAAGTTTGTAGTGGAAGGCCAGTGGACTTTCTCTTTTGCTGACTGAATCCTTCTCAATGAGGATACCTGGATACTGGCTGAGGATGATTCCACATAGCAGAGATGGAAAAGCAATAGGAAGCTTTGTTGCTGATGTTCCTGCATGCTTCAGTGTTTGATCAAATATGTAAGCCCCAAAGTCCAACTTTGTTTGGGTGCCCACAGCATAAATGAATCTTCCCAATCCAGTAGCTATTGAAGAAGTATAGTTGGTAGGGACCCAGTTGACAGTACCAATTCTATGCAGCATTGCATATTTCCTTGTAAGCAAGCTAACAGAAAGTCTGCCCTTGACTGGCCAAGCTTTGACTTGGTTGGCAGTGATGACCTTGCAAACCTGGTTGTCAGTCTTCCCCAGCTCATTAGGCCCATCAGATTCTCTCCCTAGGTAATGATTGATAACCCTAGGAGAGAATTCCACACATCTCCCTCTTACATAGACTTTTCTAAATTCTTCTGACTTTCCATCAGCACAGTCTTCTTGCAGGTTGACAATGAACTCCTTGACTAGCAGCTCATAGCAGGGTGAAAAGTTTGAAACTATTTTGAATAAACCAGCAGAAGATATTAGGTCTATTACCTCAGTGCACTCCAGTGCATTGCTGCCCAGCTCTCTTTCCAGTGCCACCCTTCTTTGGTAGACATATTTCCATCTGCTCACACTTGACACATGATGGAATGACACATTGTCCAGAGGAGCTTCTGGAACAGCAAAGGTAGACCTTGAAGGTGCTGGTTTCTTCTTTGGTTGGGATGTTGGGACATCCTCTTCAACATCTGAATCAGGTGGAGTTACAGCTTTCCTCTTTTGGGTATTCACCTTGCTCCATTGTTTAGTAGGTCCAAATACCACTTTGGCCTTGTCTTTCTTTGGAGTAGGCTGTTTCTTTTCAGGAGTTGCATGTCCTGCAGTCTTCTTTTCCTTCCTAGCCCTAAGCCTTTTGGCTATGCTAGGGTCCACAGATGCAATGATCTCTGTGTCAGAGTCATCATTTATGGCTTCAACAGGAGGAGGTTGAGAAGTCTCCTCTTCAGCAGGTGGATCAACAGAAGCTTGGTCATCAGTGGCTTCATTATCATCATCAGTTGAGGCCTTGTTCTGGTCCTCAGATGTTTCAAAATCTATTGGGACATCCTGTTGAGCAGGAGTGTCCTCTTCAGCCTGATTGCTCTGTTCTTCTTGTGGAGCTGGCATGGTGTTCAGAGGAACAGATACCCCACGCACTACTCTTTGTTCAGACAAAATCCTATTCACAAGATGCTTGATAGAGGCATCCACATAATCAGAGGCTTTGGGGGTGGTGTTTGAGGATGAAGGAATCCCTTTGCTTTTGCTGAACACAGGTTCCTTTGCTCTTCTCACATTTGGAGTTCTAGGCTTTTGAGAAAGAGGGACACTTCCTCTGATTTCGTCCATGGGAGTAGTATCCATTGGAACCATAGAGATTGGGGTTGCATGCACCACATCTTCTTGGTTGAGATTTTCATCCATGATGTTAGGGTTTTGATGTTGAGACATTTTCGAATGTGGTGAAAGAAGAGTTTAAGGTTGATTGATTTTGATGAGCTCAGAAAAACAGCTTTAACATGCAAATGGTTTTGAGAGGATAGTGAGGAGATGAAGAGCTGAGAGCAAGCTTGAGCTTTTATAAAAGTCGTTACTGATGGAATTTTAAAGAGTGGAATACACAGAGTTATTGACCAGACTGGTGTTGCCATCTGGTGATCATGCCACACGATGTCATAGGACATGTTGGCACTTCTCCATAACTGCTATATTTCACATAAGCAGATTCCTAATTTACCCCTTAGGTTTTCAAATTGGGTAGCATCCAAAGCTTTAGTAAATATATCAGCCAATTGCAGATCTGTGGCTACATGTTCTAATGAGATCACCTTCTCTTCCACTAGATCCCTGATGAAATGATGCCTGATATCAATGTGCTTGGTCCTGCTGTGTTGGATAGGATTCTTTGATATGTTAATAGCACTTAAATTGTCACAGTACAATGTCATGACATCTTGTGGGACATTGTATTCTGTGAGCATTTGCTTCATCCAAACCAACTGTGAACAACTGCTACCAGCTGCAATATATTCAGCTTCAGCAGTGGATAAGGATACACAATTTTGTTTCTTACTGAACCAAGAAATCAAATTGTTTCCTAGAAAGAAGCATCCTCCTGATGTGCTCTTTCTATCATCAGCACTTCCAGCCCAATCAGCATCACAAAAGCCAGTAAGAATTGGTTCACATCCATGAGAATACATTATGCCATAGTCACAAGTACCATTGACATATTTCAAAATCCTCTTAACCTGGTTTAGATGACTTACTTTTGGCTCAGCTTGATATCTTGCACATACACCTATTGCAAAGGCTATATCTGGTCTGCTAGCAGTCAGATATAATAAGCTTCCAATCATGCTTCTGTATAAGCTTTGGTCCACCTTCTCACCCTTGTCATCCTTTGTCAACTTTAAATGAGTGGGGGCAGGTGTTCTTTTGTGACTTGCACTATCCATCCCAAACTTCTTGACAGTGTTCTTGACATACTTGCTTTGGGATATGAACATGGAGTCCTCCATCTGCTTGATTTGCAGTCCAAGAAAGTAGGTTAGTTCTCCTACTAGGCTCTTCTCAAATTCAGATTCCATTTGAGTGAAAAAATGTTTAACCATCCTGTCTGACATCCCACCAAAGACTATGTCATCTACATATATTTGAGCAATCATGACATTTCCTTCTTCATCCTTCACAAACAAGGTTTTGTCTATTCCACCTTTCCTGTACCCTTGTTTTATGAGAAAAGTAGTTAGCCTTTCATACCATGCTCTTGGGGCTTGCTTCAGACCATAAAGAGCCTTCCTTAGTTTGTATACATGATCTGGACAGCTTGGATCAACAAATACCTTAGGTTGCTCCACATATACCTCCTCATTAAGATATCCATTTAGAAAGACACTTTTCACATCCATTTGAAATAGCTTGAACTTCAGGATACAAGCAATTCCTAAAAGTAGTCTTATTGATTCAAGCCTTGCTACTGGTGCAAAGGTCTCATCAAAGTCTACTCCTTCAATTTGTGTGAATCCTTGAGCTACAAGTCTAGCCTTGTTCTTTGTAACAACTCCCTGCTCATTTGACTTGTTCTTGTACACCCACTTAGTGCCAATCACATTTATGTCATCAGGCCTAGGAACAAGATCCCACACTTCATTCCTTGTGAACTGGCCTAATTCTTCTTGCATAGCAGAGATCCAGTACTCATCATTCAGAGCTTCCTTTATGTTTTTAGGTTCTATCTTTGAAACAAAGCAGGAGCCTGAAATCATCTCTCTTGATCTAGTGATTACACCACTGTTGGGATCACCAATTATCAGATCTTTAGGATGATCTTTCTGGATTCTGATGGAGGGAGGTTTGCTGGATTGTTCTGTCCTTGCCTCAGTTTGAGTGAAGTCAGGATGATCACTCTTTAGTTCAGCTTCAGTCTGACTGTCAGCAGATGTTCCAACATCATCTGCAACATCTGCAGGGGCATCATCAATGATCACATTTATTGACTCCATTATAACCTTGGTTCTGGAGTTAAATACTCTATAGGCTCTGCTATTTATGGAGTATCCAAGGAAAATCCCTTCATCACTTTTAGGATCCATCTTTCTTCTTTGATCCCTATCAGCCAGAATGTAACAATTACTTCCAAACATATGGAAGTACTTGACTGTAGGTTTTCTGCCCTTCCAGACTTCATAGATGGTGGACAAGGTTCCTTTTCTTAGAGTGACTCTGTTGTGAATGTAACAAGCTGTGTTCATAGCTTCAGCCCAGAAGTATAGTGGTAACTTTTTAGCATGAATCATAGCTCTTGCTGATTCTTGGATAGTTCTGTTCTTCCTCTCAACAATCCCATTCTGTTGAGGAGTGATAGGAGAAGAATACTCATGATTGATTCCTTCTGAAGAGCAGAAATCTGATAATTTTTGATTCTCAAACTCCTTTCCATGGTCACTTCTTATTCTGACCACACAACTTGCTTTTTCTCTTTGTATTCTTTGGCATAGATCTTTGAATACCTCAAACACATCAGACTTTTCTTTGATGAAATGTATCCATGTAAATATTGAAAAGTCATCAACAACTACATAAGCATACCTTTTACCACCAAGGCTCTCAACCTGCATTGGTCCCATAAGATCCATATGCAATAATTCCAAAACTTTGGAAGTTGTCAGATGTTGGAGCTTTGGATGGGACATCTTGGTTTGCTTTCCTATTTGACATTCACCACATACTTTGCCTTCATCAATCTTTAGTCTTGGAATACCTCTTACAACCTCCATAGATATGATCTTCTTTATTCCTCTGAGATGAAGATGTCCCAGTCTTTGGTGCCATAGCTTCACTTCTTCTTCTTTTGCTAATGAGCAAGTTGAAGTGAGACTGAAATCTTGAGGTTCCCACATATAACAATTGTCTTTAGATCTGGCTCCTCTCATGACAACCTTCTGTTCTTTATCAGACACTATGCATTCAGTTTTGGTAAAGTTTACACTGTAACCTTGATCACATAATTGACTTATGCTGATCAAGTTAGAAATTAATCCTTTTACCAACAGCACATCATCTAGTCTTGGTACATCTGGGCAGTTCAAAGTCCCAACTCCTTTGATTTCTCCTTTAGCTCCATCTCCAAAGGTTACATATCTGGATGAGTGAGACTTTAAGTCTACCAGCAGATTCTTCAATCCAATCATGTGCCTTGAGCATCCACTGTCAAAGTACCAGTCTTCCTTAGCTGATACTCTGAGAGATGTATGAGCTATATAGGCAAAAACCTTCTTTGACCATTTTTGCCTGTTGTGAGGTTGCCTTTGATGCCTCTGCCCTGTGTAGTGTCTATCTTTAGAGCTCCAAGGTTGTTTGTTGAACTTGTTTTTGGGCATGTATTTGTAGCTTTGATCAGCATGAAGACTAGCTTTAGGTACCCATATTTTCTTGATGACCTTTGTCTTCTGCTTAGGGGGTTGTTGATATCTTTGATTTTGATGTCCATGCAGCACTTTCTTGATAACCTCTGTCTTCTGCTTAGGGGGTTGCTGATTCCTCTGATTTGGATGTCCATGCAGCTTGTAGCAAAAAGGTTTGATGTGACCAAACCTTCCACAATGATGGCATCTCCATCTTTGATACTTCTTTTTCATCATGTTCTTTTCATGATGTTGGGACATCTGTTGGGACATCTTGTCTGACTTTATGGGATTTGAAGTTGTTTTACTGGAGCTAGCTTCAAACTTTTGAGCTTTATTAAATCCCAGCCCAGTTCTATCCCCTGAGTGCTTGTTGTTGTTGAGAATGACATCCAGTGTGTTTGAGCTACTGTTCAGCATTCTGACAGATTTGGACATATTCTCCAACTTGGAGTTGAGAAGACTTATTTCACTTTTCAAAGTGTCAATGATTTCTAGATTACTTGTCTTTTCAACCTTTAATGCCTCAATCTGCTTCTTCTGCTTTATATTCTCCATGCATACTTCAGTGCTCCTTTTACACAACATTTTGTATGATTCTTCAAGCTCTTCAAAAGTCAGCTCCTCATCACTGGATCCCCCTTCAGATTCACATACTCCAGCTAGAGCAGTGATGTGCTTTGCAGATTCTTCTTCTGATTCACATCCTGAGTCTTCATCTGACCAGGTCACAGAGAGACCTTTCTTCTGCTTCTTTAGATAGGTAGGGCATTCATTTCTGATGTGTCCATATCCTTCACATCCATGACATTGAAATCCTTTTCCTTGGTTGGTCTTTTCATCATAATTTGACCTCCTATTAGCATCATAAGGTCTTTTATTCTCAGAAGAGTTTGAGTTTCTTCCACTTGGTCTGGACCTGCTATCCATTCTTTTGAGAATCTTGTTGAATTGTCTTCCAAGCATAGCAATTGTTTCTGATAAATTTTCTTCAGGGTCTGCTTCATGATTTTCTTCTTCTTTATCAGTATTTGAAACCAAGGCTATGCTTTTGTTCTTCTTCACAATTGTATCATTCATTCCTATCTCAAATGTTTGAAGGGAACCAATGAGCTCTTCAACCTTCATTGTGCATATGTCTTGAGCTTCTTCTATTGCTGTAACCTTCATGTCAAATCTTTTTGGTAAAGATCTGAGAATCTTTCTTACCATCTTTTCATCACTTATCTTCTCTCCCAAAGCACCAGAAGTATTAGCTATTTCCAAGATGTTCATGTAAAACTCATGAATTGTCTCATCTTCCTTCATTCTCAAGTTTTCAAACTTGGTGGTGAGAAGTTGAAGTCTTGACATCTTCACCTTTGATGTTCCTTCATGAGTGGTTTTGAGAGTGTCCCAAACATCTTTGGCCAGCTCACAGTGATGCACAAGTCTGAATATATTCCTATCAATGCCATTGAATAAGGCATTTAAGGCTTTGGAGTTTCCAAGTGCTGAATCTTCTTCCTCCTTGCTCCATTCTTCTTCAGGCTTCAACACTTTTGCCCCATCCTTGTTGTCTTGGACAGGGTGCTCCCATCCTTTGTTGACTGCTTTCCAAGCCCTACTATCAAGTGACTTTATGAATGCTACCATTCTTGGCTTCCAGTAGTCATAGTTGGATCCATCCAATATAGGTGGTCTATTCACAGATCCTACATCTTTGTCCATGTTCCCAAAATTTACAGTCCCTAGATCTCACCCAGTTAAACAGGCAGGGTGCCTGCTCTGATGCCAATTGAAATTCTGGGATCAGGTACGTGATGTCGAATGAGATGTTTAAACACTTGAAGACTTAAACAAAACTTAAAGTGCAGGTAAATTAAACAACACAAGAAATTGTTAACCCAGTTCAGTGTATCTCCACACTTACATCTGGGGGCTACCAAGCCAGGAAGGAAATCCAATATAAGTAATATTAATTATGGACTTAAACCACTCAGTTTAATCCTTCACTTAATATCTACCCAAGGCAATTTCTACCTAAGACACAACTTAGATATGAGTACCAACTCACTCCCCCTCAATCACACAGTGATATGTTACAAGTTTAATAAAATTGAAGTCACACTTCAAACACAACAGCTTGATTTTACTTCACAGTTTCAATCAAGACACAATACACTTTTTGCTTAAAAGCTCATAAAGTGATACACATCTAAAACCTGCTATTAAAACACAAACACCCTATTTAGTCTTCTTAATTTCGTACTCTATTCTGAGAGTTTCTGTTGCTTAAATAGATGCTTGGATTTTGGGCTTTCTGTAGAATATCCAGTCCTGATACGCATGCTGTCATCACCTTGAATTAGGGTTTGTTACTTCCTTGATTCTAGGTGAGATAGTTATTCTGTTATACTGAAAACAGATAACTAAGCTCCCTACAGATGCGCCTTGTATTGTTTATCCATCCATAATTAATTCCAGATAAATTCCCTGAATTTACTCAGTTCTGTTTCACATCTTTTAAGTCTGGTAGCAGGTTTGAGATGTCACAATATCTGGTGTGACATCCTGATGTCTGAACTTAATTCATTAACTTATACAATGTCACAACATCTGGTGTGACATCCTGAATTAAGTTCATTAACTTATACTCTGTTTGATAATGTCACAACATCTGGTGTGACATCCTGAACTAAGTTCAACACTTCTTGTTGGTCAAAAATTCTGCCAATTCTAAACATCTACACTTGGTTTTGAATTTTTTAAAAAAATTACTATCAAATAATTTTATTTGATTTTTAATTATTGTTTTATCTTTGAATTCGATTCACATAAAACCTGCACATGAATTTAGATTTTGAGATATAAGACAAATACTATATTTTGTTTAAATATATATTTAGTTATTATATATTATTTATGGATTTTTTTGAGTATTTTGTATGTCTCTCAAAATTATAAGGTAACACTAAATATATGACTCTTTAAATTTTTTATTCTTTGGATTTTAGAATTGGTTTTATTGATTATAAAATGATTTTATTAAAGAATTATTTGGTGTATATTTGAATTTGTTTGACATTTATTGGTGTGTTAGTTCTGCAGTTGTGGGTGTTGACATTAATTTTGGTAAAACTAACCTGACAACAACATGTTGGACAAAATGTTCTAACATGTTGAAGAACAAGTTCTATAGTAGGTTTTGCAAGTTGTTAGATAAGAAGTCCTGACATGGTTGCTCAGACATCAGTACATATGTGGTTATAATACTTGGTAGATGTTGAGCCAAATGTTGAAACATCTTCAACTCTCATGACAATATTATTGTTTTGTGATGTCAGAGCAGCTGTCTTAACATCTGTCTATCAGTTATGGGAAATTTTGCAGAAAGTTATGATTTGATTATGGAGAATTTTTAGTAGGTGTTTGTTTCTGTGATTAGTCTAATTGGTGGCGAAAATCAAGGAGGAATTTTATGATTAACATAAGCTGTTATGTTTCATATATTTGAAGATATTTTCATATATTTTAGGTTGTTATTTATGGAATTTGTAGAGCAGACTGCCTCGTTTGTTTTGGAAAGATCTGATGTTTCTATTCCTGTGAAATTTGTTCAAAAGAGATTTGAAGATCAATCATTTTTTAATGAAGATCAGATCTGTCTGATTTCATTACTTCATCAGATTTGTCTGGATTCTTCGCCCAAGCCCATAAAGATCGTTCTCTATTTATAGTGATGCAACCCTAATTGGATACAGAGAGATTAGAGTGTGAAATTTGCGTATTTTTTTAGGAGTTTTAAGTTTAAGTTGTTAATTGTGAGTCATTCACACATCACTTTGATGTTGGAATTGAACTAATTTTATTGAGTGTTAAGTTTTTCACTCTAAGCTTTTAAGCATGAGTGTATTATTCTTGATTGAAGATTTTAAGGAAGATCAAGTTGTGTCTTTGAAAGGTGTATTCATTTCTATTTATTTCTTGTTTGCTTATCACTGTGTGTGATTGAGGGGGGGGGGGGGGGTGAGAGGTGTCTCTTATCTAAGAGTTCTTAGATAGAAGTAGCATTGGGTGGTGATTTGTGAGGAGTTTAAACTGTAGGGTTAACTCTGAATTGATACTTCTTATAGTGGATTTCCTCCCTGGCTTGGTAGCCCCCAGAGTAGGCGTGATTGCACCGAACTAGGTTAACAATTACTTGTGTTACTGCTCTTTTCTTTATACTTTATTTACCTTGTCAATGTTCAAATATTAATGTCGTGATATTTCTTTCGACATCACATATCTGATACCAGAATTTCAATTCGATAAAAAAATAATATTTATATGATTTGAAGTTATACATTTAGCATGATTATGTTATTTGAGTTTATTGTTATTAAGTTTTATACAATTTTTTTTAATCATGCAATTTGTATAAATTCATAAAATATATGTTTTATTGTGAATTTTTTCTCCCACTAAGGATTTTGAAGAAATGTTATTATTATTATTATTATTATTATTATTATTAAACGACATCCTAACTGAATACCAACTAACTTTTCAATCCAGCAAAAAAAAAACAATAACAAACCAGGAAAGTGTTGAATTGAGTTGTTTTGAAATACAAACAACTAATAAATTTAAGTGAGATTATTTTGCATCAAGATCATCATTGTGGAATAGGTGATGTGGTAGTTTAGTTCGGTCGTGAATGAAATGGTGTGCTAAGAAGTCTATTTTATCATTGAGTACATCTATTTTTTCATTCAAGATTTTCATGAGGTCTTTGATTGTAAGTATCTGAGGGGAGTTGTCCGAGCTCCCGATCTCTATGGGCATTTCTTTGTTAGACGATAGCTCAGATCTAGAAGGGGGGGTTGAATAGATCCCTTTTTCAAAAACTACTTTTCAAAAATTAATTAAAAATGTATTGCGGAAGTTTCCTGGAAAATCGTCTAATTAAATTTGAAGTCACCGAAGATCGGATATATGCTTTAACCAAATGAAAATAGAATGTTGACAAGATGAATTAATACTTCACAAAAATTCACTTGATAATACCATAATTGATAAACTATTCTTAATAATGATATAGAGTAAGAAAATAAGCACAAGCAAATTAATTTTGTGTGGTTTGACTTTTTGACAAACACTTGGTGTGCAAAACACAAAGTGTAACTTTGTTGTATCAAGTAGTGCAGAATTTTACACAATGTAGTTATCACTTTTGAGTATGACAATTTGTCAAACACCTTGAGTGCACTACTTAGATACACCATAATTTTTAGAACACACAAAATCAAAATGAGCAAAAGTAAAATGCGAGAATAGTAAAGAACACAAGGAATTTGTTTAGGCAGTTCCTTCGTCGTCCTCGCTCGAAGTACTCTGCCCCCAATCCACAATTGAATTGGGCAATTTTATTAAAATTGCAATTGTTTTACAAGAAGAAAAATAGATGAACCAACAAACCAATCTGTGTTGAATATGCTGTCAAATCTTCTTCTTGTCCCTTGATTCAAAGTAGAATCAAGACCTCAATGCGTGTCGAGAAAGCCTCCGATTAATTGCTCCTTTCTTGCAAGGATATACGATCCTTCAAACTTTGGGCACGAATGAGTTTCTTCAACACTTGTGAACCCACAAAGATCTTCGCAATCCTCCGTCTACCATGATATGAAAGAACGATCCACTTGATCTTCAATCTACCTCACTCGGCTGAATCTACGAACGATAGTTGTGTGCAAAACCCCAAAATCTTCTAAGATCTTGGAGGAGAAAACCCTTCAAATTTTTCCAAGAAAAACCCACACTCTCTAGACCCAATCTGAAACTCTAATTCACGATTGAACATTATCTTCGAAGCAAGCACCTTAATCAACAAAGATTATTGTGTGTTATTATTGATGGATGCAAGAAGGAAGAAGATGAAGAGAGAAATGTGTATATCTTTCACTTTTCTTATTACCTCTCAAAAGAAATAAAATCAACTATTTATATTGGTTAGATAAAAATAGAAAAGTAGAAAGCAATAATTAATTTTAAAAAATTGACAACTACATGAACGAGCCTGCTCAAATCAACAAATGAGCCTGCTCAAAATACTGGATGAACCTGCTCAAAATATGCTCAGTTAGCCTGTTGACACCCGCAAGAACCAGAGGGAATAATATCTTCAATGAGCCGACTCAAATGGAGGGATGAGCCGACTCAAACTTCCCAATGAGCCAACCAAAATTTTGCCTCAGGCAGCCTGTTGGGACCCGTGAAATCTGGAGGAAAAATCACTTCAATTGAGCCTGCTCATGGCAAGCAGTGAGCCAACTCAAATCTGAATGAGCCTGCTCATGGCAAGCAGTGAGCCAACTCAAATCTGAACGAGCCAACCTGTTCAGTCAGCGTGTTGAGACAACACATGCAGTCAAAATTTCTTCAATATTATTTTTCTTCATGAGATCATTCCTTCTTTCTTGTGTTCCCTAAAACATTCTTGTGTTCCTCACAACATTTCAATCATACCAAGTTTTTGACATTATTCAAAACATATGCCATGTCTCACATTCTTGACTTATGACTTTTCTCTTCTTTGAAGTTGCCTTTTCAGTAATATTTCCATATTTTAGTTCAAAATTCATTGATGATAGGAAAGAGCTTCCTATTATGGTTTTTCTTTCTTTGAACTCTTCATGTTTAAAGTTGTATCATGTTTCTTCCAGTGTTTTTGTGACTAAATTTCCACCTGGAAGGTGTGCCTTTTTTGTTGCATTCTAACATGTAGTCAATCACTTGCTATGCACAATATACCCTGCCTGTGTTTTCTTTCAACCATTATGTTTCTACATCTACTTGGGTTAAGAGACCAAAGTTAACTTGTCTGGGAAAAAGGATGTGATTCATTACATATTGAATCATCGACATCCAGGGTGGATGTATCTAGAAGTGAATAGGTAAGGTATGTGCGATGATGGTTCTTTCATATGGGGGATGCAGTGGTGACATATTTGTATATGTTGGCTTTGTCTTCAAGCTCAATGATTTTATCTTCACGAGGAAGGTTTAGAAAATTTCCAAATTCTTCCACCAAGAGATTTATCCAATGTTTTCTTACTTCGATTTGAAGTATTCCATCGATGAGATGAAGGTTTAAAAAGAACATCTTCACACGGGAGGTATAGATCCTTTCTGAAGGCATATAGAGAAAGGTCAAAAGGTTGAGTTCTTCAAAATTCTTGAAGAATTTGAATTCTTTGAAATCTTCTAGGGCTAGGGTATGAACCATCATAACGATTTGGCTGGCAAAATGTTGAAAGAATCTAATTTCTTATTGTTTGGTTGTGAAATCATCAGTGAGAAGGCTGGATGTGGAACTTAATCTTATGTGATTCATGATGTTCTTGCAAGAATAATCTCAATGTATAAGTTGAATAGTATTGGGAAAAACCCAAGTCCCACATTGGCTAAATATATAACTCACAAAGGGTTTAAATAGAGTGACACTCCCCACCTTACCAACCAGTTTTGTAGGGTGAGTTAGGTCAAACTCTAATTCTAACATGGTATCAAGAGCCTATCGATTCGGGCCACCCACCATTTAATATGCGCACCAAGCCCAAGATGTGTTGGGCGCAAGGGGGTGTATTGGGAAAAACCCAAGTCTCACATTGGCTAAATATATAACTCACAAAGAGTTTAAATAGAGTGAAATTCCTCACCTTACCAACCGGTTTTTTAGGGTGAGTTAGGTCAAACTCTAATTCTAACATGGTATCAGAGCCTATCGATTCGGGCCACCCACCATTTAATATGCGCACCAAGCCCAAGATGTGATGGGCGCAAGGGGGTGTATTGGGAAAAACCCAAGTCCCACATTGGCTAAATATATAACTCACAAAGAGTTAAAATAGAGTGGAATTCCTCACCTTACCAACCGGTTTTGTAGGGTGAGTTAGGTCAAACTCTAATTCTAACAAATAGAAAGTATATGATGCAAAAAGAGTGGGAATAAGATACCTTATTATAGTGTGCTTTTATGAGGGTTTGAGTGTGTAGACTAAGGAAGCTTTAAATGCAAATTATGTTGCTCAAAAATCAAATCCAAATTCTCCATTTTTTTAGTCTCTAATCAATTAGATTATTACTCTAATTGATTAGATTTTCCAATATCCCATGTTCGATTCAAACTAGAGATTTTTTGTAAACAAAAAATGTTTAAATAAAGAAATAACAAATAATATGATGATCTCGATTCAATTCAAGCTAGAGACATTTCTCATAAAAAAAATATTGTTTTAGTATAACATATGAGAATGGTGTTAAATAAGAAATATTTTATAAATATGATTAAAATTTATATGAGAAGGGTTCTAACCCGTTCTCAATAGAAGTCATTCTCTTTGTCCTCTATAAGAATAGGTTTAAGCTATTGCATAAAATTTACAAAAAAAAAAGGCATAATTAGTTCCTAGATTCCATAAGTTAATTTTATGTTTCGCTTTAGTCGCTTAATAAAAAATCGTTACAATTTGGTCATGTAATATTAGTTTTGTTACTGTTTGGTCCCGTAATATTAGTTTTATTAGTAATACTGGTCCTTTTCGTTAGTTTAGCTGAGAAAACGTTAGATTTTGCCAATGTGGCATGTCAATTATGTAATGAATCTGCAAAAGGATCAAATTGAGAACTTATAATTATTTAAGGGACCAAATCAGAAAAAGTTAATCAAACTACCATTACACATTTGTAACAATTTCATATCATTTTATATTAATAAATTGATAACATTTTGAATTAATCAAACCCTTAAATAAATTTCATACAAAAATAATCAAAAAATTAAATTGAAAAAAAAATTCAGAAATGAATTAGAACAATTTTACTTTCTAGATCTGAATTAGAATAATTTTATTAGAATTTTGGGAAAACTTAAGAAATACATATAAGATCAACCAAAATAACATCAAAATCAAAGCTAAATACTTTCAATAGCAACAACATAAATCACAAATCATATTGTTCTCACTTTCAACAGCAACAACATAAATTATAGATCATATTGTTCCTCGTTGTCTTCAACTCATTCTATCTCTATCTCTACTTCATCCACTGCCACAATTCTTCTCTCATCTCTACAAATCCTATCCCCAACACTTTCCCAAAAAATCCACATTTTAAATGACCCTTTATAGAGATACAACAAACTCATCTCTTAAAACCATGGCCAATTCTTCCCTCTTACTTACCATGGTCTAAGATTCAACCTTTGTTCCTCCATTATGATGCGAAGGCTATTTTGGAAACGGGTTCACGCATTGTCTTGAGGTTTTTTCAGGTGAGAAAGGAGGTGGGTGGTTTATGTGTTGGTACAATGAGAGTTAGAGGAGTCCGATGTTTCTAAACGGTGCGTTTGAGGTTGATGGTGGTGAAGGGTTTGAAGATAGGGGAGAAATTGGTTGTTGATAGAGATTTTTTGGATCGGTATGTTCCGTGAGGGAGGCGATGAAGTAGTATGAGAGAGAGAAAAATATGAGTTAATGAAATAATAAAATAACTCATTTTTGTTTTTTAATTATACAATGGATGATTAATAAAATAAATATTCCATGTCACATAAAACAACTCCAGGTCAACAAAATTTATATCAATTGAACTGCCACGTAGATAAAATTTAACAGATTTTGATAAAATTTAACAGACAAGATCAATGTGATTAACAGGTGATTATCGGAAGTGTTTTAAGGGACTTAAATGTAACTTTTTTGAATTAAAGGACTAAATAGAAATAATAAATTAAATTAAGGGATAAAAAGATGAATTAAGCCAAAAATATATAAGTTACCGCAACGAAATATAAAACTCGTTAACTATTACTCTCTATGAGTACAATATTTTTACCTCCAAAAAATTAGGCATTGTCAAAGAATAAAAATATTGTAGTATTATTATGGTGTGACAAAAATCAAAATTACATATCAAATACTTTATCTCTGAAATATGAAAAACTCTCTAGAATATAGTATTATTCATTAAATAATTCTTAAATTAATACAAAAACTCAAAAAGACTTAATTAGGGAACTTACAAAAAAAAAATCTCTTTCAGAAGACTAGTTTTAAAAAAGAAGAATCATCTCTTTAATAGGAAATACGATCCAACTGAAAAGTCAAGTAGGATTTAATTATAAAACAACTTAATTCAAAATTCACCAAATCAAATATTTTAATTAAATTAAATTAAAATCTTTTAATTAAATAACGAAAAGATTATATAATTTTCTGAGTAGCGCATGTCAAAGATTTTTTTTCTTCTTTTTTCCACGTGTTCAGAGTGAGAAGGTCTAACTTCTCATTAGAAATTTAGCGTGTCTTTACACCCATCTATGATTTTCCCCTTCTTGTCTAGGGTTTCTTTTTATTTCCCCTTGTTTTGGGTCTCCTGACGGCGCATCCGTCTTCCTCCACTTTGTGCCTTATCAGTTTCTTTCTTCAAGTCAAATCCTTTCTCTCTTTTGTTTTCACCTAACCTGACCGTGCTCTGACCTTGGTTCCTACCATCTTAGAATTATGAAGAGATGGAACAAGATTCCGCTA
Organism: Lathyrus aphaca; assembly: GCA_963966055.1. Taxonomy (NCBI): domain Eukaryota; kingdom Viridiplantae; phylum Streptophyta; class Magnoliopsida; order Fabales; family Fabaceae; genus Lathyrus; species Lathyrus aphaca. The sequence continues at coordinate 27,577,463 of OZ014525.1, forward strand.
TCCAGAGAGGAAGAAGATGGAGTCACCGTCAAAGCTGAAGAAGTTAATGATGGAGAAAATTTTGAACGAACGTTGGCGGGGAAACTATGGACGGAGAACCGTTTCAACTCAAGGGCATTCACCACAACTATGATTGGAGCATGGAAATTAAAGAACCTGGTTGATACGCAAGAACTGAGCAAGAATCTATTCTTGTTCCATTTCATCTCAAAGAGAGATCTAGAAAATATTTTACGAAATAGACCATGGAGCTTCAACATGAACTTACTTGTCCTTGATAGGGTTTCTGGTGAAGAACAACCATTAGATCTGAAAAATGCACTACAACGTGTTTTGGGTACGAATTTACGAACTCCCACTAATACTGAGACCAAAAGCTATGACGAAGAAAATGGGAGGCATTCTGGGTGAGTTTATAGAAATGGATCAAAAGGAACTCAATATAGTGGAAGGTTTTTAAGAGTCAAAGTAAATATAGATCTCAAACAACCATTCAAAAGGGGAACTATGGTACATTTCAAAGACAAGAACTTGCAAGTCCACTTCAAATATGAACGCCTTCCTACATTCTGCTTTGTGTGTGGTAGGATGGGGCCCCAACTAAAAGATTGTGATGGGGTGGGTGATTTGAGTGAAAAAGGCTTTGAATATTTAGAGGAACAAGAGCTATCCTATGGAACTTGGCTTCGAGTTTCCCCATTACCAAGAGTGACCGAAGACACAAAGAAGAAAGACTCAACCTCCAGCTCTTGCAGCAAAAGCCTCTTCAATATTTCATCATGGCAGAGCCGATGTGACAACAAAATTATAGGAAAGGAAGCTGAAGAAGGGGAAGTCGAACAGGGCTAGAAGGGGCATGAGCTAGGTATGAGAATTTAACAACAAAAAATCCATCAAACTGGAAATGGTGGGCAGGTTTGGAAATAGAAGTTGTGGTAGAATCTCTCGGAGCGGTGGATATCTCAAAGACACACGCAAATAAAAGCGAAACCAAATATAAATCTCCACCCAAATGGAAGAAGTGGACTAGGAAGCAACCAGGAAGGAAAGCAGGAGCAAAGCATACAAAGGAACAAATGATAGTCTAAATAGGGAAAATACATTTGATTAACGTCATGATTATGGAAGAAACAACAGTTGTGGGTGGGAGTGGTGATAAGAAACTCAGAGGCCTGAGGGAGAAGTTTGTGGAAGTACCAAAGAATTCGGAGGTGGTGTTGGACGGCCAACACCGCCTACATCAATGAAAATATTAAGCTGGAAATGCAGGGGTTTGGGGAGCCCTCGTACAGTTCGAGCCCTAAAACAATTCATTCAGGTGGAAACCCTCGAGGTGGTCTTTGTCATGGAAACACGTCTCAAAGAGATTGAAACACACAAAATTCGTATCAAATGTGGGCTTGATTGTATTTTGGGTATTAATTGTAATGATAGCGATAAGGAGAGGGTGGGGGTTTGTTAATTTTGTGGAAGGACAATGTGCATTTGAATACTATGTCTTTCTCAACAAACCATTTTGAAGGACAAATTACTAAGGAGAGCGACAGTCAAGTCTGGTCCCTGTGCGGTATTTACGGGTTCCCGGAGGAACATAATAAATGAAAAACTTGGGAGCTGGTGAAAGACCTAGTTAGAAGAGGAAGCAACAACATTTTGTTTATGAGAGATATGAATAACATCCCCTTTGATCATGAAAAGAAGGGGGAAACTTCAGAACTGCCAGTCAGCAAGCCTATGGGAGGGATGCTTTGGAGTCTACATGGCTGATTGACTTAGCCTTTAAAGGTATTCATATACTTGTACTAACAGAAGGCAGGGAGTGGACAACATCCAATAAAGGCTTGATAGATGCTTAGCTTCGACTGAGCTTGTTGACAGATTTGGGCCAATTTCCGTTAATCATCTTTCTAGATTTGGTTATGATCACACGATTATCTCTATTATGTTGGGAGATAATGGGAAAGGTCAAGTTAGGAAGAAACAACACCAATTTAGATTTGAGGAGGTTTGATAGACTCAAGTCCATGAGACAATTGGATGACATATTTCAGGAGTATCATACCGGTGGCATTAAAAAAAGAGTTAACAAGAAAAGAGGAGTTTCTCAACAATGAAGGGAGGTGGGATTGTAGCCAGGAATCGATAGGCTTAAATAAGGCCTTAGTCAATCAGAGAAACCAACTTCTATAGTCTGAGGAAGTTATATGGAGGCAGCATAGTCAAACTCTTTGGCTCGAGCATGGGACAAAAATACGAAATTCTTTCATGGGAAGGCTGACCAAAGAAGATGAACAAACAAGATCCAAGCTTAAGGATAAACATGGTCATTGGTGGAAAGGTGAGTACCATTGTGAGAGACTTCTTGTAACTTATTTCAATGACCTTTTCGCTACTTCTAGTCCTTTAAATATGGAAGATATCTGCTCTGTGGTGACGGGTAGACTTACACCTGATCACATTGCTTATTGTGAGGGAGCCTTTACAAGTGACAAAGTAAGAGAAGTTGTGTTTCAAATGCAACCTCTGAAGGCACCAGGACCTGATGGCCTTCCTTGCTTATTCTTTCAGAAGTATTGGAGCATTGTGGGCCTCGAAATCACCCAGTTGGCTTTGGATGTCCTCAACAACAATTTGGACCCTACAATTATAAACATCACCCACATAACTCTCATTCCCAAATGTAAACACCCCACAAGCCCCAAGGACTTTTGACCAATAACTCTCTGCAACGTCTTGATGAAGATCATTACAAAGACAATTGCAAACAGGATCAAAACTTTCGTGTTGGATGTTGTTAATGAAGAGCAAAACGCCTTTGTAAAAGGGAGGCTCATTATAGATGATGCCTTAGTTTCCCTTGAATGCTCCCATTGGATGAAGAAAAAGAGGAAAAGTAAAAGAGGATGCATGGCTCTTAAACTTGATATGTCCAAATCCTACGACCGAATGGAGTGGAGTTTCATTTTTTCAATTCTCGAGTCAATGGGGTTTCTAGTTAGATTGGTGCAGCTTATCCGTAGATGTGTGGCAATGATGTCTTATAAAATCATCAGCAGTGGTAAACCCATTATGAGCTTCAATTCAGAAAGGAGTCTCCGACAAGGGGACCCTTTTTCCCCTTACCTTTTCATTTTGTTTACTAATGTCTTTTCAGGTTTTCTTAAAAAAGGAGTATTGGAAAAGAAGATTCATTGGATTCAAGTAGCTCGTGGAGCCCCTGTGATTTCTCACATGTTGTTTGCGGATGACAGTCTGTTATTTGTGCTAGCAAACAAATATGAGGCAAGGAAAGTTGTGGATATTTTGCAGCAATACCAACAGGCTTTAGGGCAGGTGGTAAATCTCGAAAAATCTGAAGCTTCTTTTAGCCACAATGTTTCTAAGGAAGAAAAGGATGATATCAAAGAAGTGATGAGAGTGGAAACTGTGCAGGGTCATTGCAAATACTTGGGGAGTTTCGTTGATTTTTGGAAGATCTAAAAATAATATATTCAGGTTGGTGGTGGACAAAGTTTGGAAAAAAGTAAAAGGCTGTAAAGAGAAATTTTGTCAAAAGCTGGGAAATAAGTACTCATAAAGACAGTGGTGCAAGTTATTCCAACATATATAATGGTGTGATATAAACTATTAGAGACATTTTGTCAGGAGATTGAGCGCATTATTCCCAAGTTTTGGTGGGGTGCAAAGGAAGGTGAGAGGAAGATCCATTGGATGCAGTGGGAGAAATTGGCTAGGTCAAAGATGAGTGGAGGGATGTGTTTTAGAGGATTTAGTGATTTTAATGTAAGTATGCTGGGGAAGCAATTTTAGAGGCTCATGAAGGAAAACAGATCCTTGCTGGAACGAGTTCTCAAAAGTAGATATTATCAAAGATGTTCGGTTTTGGAGATTAATCCAGGTTATAATCCAAGCTACACCTGGCGTAGTGTTCTTTCATCTATGGATATCATCATGAAAGGAACCCGATGGAACGTTGGTAATGGCGAGAAGATTGTGGAAAAGAATGACAATTGGCTTCCAAATGTGGAAGGTTTCAAAGTTTTAGGGCAGATGAAGAATGGGGAGGATAGTATCAAAGTTTGTCACTTTATTGATGGTAACCTTGGATTGTGGAAGAGAGACCTGGTGTACAACACTTTAGACGAATGGGACGCAAAGCAAATCCTAGGAATTCCTTTGTCAATGAGGAGTGTAGAGAACAAACAAGTGTGACATTTTGAAAAAATTGGGAGAATATTCTGTGAAAACATCGTATCACTTGTGCGCCCATGAGAGAGATGTTAAACATCTAGGTCCTTCAAATCAACCCTTTAAGGACCTTTGGAAGAAGATTTGGTCATCACCCATCCATAACAGAGTCAAGAATTTTATGTGGAGGATTACTAACAATATTCTCCCCACAAAGGCAAAGCTTCTGCGAAAAGGTGTTGTTTTGGATGGTACCTGCTTGTTGTGCCAAAATTGCTTTGAGAATGATGAACATCTCTTTACACAGTGTGCCTTTACTAAGAGAGTGTTTTTTGCTTCGGTCATTGGTTGTCGGGTTGATGAAATGAGTGATCTAATGGAATGGATATTTCGTGTGCTGTCAAGTGGCAATGTGTTTTTCGTGCAGGTGTTTTGCTATCTCCTCAACAAAGTGTGGAATGCTCGTAATCTTGTTATTTACCAACAGAAGCTGAGTGATCTTGTTAAAGTCGCATCGGAGGCTTGCAATGCTGTCCTTGAATTCAACCTTCGTAGGCCCAAGACGGAGAAAACCAGAGTTGATCCCAATGAAGAGTTTAACGTTTTCAGGCTAGCTAACTGTCACTTGGTGAGAACGGATGTTGGCACAATGGAGGAGGAAGGGACTACCTTTGGTTGTGTGTTCATTGACACCGACAACAATATCGTGTACTTGATGTGCAAGAAGGAAGAATTCAACATACAACCAACCTTGGCAAAAATCTTAGCCTTGCGATGGAGCATGGAAACCACAAGCTTTCTAATGATGCAAAGTATGATCTTCCAATCTGATGCAAAGTCGGTGGTGGATTGCATTAACCGAGTTGATTGTGATGCAAGCCTGGAGAGAGTGGCGGAGGATTGTCTAATGTTACTTCAATTTTTTCATTTTTCTAGTCTTATGTTTATTCCAAGAAATTTAAATTTTATTGCTCATAGTTTAGCTTCGATCGCAAAATCGATAAGTTCAAAAACTTGGGTTGGAGCCCCACCAGTTTTGAAGCCCTCTATTGTTGTTTCCTCTTCTTTTCGTTCGGAATAAAATTCGTTTTGCGACAAAAAAGAAAAAGAAAAAAAAAAACAAGAGACATGATATCTCACCATAATCAATACATCTTAATTAAATAAGTTGCCCATAGAAAAATGTCAATTTAATGTCATCACACACTCAATGCACTTCAAGGGAAGATTAAAGCATTACTAGTTTTTGTTCTATCTAAATGGTTTTTTCCCCACTTATTAGTCGATTCAAATCTTACTAACAAATTCAAAATTGTCTCACTCATCACTTGAATACAAATTGTGCAAAATAAGAATTGATCTAAAGATGGTCATATTCCATGCATTGAAAAGTCAAGGATACATAAAATTGAGCTTATTGTCACAAGACACATCTCTCCAACTATTGAACAAAAAAGAAACATTGGTTACACAATGCTTAACATTCATTCTTTGTTTGTTGGGGGACCAAATGACAATTTAATGGCTAATTGAAGCAACCTTATGGTTGGGATGGTAGGGAACATTTTCATTTCTTTTGTCTTTTCTCCCTCTTCAATATTTACTCTCAATCCACTTTCTTTAGGTACCATTTGCCGTTTCTTTAAATCCAAGCAATTAATTCTAACTTTTTGTTCCCTCTTCAACTTGTGAAAAAAACTATAAACAAAAATAATGTGACCAAGAAATTGCTTAGTAAACATGAAAAAAGTCAAGAGAATGTGATGTGTTTGTTTGTTTGGTTAGTATTTTTAGCATGTGTGTTAGCAAAGTAAATAGAATTTATTCTATGTCCCCAAGATAAGAGCTCAACATAACACTTTACCATTAAAAAAGTCATTGGACATTATTCGACAATTCTGATTATTATGTTTTTTTGTTCTTCACTGCTCCCTCCCTTTGATGTATATTCTCTTTTGCTCCAAAACTATCATTATGCCATTTTTTTTTCCTTTGGAAACAATTTCCAACCTCATTAAAGAATATAATAAACTAAACATTTTTTTAAAAGAGGTAATACTCATTTTTACTAATTATATATATATATATATATATATATATATATATATATATATATATATATATATATATATATATATATAGAGAGAGAGAGAGAGAGAGAGAGAGAGAGAATTATCATAAAATTTCATCATATTGATGATTCTAGTTTTAATGTTACTTCTTGTAATTCATAAAGAGTGCTTTATTTGAATTACTCGCTCTCTTCCAAATTATAAAACATTTTTGATCTTTTATACAAATTAAAAAACATACTCCCTCTGTCTCACAATAGGTATTCTCTTTGAGATTTTCACATTTTTTAAGATAACAATTAATTGTGTTGATTTCAATAATAAAATGAGTATCATTTACTAAAATAACTCTATTAATAATAGATAGTGAAGTAGTTATACGAATTAAAATACAATAAATAAGGGTAAGTTAGTAGAAAAAAAATAATAAATATCACATTGATAATCTAAATGAACAAATAATTTGAGAAAAATAAAAATAGAAAAAAAAAACACCTATTGTGAGACGGATGGAATAATTATTATTGTATGAGAAAGATAAATAGTGCATGACTTTACAATATTGCCTTTCATTTATTATACATGAAAGAAAAAGTTATAAAATTGGAAGAAGAAATAATAACAAATGATAGAGGGTGTATTGGAAAAAAATCATTAATGTTGTTGAAATTGTAAAATGACTTATAATTTTAAAAAAAAAAATCTAGCATAATAACTTATAATTTGAGACAGAGGTAGTATTGATTTATCAAAATAATTATCAATTTAAAATAATAATAATTTTTATTTACAATTAATATATTTTTAAATTTTTTATTATATTCCATATAATTAATATAACTATTTTAGTAAATAATAGTTATTATATAACTGAAATCAATACAACTAGCTAGTTTTTTTACTTAAAAATTAATCACAATTTAAATATGACAATTTTATGAGTTAAAAGAAGTACATCGTTCTAAGGACAACATTTAACATTTATATTATCTTTAGGTACAATATTAAGAAAATATATAATTTATTTCAATTAGAAGAAATTATAATGATATTTAGTTATTTCTTTTATTGAAAAACTAAAAGTAATTATACTAGATTACTCTTATTCTATTTAGATAATATCAGTAAGAAAAGTATTATTATAATACTACAATATAAAAATCATATAAAAATTATACATAAATGATGAATGAAATAGTTAAATAAAAAGAACTGTTATGCAAAAAAAAAAAAGGCCAAAGCTTGCATGACTTTTTTTTCTTCCTTTTTAGGGATCTAGCAATTTAATCAATAAAACTTTAAAAAGAAAAAAGAAAATAAAGAAAGAAAAAAAATTTCACGTTTGACAGAACCCTTTTATAGAACAGATACCAGAGATGTTAATAATAAATTAAAAATGTGAATAACATATATTATTATTATTATTATTATTATTATTATTATTATTATTATTATTATTATTTTTATTTGAATAAAAGTAACACCCACATGAAACAAAGTGATAATTATTTTACTGCAATTAAAAAATTTACTTATTATATCTTCTTAAGCCATCTGATTGGTAGCCATACATAAACATCAAATATAAATATATGAGTTTAAATTTACAATATTTTATTTTTTAATTTTTAAATGATAAATTTCAATCTCAAGTTAATAAAAAAAATTCATTCTTAAACTAAAGGATATGTTTTTACTATTAATTACAATTTTCTTTTAAGAATAAAAACTATATTAAGTTCATGAAAATAGAGGTAAATAATGTATTTATATTTTATTTATTATCTTAATGACTAACATATACTTAAATCAATATTTTTTCAAAAATAAAATATAGTAATTTGAATTCAGAAATTTTTATAAAATATTTTTACAGTTAAATTTTTTAATGGTTAATATCATCTTATTTATAATAAATTTTTTGTCTCATATAAACAATTTTTGAAAAACATCTTTTAAAAAAGATATGATTCTCGCTTATATAATTTTCTGGTCTGTTTCTCATAATCATCCTAATAACTAACTTCATGACATTCAGTTATCAAAATAATCAACAAGAGAATTATTTTTAATATTTATATTCTTTTAATCATATGGACTGCCAAAGTTTGAGTTTGTTTTTTTTCTTTTTATTTTATAAATCTACAGTGAACCTTTGAACCCATGTCATTAAGGTCATGAAATATATTTATTGAATTGGTAAGAGATTAAGTCTATTTATTTATTGGAATAGTGTTAAAATATTAAATTGTAACATTAATTTTTATTTTTTTTTGCTGTATTCAAATCTATTTATATATTGCATACATTTAGAATTTACATATTCTTGTATATAATATAAATAATTAATATGTTACTACAAATTTAATGATACTGTTTTTTCATGAAAAAAGTACTCTTGTTTAATCATTAACTTTTTTTAATCAATAAATCATTAACTATATATTATTACTTTACTATTTCTTTTTTAATTAAATCCGATTAAAAACTATAGCATAAAATTATTACATTCTATTGAAATTTCCAAATTACATTTCAATATTATTAATTTTTTCTTGTTAATACTGTTTACTCATAATAAATTGGAAGTGAAATAATACTTACAAAACTGATTTATTGTTAAAATACAAAACTACAAAAAAAAATTTAGTTACTTGAATTATTAATAAGTCAATTTAGCATAACATATGCTAATAACTGGTCACAGTACACCATAAACACCAACTGCTAAATCAATTACAACAGATGACATCTCAACTAAAATAATAATACAACAATAACATACAACATAGCAAAAATCCAAGCAAACTACTATCCCACCAAAATTAACTTTCCAGTTACAAAACTTTTTTTTTTTTTTTTTTTTGGATAAGCAATAATTCATTAAAAAGATAAAAAGATATACCAGAAAATTTGAACCAATTATAATAGTTACACCTTAATTTTATTTTTTGGAAGTACATATCAGAGGGACTATTTTTGAACTTCCTACTTCAAAACTTCAGCACACTGAATCAAACATTTAGCAGGATGAAATGAAAATTGTTACTCCAAATATCAAAATACTCACAATATATTGTAGCATACATTAAATTAATAACATTGATAGTAGTATAATCCTAAAATGTGTTGAAATAATTGAAATTAAAATATTACTTACATTCTATAAATTTAAGAAGAAAAAAAGTTAAAAGAGTGGCTGACTTCATCAATCCTTTATTTTCCTTGTCATCAATTAATATTTAAGTTCTTATTTTTACTTTTTATCCTTAAAATTGTAATATATAATTGGCTATGGCTAAAAACACTCCTAGATAAATATTATTACGAAAAGCAAGTATGAATAGTATGGGAAAGTCACACATTAATTAAAAATGTGAAGACTCGAATATTTATAAGTGAGAAAACTCACACACCAATTACATTAAGCTTTTGGATTAATACGTGTGTCTTTCACAAATATATATTGCTATAAAAGAAAAGCCTCAAAGTGAAAAATGTTCCCTTGTGTTGACCCCCCAAATTTATTCCAGCAATGGTATCATGAGTCTTTGCTTCGAGTGAAGGGACCGACTCACTTGTATCAAAAGTAAGCTCACATGATCGTGGGTAGAGTGTCTTGTTGAAGAGTGTCAACGACAATACAAGTGTATGTGATGAAAAAAAGTTTCTACTTGAGGGTGAGTATTGTTTATACTCACACTTGAGGGAGAGTGTTGAGAAAAACAAGTGTGTGTAGTGTGGGAAAGTCTCACATTGGTTTGAAATATGGAGACTTGAGCATTTATAAGTGGCAGAACTCACACATATATCACCTTAAAATTTTGGGGTAGTATGCAGTGTGTCTCTCACAAAGGTATGTTGCTCTTGAAGAAAAGCCTCAAAATTAAAAATGCTCCCTCTTATTGACCCCCTAATTGGCCCTAACAAATATAATCTAACATAATCCAATGATTGACCTTGAGCTTTGTTATTTATCGTAACATAAGATACTAGTAAGGTAAACTGCCTTCTAGTTAGCTTGAAAGGCCATACAGATTTTGTAGGAGAAATGTTCATTCTTGGGATATTAATGATACCTTCAATTTTCTTTCCTGAAATAATATTTGCTTCAACTACATGGTTTGTTAACCTTGTAACTATAAATTTTGTTCCATTACATAATCCTTCTAATTGATCAATGTTTTTAATGAGCATTATTGGTGTGTCAATCTTCAATTTAATCTTATGATTAGGGAGACCTGAAGTTGTAAGCGTATTCAAAAACTCAAGTGTCAACACATCAAGAGATTCATTATCATCAGCTTCATATCTATTTATTGAATATGAACTTAAATATTCTCTTTCTTCTCCTACAAAAGTCAATGCCATGAATGTTATTACTTATACTTAATATTTTGTTTGAAGTTTTGGATTCAGTCATAATGTCTTTAAGTGTATTATCCAACACTTCAAAATAATATATGTGAGCTATTGGATCTTCGTCCTATATTATTAACTTGGATACTTTCAAAAGATCAACATAATCACTTCTTTTGTCTATATTACATGCAGATGACTCAAGTGCAGGTTTTGGAATTTGAACTTTGAATGAGTTGTTTGACCTCCAGGAAGTAATAGTGATGTTATTCTCGATGAAGAAAATGTCAAATAACACTATTTCTTAGATCGTAAGTAGGAAAAAAAGGTTTTCACATGCATACCTTTTATGAAGGTAACAAGAAATACAAGAAAGTGAAGGTTTGAATTGGGTTTCAAATACCAAAGCTTTTTCACAAACTAATTCAACTAACAAGAACAAGAATAATAAAATAATAAGTTATTTGTATCCTGGTTTGTTGTTAAGGTAGCTGCTACCTCCAGTCCACCCGTCAAGGTAATTTCGCCTTCTCAAAAGGACTTAATCCATTATAATCAAATAGATTATAGACACCACAAAGACAATTTTCCTTATCTTCTCGAGTATATAGACTAAAACCCTAGTCACTCAAGGTAATCACTCAAACAAATATGAGATTTGCAGACTATGTTTACAAGATTACTTTTACAAAGTAGATTAACACAAAGTTTAATTACAATGACTCAATCACTGATAAATGCAAATTGTAGCTATTTTTGTATATACGTTTTGTTTCACTTATCGATACTTTTTGTTAGAATTGTTCTAATAAACCTCGATTTGTTTGTAAATACGTTTACTTTATGTTATAGTGTATATATTACGTTATCCTGTAAATATCATTGAATTTAATTGTTTTACATATATTTTTGTAGGTTTTAAATCATTTATATTGGAGCATTTTTAAATAGAGCATTGAATAAGCTTTCCAACGCTTCGAACCGGGCAAAAAGCGGAGTACCGGTTCAAAAGTATGAAGAAAATAATTTTGGATTTTTGAGCTAGCTAGGAGCTCGCTTAGCGAGCCCGTAGCCCAAGACAACAATAAATTTCAGTAGGTTTCCCACAAAGCACGGCCTGAGCTTGCTTAGCAAGGTCTGATCTCGATTAACGAAGTGTTAAGGCAATTTAACAATTTTTGAGGGTTCGCTTAGCGAGTAGGAGCTCGCTAAGCGAGGTATGCGACCATGACAACTTATAAATAGGGAAAAACGGATTTTTTAGGTTATGGTTTGGTTTTTTTTTGCTCCTACTCCATCAAACTTCATTTCTTCATAGTATTTAGCTAGAAAACAACATTGGAGCTTGCATTTGGAGGATCCAGAGTCGAATCTATCGTCGATTGGTGTTGATAAACCAAGAAATGTTTGGTTCCTCTTCTTCTCTTCTCTTTGTAAAATCTATTTGTTGAGGGTTGTATAGTTACTATGAACATATGTATCTTTGTTGATCATAATAATGTATAAATCTACTTTACAAATCATTATCGATCTCTTCCTTGATCTTTTTGCATTTATGTTTGGATTTGGGTTGTGTTAGAGATAAACATCACAAATCTTGGTTAGGGATGGATATCTATTATCTAGATGCTAGAGATAGACTTAGATAATAATATTTTTGGTGTCGGAACTTACTGCCTTCCGTGTTTTGAGGCGTCGTGTGCGAGTGACGATGAGAGTGATACAATTGCTCTCTCAGCTCAGTGTGCCAGAGATGGACACTGTTGTGAGCGATACTGGATGATTTTGACGAGTATTATAGTAGAGTGAAAAGGATCGATAAATTTATGTTTGTGACGAATCAATTATATACATGCTTGATAAGTTTCTTTTCTCTGAAGAATGTATACTTTTTATGTTCTTATTTACTTTCCCACATTTACCTTAAAACCATTTTAATCCAAACTCATAAACTTAGATATTGTCGAATGACAGTTCAATAGAACCGATCTCTATGGACACGATAAATTCCCGGAAAAATACTTCCAAAATTTTTGTTGCTTGCCGCTGTACCACTCTAACAAAATGGCGTCGTTGCTGGGGATTGGTTTGGATATTGAATTTCATTGCGATAGTTTAGATGTTTTTGAGTTTTGCACATAATGTCCATATTGTGTATAATCTTGTTTTAAACTTTTCTACCATACTTGTGAACATTCATACTTCGATACTTGTACATTTTACCCGAGGTGTATATACTTGTTATGTTTAATATTTGTTCAAGTGTTTGGTTATGACATTTGCTTTAGGTTTGCACGATGAGGCATCGCCATGGCCTGTCGGGAGGAAGTTACTAGCTAAGCACAGTAAAGGAGTCGAGCTTACGACGTAAAAAAAATCATGTTTTATCGTTTTTGTTCTGTTATTACTTTTGCATTATAGCGTAGGTAGTGTGGTGAACATTCATTAAACAAGTTGTACTCAGATTGTTTGTAAAATTCTCAAATCTTCACTTTACAACTTGTTTAATTCATTTTCACCCGGTCTTTCTGGACCAATTTTTGTATCTGAGTTTGTGTATGTGTTAAGTGGAGGCCTACACCAGAACCTTGTTATTGTACTGGTTTTTTGGTTTTGGTATAGCTCGCTTGGCGCGCCTTGCCGCACTTAGCAATCCCTATTCTGCTGAGCCAATGAATTCTTTTAATTGTTCACTTGGCTCCCCGTTCTTCCCACTTCCACCAAGGCCTTATATATTAGTAATTATTAGTAGTTTTTCTAATTCTTTTTTTGATTGTTTGGACTTAAATTTTGGCTTGATAACTTGAAGTCGCATTTGGTGATTTTTCAAGTTTGATTGTTTCAACTTGCGAATGCGTGGTAATGATAATGTTTAAAGTTATGTATACGTTTTAGGTATGTATTTATCAATTTCTAGACAAAATGGTGTCGTTTACCATGTGAGTGTGTGTGCATTTGTTAACCCCTTTGAGCTTTGTCAATATCTGTATTTCGTTTGAACTTGATGTTTGTCTATGAATGTTAGTTCTCTTTTTGTATGGATTTTGATACATTTTTCTTGAACCCTCAACCATGACTTATGGGTTGAATTTTTACATTGCCTTAGAAAGTAGGGAGTATTCACGCCTTGATGTTGGTTGAATTCAAGTCGGGGAGAGCATTGTTTGCTCACTTATGTTGTTGGTTTCTATTAGGCTGTGAAAAAAAAAGAAAAGTATGAAAAGAAAAGAAAAAAAAAAGAAGAAAGAAAAAGAAAATCCTTGTGAAAGGAAACAAAAAGAGTGTGAATAATTGTGCTAATAAGTATGTATTTTTGTGTGAAAATTTGGGATGAAAGAAGAAGTTTGATTGGAATTCTCTATTTGAAACTTTGTGAGTTGATCACTCCCTTAGGTTTAGGCAACTTTTTGTTTCAATTAGCTTTAGGAATAACCCCTTGTTTGTTCACCCGACCATGCTACAACCCTGAAAGTCCTTGTGATTCTTACCTTTGTATGTTCAACATGATTTTTGGATGATTGCATAATTTAGTCTTTTGTTTGCAAAATTGTTGTGTGAGTGAAAAATACCTCATTTTGTGTTTTTCATCTATCGATTATTATTTTTGCTAGGCGTGATTCACATTTGAACTTGTGTTGTTTTAGAATGTTTAACATGACTTTTGTATTTAGCATTTGTTTCATGATTATGTTATCGTTGAAGTTTAGTGGTAAGTATTTACTTTGTGTGTATCATTTTCGATTGACCCATTGCATTTATTTTTCGTTTTCAAAACCTGTTGATTCTTGATTCTTGGATTATCGCCTTTTGTTCCTTTAGTTGTTTGGCTTTGTTTGAGGACAAAAAATTATGTAAGCTGGGGAGAGTTTGATAAGTAAAAATTGTAGCTATTTTTGTATATGAGTTTTGTTGCATTTATCGATGCTTTTTGTTAGAATCGCTCGAATAAACCCCGCTTTGTTTGTAAACACGTTTACTTTACGTTATAATGTATATATTACGTTATCTTGTAAATATCATTGAATTTAATTATTTTCCATTAATTTTTGTAGTTTTTAAATCATTGAGGTTGGAGCATTGTTAAATAGAGCATTGAATAAGCTTTCCAATGCTTCGAACCGGGCAAAAAGCGAAGTTACAGTTCAAAAAATATGATGAAAATAATTTTGGATTTTTGAGCTAGCTAGGAGATCACTTAGCAAGCTTGTAGCGAGCTCCTAGTCCAAGACAACACTAAATTCTAGTAGGTTTCCTGCTAAGCATGGCCTGATATTTCTTAGCGAGGTTTTAAGGCGGTTTAACAATTTTTTAGGGTTCGCTTAACAAGCAGGAGCTCGCTAAGCGAGGTCTACAATCATGACAACTTATAAATAGGGAAAAACTAATTTTTTAGGTTATGGTTTGGGTATTTTTTTTCTCCCACTCCATCAAACTTCATTTCTTCATAGGATTTATCTAGAAAACAACATTGGAGCTTGCATTTGGATGATCCTAAGTCGAATCTCTCGTCGATTGGTGTTGACAAACCAAGAAATGTTTGGTTCTTCTTCTTCTCTTCTCTTTGTAAATTCTATTTGTTGAGTGTTTTATAGTTACTATGAACATATGTATCTTTGTTGATCATAATAATGTATACATCTTCTTTACAAATCATTATCGATCTCTTCCTTGATCTTTTTGCATTTATGTTTGGATTTAGGTTGTGTTAGAGATAAACATCACAAATCTTGGTTAGGGATGGATATCTATTGTCTAGATGCTAAAGATAGATTTAGATAATAATCTTTTTGGTGTCAGAACTTAATGCCTTATGTGTTTCAAGGCGTCGTGCACGAGAGTGACGATGTGAGTGATACATTTTCTCTCTCAGCTCAGTGTTCCAGTGATGGACACTGTTGTGAGCGATACTGGATGATTTTGATGATTATTGTAGTAGAGTGAAAATGTTCGATAAATTTATGTTTGTGACGAGTCAATTATATACATGGTTGATAAGTTTCTTTTCTCTGAAGAATGTATACTTTTTATGTTCTTATTTACTTTCCCGCATTTACCTAAACAACCATTTTAATCCAAACTCATAAACATAGATATTGTTGAACGACAGTTCAATAGAACCGGTCTCCGTGGACACGATGAATTCCCGGAAAAATACTTCCAAAACTTTTGTTGCTTGCCGCTGTACTATTCTAACAATTACCCAAAACGAAAAAAAGTTCTAAGTGTGTTTATACAGTATTCTCAATAGTATCAGAAAAATAAAGCAGCTTGAAAGTGTTGAATTACGTGTGAATATTGAGCAAAGTAGCATCATGATCCATTCGTCCACGTCTTCCTTCTATAGACAAGGAAATATCCATTTGAGGGTAGAATGGGAAACTTCGTACTTGAGCTGCCACCTTGAATAATCTTCATCAATGGTGGGAGACAAAAATCGTACAACATAAATGTCCTTACTCCATAAAATCCGCGTAGTGGAAGAAAAGTTTTGATCTCATACTAGGTATTATTTATCTCTTATCCAATAGTCTATTTTTCTATCTTCTAAGTAACAAAGGCTTATGAATGTAGTGTTGTTGAAGCTTGCATAGAAGAGTCAATGGGCCTGTTGAGAGTCTACAAAATTACGGTCTTCAGAGTCTCGACTTTGTTCCTCAGAACCTGGTCTTCAGAGTCTTCAGTATTTTGTTCTTCATAATCTTCAACATGAGCTTAGAATATTTGAAGGGAGTCAGTCCTTTAGAGTCTCTTTATTTAGAGTCAGAGTTAGAAGCTTGAGCACGATTATTCTTCAGAACTGTTGTCTGCGAGCTTTCTCTAACTTGACAGCTTCTTGTGAATAATTGTATCTCTTTAGAGTCGAAGTGTGTTGATTCCAGAATCTGATGAAGTCACACGTCATGGCTTTAAAGTTAGAACTTGTTTATCACAAGCTACACACTAGACAAAATCATTAGTGTATAAGATTTTTCCATGACAATCAACATATTGTTATCATCAAAACTTAAAGGTCAGATTGTCATACCCCAAATTTGTCCTACCTTGTTCATTTCTCATGAAAATTGGTTGAGTGTTTGATGATTCTTCTCTGAATGATCACCTAGCCCCCTGGCGATGATTTTCTGATAATTTAAACCATGAAAGGTTTATTGATATCTTGTTTGCAATTGAATGCTCTTACAAGCGTGTGGAGGTTAAAAAGAGATGGGCTCTCAGTCTTGAGATTTGAACATTTATTTTCAATCCAATTTGATTCGGTACCAAGGTTGATAGGTGATTTTAGGGCAAAGGCAAGTCAAATTATCAAGAGGCTTATGGCACAATTAATTCTGGATCGAAGCATGCAAGTCATGTTAAAAATACCATGCTTTCAAAAGGTGATGAAATTCTATCAAGGCATAATTAGAATTTTTTACAAATGATAATAAAATCCATAAAATCATGATGGAATGGCCAAGTTGTTTCAAGCTTAAGTCATAGCGTTCAAATTGTGATGCAAGTTAGTTCGTGATCAAGCTTTTAAGAGTTATGATCATTGCAAAGAATTCAAACGGCAACAACATATCTTTGGCTGGCTATGTGTCTTTTCCATTTACCCTACTTACATTTGATCCATTAGTTGAGCTAACCCATTGAATTTACCATTATCATGCGTTGATTATCGTGTGTTGGTCCTTGTTGTCTAAGAATTGTTTGCATTAGCTGTTAGGGTTGGTTAGTGCTTATTGTTCAAATAAGTGTTGATTAAGGTAGGAAAGTAAGGCATTGAAGTATCTAAGTGTAAAGGACCAAGTCAAGTGGCAAAAGTGGTGAAGAACCATAAAAAAACATGAATTCAATAAGGAATTGCATCCATAATCCCGAACTGTCACTCATTCAACTTGCAAATAAAAATGATGAATAAATTATTTTCATGAAGTTGCTACAGGAAACATTACAAGCCTCATACAACTGTCCACTTAAAGCCACGGTTATAATTGTAGTACTTCAGAGGAGCAAGGGTGCCTCCCCCACCCGACATCTTGCCATCAGCATACCTCTGCTTACCTTTATCAGCATGAGCTTCATAAGGCTTCCCACAATGCATATGTTCTTTTCCATTCCTCTCGTCCAACCCCTTGAAGTGAGCCAATCGAGCCTTGCTATCCTCTTCGAAGATCCTACAACAATCAAACAAATCTAGAAACCTCCCTATCAGATGATAAACCAATCGTCTGTTTGGTTTTAGGCCTCAAACCATTCTCAAACTTAACGCACTTCGAGAACTCGTCAGTTGCCTCATTGTAGTGCAGATAAAACTTGACCAAATATGAGAACTTAGCAAACTTCCTTAGGAAAATACTTCCTCAAGAACTCCCTACTAAACACAACCCAGGTGATGACCTCTCCAGTTACCCCCAATCGTTGGCGAGTGCTAACCTACCAGTCATCAGCTTCTCCAGCTAACATGTGAGTTTCCAACTACACCTTTTGTGCCTCAGGACACTCAATAACTCGGAAGATCCTCTCGATCTCTTTGAGACACTCTTGCACTCTATCTGGGTTATACTTTCCTCTGAAAGTAAGCAGATTATTCTTCCGAAACTCGTCGTTCTCCCTATTCCTAGCATTCGGCGAATTCTGCACTGCCTGAGCAATAACATACAAAGTGATAACAAATGTAACATCATTCTTTCCCATCATTCTAAATCTGTTACTCAACAACAACATAAAACAATGGTTAAGGAACTTACATCGACAATAATCAACTGTAACACACAACGATGACTCAACGACTCGACAACTTGACAACTTGGCCAGGCGGACGAAACAACTTTAATACCACTATGTAACACCCTAAATCCCCTCGTATAATTTAATAAAAACATCATAGTAAAATAAGACAACTCAGAAATAAAGGGCATTACTATTCAGCAAACACTTGCTCATATATAGACATGTAGCATATAAATAGCATCAAAATAAATTAACATGGTTTTTATCCAATAAAATAACCTTTATTACGCAGCGGAAATTATTCATTTTAGTCAACAAATAAAACTATTTCAAATAACTAGAAATTAGTTCTCATTCGGAAAAACAACTAATAATTATTTAACAATTAAAATAACATAAAGCGTTCCCGACTCCCAATGTTACATATCAGAGCAGACGCCAACTAAAGTGAAGCACCTCGTCTTCACCGACCATGACTTTCACACTACTCCTGATTACCTGCACGCTACCCACGTGAAGGCAACATTCAAATAGAAGGGGTCACTAGTGCAGAAATGACTTTTTACATCGGTTCTGAGTCCGATGTAAAGGCAAGCGATGTAATAAATCAAAGACATTTTACATCGGTTTTAGGACTGATGTAAAAAATATGCCAACCACATCGGTTAATTTTAAAGTCTGATGTGAAACAAAAATATAATTTTTTTTGTTGTAAAAGGTAGTTCTTATATCGGTTGTATCACAAAACCGATGTAAACGGTGTGGTTTTTAAATAGGTTCCTTCTTAAAACCGATGTAAAAGGTGTGTAAATTTTTTTAAAATATGCGCCAGGTGGGGTTTTTTACATTGGTTGGGTGTTGGCCCGATGTAAAAAGTATGTAAATTTTTTTAAAATATGCGCCACAGGTGGGGTTTTTACATCAGTTGAGTGTTGGCCCGATGTAAAAAAGTATGCCATATAAACATTTTACATCGGTTTATCCATTCGCCCGATGTAAAAAGTACTGTAGTAATTTTATATAATATGACTATTTTTTAGCAATTCCTGTAATTTTTTTGGCACCTAATTTTTCATACATCACACAAATAATAATTATGTCGTTATTTTTCACATAGACCACATTTAGGTCGCTATTTTCATATATTTCTCACCAATATTCATTACACCAAATATCTAGTATACACATATATTCTTCCAAATGTACTAAATTATAAGGAGGTTTTTACTAAAATTTACTACTACAACAACAACAACAAAAAAAAAATACACATTCAACCATTCATAAGTCATTTCCCCCCACTTGAATACCAACTTACAATCCACAAGAATATGAGTTGTAACTTCGGTAGAAAACACCAAAATCAAATTTCCTGAAAATAAATAATAACACCAATTAACCAACAAACAACACCAAAGTCAATAAGATCAAATCAGACAATTCTATATATCTTACCAGATAAAGCTTAAATTTTATATAACTCAAAGAAACATGTTGCCCAACGGAGTCGCAAATCATACAAATTATCTTCTGTTAATTTTGTTGGATCATTAAATACCTACAACACATAAATAACAATATAGAGTTATTTTTGAAAATTCACATTAAGTTGCAAAATTCAAAGTAAATAACAAAGTAAAGTTATTTTTATTACCGTTATCCAATTATCGGTTATCTTTGTAGAGACAATATCCAACATATTTTTCATCACATAGTACCCACAATCATCAGAGTTATTTTGTTTCCTTGTCTACAAATGAATATATGACATTATTAGTGAATACTTATATGATAAAATTAAATTTATAATTATAATTTACACCACTTACTTTGGGTCGAAGCCATGTAGGCTTTCTTCTAATGTCATGTGCCGCTTGATGAACCCCTAAAGCACTAATTTAGAAGGGAAAAAATTCATATAAAGCCACATAAAATATGGAATTACTTTTGTAAAAAAATTATGTATATAGGATGTAGTGAACATAAAAGATAAACTTACTGTGTAACAAGTTTCGTCATGGTTTGATTAAGTTCCCGATGAAGTGAACAGAAGACGACCACTGTATTGTCTTTTGGACAAATGACTATTAATTTCCAATGATTTCTGTACGTGCGTGTTGAAGTACAAAAGTCAGAATTTCATATTAACAAAATTGAAATATCTATGCAACCAAAGTTATAAAATAGAATTTCATACAAACATACCGATGAATAAATGGTAGCAAGTGACACACTTTCTCTTCGTGATCACGTAACTTGTCTTGTATGTATTTTCTAACTCTTGCTTCAGTTTTTGCCACATTATCAACATACGAACATACAACAGGGTCCAATATCCCATATACTTCTGATTGTGATGTATCAATACACATACGATGAATATACCTTAATAATTATAACATAAATATTAGAATCAAAGTGACAAGAGTTATAACATATTAAAATATTTGACAGTAATAAAAAAGAAAATATACTTATGTGGACCATACGGGCAAAGTAGAAACATCAAGCCAATATTGTCCCATCAACAACTCTCTGATACATTTCGCTGACATATACAAATTTGAGACATTCACACAATGACTTAATTCTAATTCAAAGTAGTCTATTTGTGTGTCACTCCTTTTCAGAACCATTTTTACTAATCTCTCAACATTGTCTTCCTCTTCCATTTTGCTTACTTTTACAACTGAACAGCTTCCTTTTTCGCTTCCATCCATAGTTTCCCTTTGTTCAATGCATTTATTATTTGCTGTGCTTTGGGAGATACCCATAGACTTAAGTGTCTCCATGAAAGATTGTTGCATTTCCTTACGCTATTCAACCCATTGTTACGCTAAATCCGCTCTAATTTTTGCTTCCAATTGTGATGACAACTGTGCAAATTGTTCTGTTACATCGATATCTTGTCTTTGACGTGATCTTCCAAAGAAAGTGCTATGTTTATGGTGTTTTCCAACACCACAAATACGGCCGACATGCTCAGATGTTCCAATGGCTGCTATTAAGATATCGTGACGCCCATCCGGAACAAATGCACCTTTTTCAACTTCTTCAACTAGAGAATCCTACAAATGCAACACAATTTTGTCAATAGTTTTTATCAAACACAATTATAATGATACTTGAAGAATTTTCGTAATTTTACTTACAATTTTCTCTGCAACAACTTGTGTAGCCTATGATGTGTATTCTCCCCCTTTCTTTTGTCGTGCTCTCTTTCATAACTCATGGCGTGAAGGTGGAGATGAGCTACCCGTATCATTTAATGTAGAACCATCTCTCGATGATCTCTTTTCATTTATCATTTTCTCCTCAAGCAAGTGATACCCTCCATGAGATAATACATGTGGGTATGCATTCTTAGCCACATTTCTGCACCCTTTTGACTTTTTTCCTATTATAAACTGAAAAAGTTACTAATCATACTAAACATAATAAAAATGTTATTAAACACACTAAACATAATAAAAATTTATAAAAATGTTATAACTCATACTAACCTTAAATTCAGATGTATCTCGAGACTTCAGAAATTCTTTCATACTTCTTCTTTAATATAAGTGTCGCTCCCACCAAATGATGCTAAGTCAAATAAGGTACAGACGCGAACGGTCGGCGAAAAGAGAAATGAATTGAATAGAGTCGCCAGCTAGGCATTTTTATCCCGAAGGAAAGGTAATGCTGCATAAACCTAGAAAGATATGGATAAGACGGTTGCGAACCAGAGAGACTGAGAAAGGGGGTTGGTTACAACCTGGGAAGGTATTAGCACCCAGATTGTCCGTCGTACTCGACGGGATCCACGCTTAAAAGATTTGTGTTTTAAAGGGGTAGTGTCAGTGCAATCTGTGTATCAAAGCTGGAAAGAATGCAAGTGTCAGTGTAAAAGAAGTGAAGTGTGTAAATGTACAGTGCCAGTGTAAGAACAGGAATAAGATGCTCAAGATCATGAGGTTAAAAGAATAATGCTGGAAAGAGGGGGAATATACAGAGACTTTTGTTCGATAACCGTTAAGTTATGCCTACGTATCCTCTCGTGCAATGAGGAAGTCAGAACACCGTAGTTCGACCCAAAGAGACTGAAAGATAAATTGACTTGTGAACTGCTTACTTGCCTATGCTCAAGTGTATGACCTGTCTGGCTCAGGTGCAAACTGTCTTGCATTAGACGGAAGAAACAAGTTCTCGGTTGTGAGTGAATGAGATGAGAAAAGAATCCCGGAGGAAACGATTATTTTTCGTTTTTTGTGTTTTCAATCTTTTATTGCTTTTGTAGTTTGTCATAAGAAAATGAGCTTAAGCCTAAACCAAGGGTTAGTAAACTCATCACATCCTCCCTCTGATTAGGGGTAATGAGAATACCTTAAGTGTGAAGTCAGCATCTCACACTTAATCACCCTGGTGTAGGATTAAGATCATTAACCTACTTGTGATTATTTAGATATTTTTGTTGTTTTTGTTTAGTGTTAAGTAATGAGATTAATCCATAATCAAGGATTAAACAGACTCATTACACCATCCTAATAGAAGGATAACAGATGAGAGTGTTTAAGCTGAGGAAAGCTCCTCAACTTAATCCATGATTAGGGATTAACCTCATGACAAAAAAAAGTCTTTATTAAGTGGATTTTAGTTAATGATAGGATGAAGAAATGATTTTTAGGGTTTGTAAGACAGCTTGAGGGGGACTTGTCCATTAACACTAGGGTTAGTCCTTCTTAACCAATTAAGGAAGAATTAGAACCCTAATGCAAGGCCCAAGTTACAAGCTTGATGTCTTGATGATTATTAGATGGATTGATTAAAAGATTTAAACACATTAAGGGTTTAACACTTAGGATTAAAGTTATACACTCCATCCTAATAGAAGGATGCAGGCATAAGCTTAATCACAAAGCCTTAAAGCCTTTAGGGTTTAGTCCTTGATTATGAGATGAGAAGAGAAGACTCAATGATGACACAAAGGTAAAAGCTAAATGGGGGACTAATCAAAACCCTAATTATTGTCATGCTTGGTTGTTCCTAAGGTTTGTGAGGTTTACAAGAAAGATCTCCAAAGAAACCACCAGGAAGCAGATGAAAGGAGCAAAGAGAAGCAAAGTAACTTGCTTCATTTAAGAAGACAAGTCACTTGAAGAAAGAAAGTAAGATGAAAAAGAATGAGCAAGCTCAATCTCAAGCACAAGACAAAATGCAGCAATGATGCATAAGAGAGATGAAAAGAGGTTGTGAGAAGTGAAGGCAAATTCACTTCTCAAAGTAACTTACCACCTGAAAAGTTAATGAAAGGAATGAAATGCAATGCAAATGAGATGAAATGGAATGATGCAAACCAAAACCAGAAGCATGAGTATGATGTTAATGATGCTAAGAGATGATGCAAACATGAGGCAAGGCATGAGAATGATCACACAAACATATGGATGCAGAAGAAACATGCTTAGAACCATGAACATACATGAAAAGTTATGAAATGTAAATGACATACAACATGGCAAATGAATGATGCAATGATCAAACATGACTCTAACATGTCCTAGGGTGTGCTATGAATCAAATGGATGCACAAAATGTCATGGCAAGTCATGGTATGCAAGCAAATGGAAGATGGATGCAAAGGAAAGCTCAAATTAGGGTTTATGATCAATACACAAGACAAAAATCAAAACCAGAAGCAAGCATCATGATAAAAATTTGAAAATGCACTCAAAGGAACCCTAGACCTATACAAACTCACTGCCCAAAAGAGGGGATCCAACTCTTAACCTAGTGGAAGTTATGAATTTCCTAAGATTGCTAGGGTTTTAAGGTACCTTATCAAGAAAAATGCAAAACAAATTGAAAATGCAAGATCAAATCATGCCAATTTAATCCAACAAACTACATACAATACAAGATGTAATGCAAAAAGAATCATTGTCCAACTCTTAAAGGCTAGGCAGAAATGAATTTTTGAAGATTGAATCACAATAATGCCTTGAAATGAAATTAAATCCATTGAAAATTGTCAAAAGATATCAAGATCAAAAAGAAATTTGGTTTGAGAGTTGGACAATGTTTCTAAATGATTTTAAATGTTTCATGAATTTTTTTGTGATTTTTAAATACCTAAAAGTATTTTTAATTAATTAATTCTCATTAATCAATTAAAAATAAACTTTTAAATGATTTAAAAATAATTTTCGATGCAAAAAATAAAAATAAAAATATTTTTATGTTCTGAAAATTAATAAAAGCTTGAATAAATATTTTCAGAATTTTTCAATGATTTTTGCTATTTTTAAATAAATGTGCAAAACAAATGAAATAAAATGAAAATAAAAATGAATAAAATGAAAGTATGCGCATCTAAAGGTCTGGATTCAAACTCAGGAAGGAGGGAAAGACTGCGCGCCAGATCCTGCGGCTAGGATTCAAACTGAGCTAATTCCCATTTTAAATTAATTAAACTGAATTAAATTAAGTTAATGAAGATTAGGGTTTCTAATGATGCATCCTGTCCATTCAAACACGCGCGAGTCAGCCCTGGTCAACCCATCCTACGCTCCACATTCAAACTCACATTAATGACACTGATTAACCCTAATCAACTTCAGGTGGCCGGAGAAGACTTCCGGTCGTCTTCTCCGGCGAGACCTCTGACCTAACTCTCTCAAAACGTTACTAAAACATGCCAAAACCTCTAGATCAACTCAACTAAACATCCTAAACAACAATCCAGCCACAAAATCCATTTCTTTTTCGTGAATCATGAAGAACAAACAGAAATCAAATTTTCGGGCAAAGTTTCAGACAAGCCATACATCCTCAAAACTCAATCATTTTCATTTTTAAACACATCATGATGATCAGGATAACATGTAGAATCAATTTATAACAAGTAAATGGAGTTCTGGAAAATTTGTTCTTGATGGATACCTAAACTGAAGTCCTTCGAACAGGAGCTTCCTGAGCTTTTTTCCTATGCAAACTGACTCCTCTGGTCCCCCTGAGCACAATGGAATGCTTCACAACTCTTGTTGATGGCTGATTTGGGAGATTGCAGAAGTTCTGTTCAGAGGGGGTGGTGATCGTGTTTTGGTTTCAGTGACTTTCAGGCTGTTTCAGTGGTTGGTTTGTGATCAATGAGGCATGTGGAGATCAATGGTGAAGTTTGTTTGTGTGTTTGAAGCTTGTGGAGTCAGTTTCGAATGGTTTTGCCAATTGGAGCAATTTTGATAACTATGGCTTTGAGTGTGTTTCAGCATGAATGGTTATGTGCTATGGCTTGCCTTTGGTCCACTTATCACTCATGGATAGGCCTGTGGAGTTGGTGTGCCCTATGGTGATTGGTATGGGTCATTGGCCAAAATGTCAAACTTTGTGTAAGAGAGGTATGGGCTCATAGCTAGCCAAGGACAAATGGGGTGTCCTGCGCAGCAAGAAGTGTGGAGAGCCCTAGGATCAATTATGAAGTCAGCAAGCAAGTGGATTAGGGTTTGAGTGAGGTTTTGCAACTTGCTTCATCCTTGGCCCTTTTGAAATTTCTTGTTCCACAAGTCACAAAAATGAGCAAACTCTTGGTGAATTCTGATCTTTAGGCATTGGTTCATGTTTGTATGAAGTTTAGAAGTCCATTTGGTAGCACGATTTGCCTTGGCAAGTGATTTTGCAACTTTGCCTCTTTGGTAGAAAACCTCAAATTATGTGATTTTAGCCAACTTTGACAAGCCATAACTTTTGATCCAAAATGAATTAGAATGAGTTCTTGTACTTTTTGAAAAGGGAATGATCCATTCTATAACTTTCATGACCAAAGTTTTTCCATTTGAAACATTTTTGAATCAAAAAGCAAGGGTTGAAAAAGTTTCCCAAAATGGCAATTTTCCATTATAAGTCATTTTCCCAAAAAGTCAACTTTGCAAATGGCTTGAAATTCTTCAAATTTGTGAACTTCCCACATCTTCTATGATAAAATAAAGATCATACACAATCAAAATGATGAAGAACACCCTTTGGTTGGGTCATTGGGGGCCTCAGATGCCCTGATTTTGCATTGGCTTGCTCAAAAAGTCAACTCTTGATCAGATGACTTCCCCATGGAATTTCTTCATGAAAATTGATATGCATGATCCCTATGCCATATAGAGACCAATAGAAACAAGAATGACCAAAAAATTTGGAGTTATGGCCTTTGAAACCAAAACCCTAATTCTAGGTCATCTGTGCAGTTAAACCTGGCTCTGCTTCCATGCCATTCTCAGTTCTTGTGATTTTTTGACATTCTTGACTTTGAGGGGATATAATATGATGCTTGAACATACATGGACCCCTTTTAAGTGATTGATGACCTTTGGAGTGGCTCAAGAAGCTCTTGGATTGCTCAGATCACAAACCCTAGATGCAGATCACTTATAAACAAAGTAGTGAAACAAAAATGCAATATGAGATGCTATGATTGCATTTATGCAAATAAAAAGATCACAAGCCATGGTGTGAATGGGTGAGGGAAAATTTGGGGTGTTTATAGCTGCCCCTATTCAAACATGAGTTAGCTGTGCAGGATGTAAGCAGCGGCTTAACAGGCTAACAAGATAACTTGTGGTTGAATACCAAAAGACAGTCCAAAATTTGCACTCGCAGAATGAAGAAGAAAAGGGATATAGATTGTAAAAGAAAATAAAGTATAATATAAAGTGCGAGCGACGGAGGACTACCGTCGAGCAGAGGACGACTGCTGGGGAAAGAGCAATGACGGGGACGGCCGACACGCTGGGGAAAATGCGGGAAATAAAGCAATGACGGGGACGGCCGACATGCTGGGGATATAAGAGATTATGATGGGGACGGCCATCAGGACTCTCTGGGGATTATAGGTAGAAATAAATGATGAGGTACGGTTATCAGGTTCATAAAGTAATGCAAACAACGATGGGGACGGCCATCGGGCTAAACTGATGAAGGACGATCATCAGGAAAAGGAAAAGGGACCACGACGGGGACGGCCATCGGGTTAAAGAATAAATGAAATAATGATGAGGGACGGTCATCAAAGGTGAAGGACGATCACAAGGAAAAGGAAAAGGGACCACGACGGGGACGGCCATCGGGTTAAAGAATAAATGAAATAATGATGAGGGACGCTCATCAAAGGTGAAGGACGATCACCTAGCAGGGGACGGCTGCTCTGTTGGGGATAAGATGAGGGACGGTCATCTAAGGTGAAGGACGATCACCTGGCAGGGTACGGCTGCCGAAAGTATCGCGACATAGGACGAATGCCGGATAAAAAGTCGACGATGGGGACGGCCATCGGACGAGGATGAAGAAGGACGATCATCAAGAGGTGAAGGACGATCACCTAGCAGGGGACGGCTGCTCTCAGGGTTTATCATGACATAGGACGAATGTCAGATAACAATATCAACGATGGGGACGGCCATCGGATAAAATGATGAAGGACGATCATCAAGAGGTGAAGGACGATCACCTAGCAGGGGACGGCTGCCAAATATCACGACACAGGACGAATGCCGGATAAAAGGATCAACGATGGGGACGGCCATCGGATGAGCATGATGAAGGACGATCATCAAGAGGTGAAGGACGATCACCTAGCAGGGTACGGCTGCTCTCAGGGTTTATCATGACATAGGACGAACGTCAGATAACAAAGAAATTTTGCTTTGCTGGCGGCCTACTGGGGAATAGTAAACACGGACGAGTGTTTACATCCAAGAAATAAAAGGTATAAGTGTTTTGGTGTTGTGTATAGATTAAAGATGCGGACGAGCATCCCTAAGACTACGATACGAACGAGTATCGGGTAGAAACAAATACTGACACGTGTTCAGAGATGATGATACGGGCGAGTATCAACTGGTTAACAAGGAACACGGACGAGTGTTGATTCTGAGGGGACTCTTCTGGGGAAAAGTAGGCACAGACGAGTGTCTAAATTCAAGAAGACAAGAGTGTTTGACACAGTGTATGGATTAAAGATGCGGACGAGCATCCCTAAGACTACGATACAGACGAGTATCAGGTAGAAACAAACGCTTAACGCATGTTCTGAGATGACAGTACGGACAAGTACCAACTGGTTAACAAAGAACACGGACGAGTGTCGAGTCTGAGGGGCTTTGAGTGATATATACAAGATACAAACGAGTATCTGTATGAGTGAAAACAGGAGTAAAAAGTATGAGTGGTGTAACGACAAGTGTTTAACTTGCTGGAGAGAGTGACACGGACGAGTGTCAAGAGGTATTTATAAACAAGTATATGCTTTACAAAGTGTTTAGGTAATTATGCTGGGGAAAGTGACACGGACGGATGTCAAGAAGGTTATTTATATATATATATATATATATATATATATATATGCATCTGCGAGTGCAAAGGGGACGCTTTGGCTTTCTGCTGGGGATATGACACGGACGGGTGCCAAGAAGGATATGTATTTGTAAGAGAAGTGTCTGTTTGTAAAGAATTGCCGGGGCGACTTTACTGGGGAATGATGACGCGGACGGGTGCCACAAGGAGTATGTGCTGGTGTTTGTGAGTGTAAGGCAACTACTTTAGCTTTAGCTCTCCGCTGGGGAATTTGGGGAGCATTCTGTATATTGTTGATGGATTGTCAGTATTCACAAGTGTTCGATTCAGACCATGGCTTACGATTATGCAATATGTTTGATTTTTGCCGTAATGCTCCGTATTAGACGAAATGCTACGCTTTGTGGGGTGAATATGATGCGAATGCTATGTTTATGCAAAAGATAACGATCCGGGATTCGGATCCCGTTGCCACGAAGATCTCTGGTCGATCTGTTTGAAGTGGACATCCCAGGTGGGGGATGAGATCATTGGTAGATCTGATGAGATGTATCTGCTTGGGGGAATAGGTCACTGATAGACCCATCCTTGGTAATGAGGGACCCAGCTGGGGTTTGTAGAAACTTCCATTACTTTATTGTGATTCTTTCGCGCGTTGCCCTTCGGGATAGAGGCTGAGGCTCTGTGGGGAGATGGTTCCCTGGCTTTTGCACTTGGCTGTGGAGGAATAGTAAGATGGCAACTCGGCTGGGGGGAGAAGAAAGACCATGGGAAAGTCTTCCTGGAGATTTCTGTAGGGGTTCTGTTGAGGATGATACTTGACAACTCAGCTGGGGAGAAACCATCTCCGGTGCTGAGTAGATAATGGTTTGCCAGCTTGCTGGGATGAAGTTTACATGCCCCATGTTGCGTTTTGAACACCTGCAATCCTGCAAAGACAGAGAAACGCACAAGTAATCCCGAGGTATCCCTTACCGGATTCCGTCGTAAGAGTTCAGACACTCTCTGGAGTAAATATATTTCCTGCAAGCACGTATTCTTTAGAAGAGAAGCATCTGTATTTATGCAATCAGTATCTTAAAGTCATCGGACATTTTGCAAATGAAAATAAAATGTACGAGACGAAACATGACTGAAAATCTGATTTTATTAATTCGTATGCCCTGAATTGGCAAGATACAGTCAAAGAAACATATCCCCTAAAATGAGGAGATTGTTACAAATTGAGAAACAAAATGTTGGCAATGTTGATGACGCTTCAAGGAGCTTCCCTTTTGCTATGACTCGTATGACATTTGACGTTCTTCTCGTCTTGCTTTCTGAAGAAGGCTGATTCTGAAAGAAGCTTGATCCTTTCGAAGCTTACCAAGTTGTAAGTGATACAGACGAAGTCAGAATGCAGTTGTTCGCTTATTTCCTTATTTTGCATGGATCGCCCTTTCGGGTTTTCAATCCATCGGGATACCCATTTTTGCCTGAGCTGTCCAATGCGGCTTTTCAACTCAGCGGGTGTACATTTTTTCAATTTTCCCTTATTTTTGCCCGAGTCTTTTATTCTGTTTTTGACTCGCCGGGATGCCCTATTTTTTCCTGGACTTACATTCTGTTTTAATGTCCAGCGGGTCATTTTTATGCGAAGTATTTTTTAACTGCATCTGAATTCACAGGGGACGGGAAGTCTTCACCATCCATAGTGCTGAGCATCAGTGCTCCTCCAGAGAAAACATTCTTCACTACGAATGGCCCTTCATAGTTCGGAGTCCATTTGCCCCTGTGGTCTGTATGAGGAGGGAGGAGTCTTTTCAGCACAAGATCTCCTACTTGGTACTCTCGGAGCCTAACTTTCTGATCGAAGGCTTTCTTCATTCTTTTCTGATACAACTGCCCATGACAGATTGCAGCCAATCTTTTCTCTTCAATCAGGCTCAGTTGTTCGTATCGGGATCGGACCCATTCTGCTTCGTTCAGCTTAACATCCATCAGTACCCGTAGGGAGGGTAATTCAACTTCAACAGGTAGGACTGCCTCCATACCGTACACAAGCTGATACGGTGTTGCCCCAGTAGATGTTCTGATTGATGTGCGGTACCCATGCAAGGCAAACGGTAGCATTTCATGCCAGTCTTTGTAGGTGACTACCATCTTCTGCACAATCTTCTTGATATTCTTATTAGCTGCCTCAACAGCGCCATTCATCTTTGGCCTGTAAGGAGAAGAATTGTGGTGTTGGATCTTGAAGTCCCGGCATAGTTCTGCCATCATTTTGTTGTTTAAGTTGGAACCATTATCAGTAATGATTCGCTCGGGAACTCCATACCGACAGATGATGTCTCTCTTCAGAAATCGGGCTACCACTTGCCTCGTAACATTTGCATAGGAAGCTGCTTCGACCCACTTGGTAAAATAGTCAATGGCTACCAGGATGAATCTGTGGCCATTTGAAGCAGTTGGTTCAATCTTGCCAATCATATCAATGCCCACATGGCAAAGGGCCAGGGTGAAGACATCACATTCAGAGGATTGGGAGGTACATGCACCTTATCCGCATAAATCTGGCATTTATGGCATTTTCTGGCATAGGCACAACAGTCGGCATCCATTGTGATCCAGTAATATCCTGATCTTAGCAACTTCTTGGCCATGGCATGCCCTCCTGCATGGGTACCAAAGGATCCTTCGTGCACCTCGTGCATCAAAAAGTCTGCTTCTGTTCTATCGACGCATCTGAGGAGTACCATATCAAAGTTTCTCTTGTACAGGGAACCATCAGTGTTCAGAAAGAAACTACCAGCAAGCCTTCTTAGAGTCTTCTTATCATTGGAAGATGCCCCAGGTGGGTATGTTTGATCCTCCAAGAAGCATTTAATGTCATGGAACCAAGGCTTATCATCTTTGACAATGTCTGCTGCAAATACATATGCTGGTCTGTCAAGTCTGGATACTGAGATCCGAGGTACAAAGTTGGCAGCTTGAACTTTGATCATTGATGAAATGGTAGCCAGAGCATCTGCAAACTGGTTCTCGTCCCGAGGGATATACTCAAGCTTGACCGTTGTAAAGAAAGTCAATAACCTCCTTGTATAATCCCTGTAAGGTATCAGATGATCTTGGTGGGTGTACCATTTGCCGTTGGTTTGATTAACTATCAGAGCTGAATCTCCGAACACAGTCAAAGTCTTGATCCTGAGGTCAATGGCTTCCTCAAGACCCATAATGCAAGCTTCATATTCAGCTTCGTTGTTAGTGCAGTTGAAGGTGAGTTTTGCCGAGAAAGGCATGTGAACCCCCTTAGGTGTAATGAGTACTGCACCAACACCACGACCATTCATATTAACAGCCCCATCAAACATCATAGTCCATTCTTCTTCCGGGTCAGGCCTTTCAGTATGAATAGGCTCTTCATGATCTTTTGCTTTTATGAACATGATGTCTTCATCAGGGAAGTCAAATCTCATGGGCTGGTAATCATCGATAGGTTGCTCAGCAAGATAATCAGACAGTACACTGCCTTTGATGGCTTTCTGAGATGTGTACTGGATGTCATATTCTGTGAGGATCATTTGCCATCTTGCAACCCGTCCGATAAGTGTTGGCTTCTCAAAAATGTACTTAACTGGGTCCATCTTGGAGATCAATAAAGTAGTGTGGGTCAACATATACTGTCTCAGTCGGCGAGCAGCCCACGCTAAAGCACAACAAGTTTTCTCGAGCAGTGAATAACGTTGTTCACAGTCGGTAAACTTTTTGCTCAGGTAGTATATTGCATACTCTTTTCGACCAGACTCGTCATGCTGGCCCAACACACACCCCATTGACTCTTCTAATACTGTCAAGTACATTATTAAAGGTCTTCCTTCGACTGGAGGCATAAGGATTGGAGGCTCTTGTAAGTATTCTTTGATCTTGTCAAAAGCCCTCTGGCAGTCTTCGTTCCACCTGACCGTTTGCTCTTTTCTCAATAGCTTGAACAAAGGTTCACAAGTTGCTGTAAGGTGAGATATGAACCGTGAAATGTAGTTCAATCTACCTAGAAACCCTCGAACTTCTTTTTCAGTTTTCAGTGCAGGCATTTCTTGAATGGCTTTGACTTTATCAGGGTCAACTTCAATCCCTTTTTAGCTTACAATAAATCCCAGCAGCTTACCAGATCGCACCCCGAATGTGCACTTGTTGGGGTTCAATTTCAGTTGGTATTTCCTCAGACGCTTGAATAGCTTCAACAGATTCACCAGGTGGTCTTCTTCTGTGAGGGACTTGGCAATCATGTCATCCACATAAAATTCGATTTCTTTATGGATCATATCGTGGAATAATGTTATCATAGCCCGTTGATAGGTTGCACCCACATTCTTCAGTCCGAATGGCATCACCTTATAACAGAACGTGCCCCAAGGTGTGATGAAAGTTGTCTTCTCCATGTCTTCAGGTGACATTTTGATCTGATTGTATCCTGAAAATCCATCCATGAAGGAGAATACCGAGAACTGAGCCGTATTATCCACCAATACATCAATGTGAGGTAATGGGAAGTCATCTTTCGGGCTGGCTCTGTTCAGATCCCGGTAGTCAACACACATTCTCACTTTGACGTCTTTCTTAGGGACAGGTACTATATTAGCAACCCACGGTGGATAGCTAGTTACAGCAAGGAACCCGGCGTCCCACTGCTTTTGTACCTCTTCTTTTATCTTCATTGCCATATCTGGGCGAGTACGGCGCAGCTTCTGTTTAACCGGCGGGCAGTCCTCTTTCAAAGGCAGCCTGTGCATGACAATATCGGTGTCTAACCCTGGCATATCCTGGTAAGACCAAGCAAACACGTCCACATACTCCCGAAGCATATCAATCAGTTGCTCCTTTACTGAACCCTGTAAGCAGGCCCTGATCTTAACCTCTTTCACGTCTTCTTCCAAACCAAGATTAATCATTTCAATCTCCTCCTGATGAGGAGTGATAACCTTCTCCTCTTGCCTTAACAACCTGGCTAGCTCTTCAGGAAGCTCATAATCTTCTTCAACCCCTTCATCAGCTTGATTGATTGGATTGTCAAAGTCATACGAAGCCATAGCGGTGTTGTTGTCGGTGCAGTCTGAAAGGCACTCTCTGCAAGGGTTTAGATTGTTCATTTTAGTGATTGATTTTAATCTTGTTTTAGAAAAAAGTGAAATGAAGTTTATCATTTTGGAAAACATTGCCATTTTTATTTTTGTACAAAAAGAAAAAAATGAAAAACAGTGAGCAGGAAAGAAAAAGACTCATTTGCAAAAGACGTCCGATATTCATTGATTGATCTGTTTGCACAAAATTACAAGATGGCCCGATTACGAAATGAGTCTTGTCATCTTGG
The DNA here is from genome assembly GCA_963966055.1 of Lathyrus aphaca. Classification (NCBI taxonomy): domain Eukaryota; kingdom Viridiplantae; phylum Streptophyta; class Magnoliopsida; order Fabales; family Fabaceae; genus Lathyrus; species Lathyrus aphaca. The sequence continues at coordinate 27,611,462 of OZ014525.1, forward strand.
GCAAGATGCAAGACTTGATGCATGCTTAAAATACAAGAAATAATAATTACTCTGCAGGAGTAACCCTTATAATTTCCTGGGAAGACCAGTTTGAGATACGGCTCCCCGGGATCCTTGGACGTATCCAGCTCTCCAGGTTGCGCTCATCTTCTGACTCATCTTCCAAGTTTTTTACTGCATCAGGGGTGAGCATCCCCCCACTAACAAAACTGGGCTTCTTAGCAGCCTCTGATTGATCTTGTTGAGTTGGTTTGTAACCCAACCCAAATCTGTCCTCCTTCTTCTCCACAGGCAATAGCTTGCCCCAGCCTTGGGCAGTCCCCTCTTCAACAACCTTCCTGGCTTGCTGATAAGATGTCATGGAGGTTCCAAGTACAGCAGACGCTTCATTAATGTTTAGGGCCTCAAATCCCTGGCTCATGGTTTCATGGATTTCTCCGCCCATCTCAATGTATTTGTATGTAGCCAGATGGGTAACAAAGATATCTTCTTCACCACAGATGGTGATGATCTGGCCTTCCCACTCGAATTTCAGCTTCTGGTGAAGGGTAGACGTGACTGCGCCAGCGGCATGGATCCAAGGTTTACCCAACAAACAGCTGTAGGCCGGCTGAATGTCCATCACATAGAAGGTAATTTTAAAAGTCTGCGGGCCAATCATCACAGGCAGATCAATCTCTCCTAGCACTGATCTCTTAGAGCCATCAAATGCTCTCACCACCAAATTACTTGGACGCAGTGCCAAGCCATCATACTCAAGCTTCACTAAGGCTTTCTTTGGTAGAACATTGAGTGAAGACCCAGTGTCCACCAGTACATGTGATAGAACAGCACCCTTGCATTCTAGAGTGATGTGTAAAGCCTTGTTGTGGTTACGTCCCTCAGTTGTTAAATCAGCATTGGTAAAACCCAATCCATGGCTGGTATTGACATTTGCTACCACGGTCTCCAGCTGATTAACGGTGATCTCTTCTGGAACATATGCTGCGTGCAAGACTTTTAGTAATGCATTCCGGTGAGCTTCGGAACACATCAGCAGGGATAATATGGAGATCTTTGAGGGAGTTTGGTGAAGGTGATCCACCACTTTGTAATCACTTCTCTTTATAATTCTCATAAACTCGTCTACATCTTGTTCAAAAGATGTCTTCTGAGTTTCCTTGATAGTTGGCTCTTCCACTAACACACTCTTTCCTTTTGCTTTGGCAGCAGCTTCTGCTTCAGCATTAGGTCTTTGTACTTGTGAGGCAAAAAGGCGTCCGCTTCTGGTGAAGCCTCCGCCTCCCCCAACATTATCAATCTGTGGAGAGGAAGTTGAAGAGTCCAAAGTGATTTTCTCCCCGTTGCAGTAAAGGTCAGAGCCATAATGCCAAGGTATGGCATTACTGCTTTCATATGGAACTGGTCCAGGTACCGTGATGGTAACCGGACTGACTGCAGCAGAGGAGGGTGCTGAAATAGTGTGCGGATCGTAGTAGATGGTGACTGGTGACCTGGCAGGAGGTGCCACTGTTTGTTGTTGAAAGTCGTTGTTTGGAGGAACATATGATGGATCATAATAAATGGTGACTGCTGAGATATCTGTTGGCGTTGTAGAAGATTCTGTTGAATGAATGGGTGTTGATGTTGTAGAAGAGATGGTTGTTGATATCTGGTTTGTTGAAGTGATAGATGAAGCATTTGTTGATGAAATTGAGGAATTGTTTGGAATGATTGTTGTTGCAGTTGTAGAAGACTCAGGAATTGTTGTCAAAGAGATTGCTGGATTTGTAGGTGTTGATGTTGTGATTTGAAGTATGCCACTCTGGATAAGACCATCTATGCCGCTTCTCAAGTTATCACACCCGTTTACCGAAATGTTGCAATAACCACAACCGAGCTCACACCCGAGGAACATCTGGCATTCTATGAGCTGAACTTTAATTTCTACCAGAGGTGTCCGAATTTGCCCAACACTGGTTATTAAGAAAGACGGCTTACCTTCCTCAATAGCATTAATTCTTGGTCCTCCATGGTTGGGCATGGGATTCCTGTTGACATTTGGCGGGGGTGCAAAGTTTAGAGCTTTAGAATCTACCAAGTCTTGTACCTTCATTTGTAAAGCCCTGCATTTCTCTGTACTGTGGCCAGGTGCATTGGAGTGAAAAGCACATCTGGCGTTGGCGTCATAATTTCTCGGAAGACTGGAGGGATCTGGTGGTGCCAATGTCCTTAACTCAACCAAGTTGAGCTTCAGGAGTTGTGGTAATAAAGCGGCATAAGGCATAGGGATTGGATCAATCACCCTATTGGCCTGAGATGGTCTCTGCTGAAAAGGTCTTTGTTGATTGTTGTTGTTGTTGTAATTCCTCTGAGGTGGATACTGAACTTGTTGCTGGTAGTGGGGTTGTTGATGTGGTTGATATGCTGGTTGCTGGGGGATTGGGGCTGGAATAGTGACAGCTGCTACTGACCTATGAACATACTGAGGTCTGCCCCTGTTGGCATGAATAGCATTAGTCTCACCGGTTCTTCTTGGCCCCACAAAAGGCTTTCTGGGGTTGCTGGACGAGCTCGTACCATTGTCAGAAATCTTGCCCATCTTTAATAGGCTTTCAATCCATTCTCCAGCTATGACTACGTCAGCGAAGCTGGTGGAAGAAAAGGCAGCTAGCCTGTCAATATATGTCCCTTGGAGGGTATTCATAAACATGTCGGCCATTTCCCTTTCCGACATGGGTGGCTGGACAGCAGCAGCAAGCTGTCTCCACCTCTGGGCGTATTCCCGGAAGCTTTCTCTGGATGATTGGGACATTCCCATCAAGAGGGTCCTGTTAGGAGCCATGTCCAAGTTGTATTGGTTCTGTCTGATGAAGGCCTCAGCTAGGTCATTTCAGCATCTGATGGTTGCTCTAGTCAAATGAGAGTACCATTCCCTTGAAGCCCCTGTCAAACTGTCTTCAAAATAAAACATCCACAGTTTTTCATCCATAGTATATGCCTTCAGTCTCCCCAAGAAAGACTGCAAGTGGGTTCGTGGACAGGAAGTTCCGTTGTACTTCTCGAAGCACGGGGGTTTAAACTTGTGGGGAATCCTTACCCCATCCACAAAACCCATATCCATGACATCAAAGCCCAGGGAATTCTGAGACTCCAGAGACCTCAATTTCTCAGCAATTTCATCAAGCCTCCTATCATAGGCTTCATCCCCAGCTCCCATCACAGTGAATTGATCCTCTTGGGGGTCTTCTTGTAATATTCTGCCCGCTGTAGCATTTCCTGGCACATTAGCAGGGATGTTGATCTCTGGATGAAGATGAGGCCCATACACTGGTGGATTAACATGAGGCTGAACCCTCTCATTGTTACTCGTTCCTCCAGTCCCCAGATGGGGTTCTTCTTGGGTCTGCCTCTCTACCAATGCCCTTAATCTTTCTTGGCTTTGAGCCAAGCCATTCATCACTTCCATGAACTGGGTCATTTGGTTTCTCATCTCCAGCCTCTCATTGGCCATTTGAGTCCTGACTTCTGTAAGATCCTGCTGTACTTGGTCCATCTGTATACCCGGGAGGTTGTTGCGAGTAGGATATCTGTGTGGACGGTTGAGTGGGAACACCCGACGACGAGCAATAATTCCTGAACCACAACAGAGTTAGTAACAAACAAAACAAAAACCTACAAAACAAAACAAAAGTTAGTATGCAATGCAGTATGCTTATTTGTTTCCAAGGTATCCGGCTTGGCATTTGGTTTTGACCTTTCCAGACCCCTGAGGAGGATGCTTTGATGTTGCTTGGGAGAAAGAGATTCAAATGAAACAAACTAATGAATATATTACAAATGGTGAATCATACATAGTTTGTTTTACAACACATGCCCTCTGAGGGGTCAAAAATACAACATAAAAGAAAAGTACATGAAATGAAAGCAACAACAAGCAAAAAGTCAGACACCAAGACCAAACTCATCTTCCTTAACTTCCTTCAGAAGTGCCTCAGTCACAGGATCAGCTGGATGCTCTGTGAGGTTTCTGATAAGAAGATTCCTGGTGGTGATAGCAGTGGTCAACCTCTTGTGCCTGCCTTGGTCCTTTGACCTCTTCACACCAGCCCTAAGCTTCAACTCTGAAATTTCCTTCTGGGCTGCTAGCAGAGCTTCCTGTTGCTTCTTTTCATTAGCCTCCAACAGCTCAATCTTGTCCTGGGTTCTCTTATCTTCCTGAGTGCGAGCTTCAGTGATCCTGACCCACCTAGCTTGACTTTCTTTCAGATAGAGATCAGTCCTAGCCTTCTGAAATTGGGCCTCTTTACAGGCATTCTTCAAAATTTACTCTCCAGCTCTTGATTTCTTGATGTAGTCCTCTGCTTTCTCAATCCGGGCTAGATGCTCCACTTTAAGCTTTTCCAACCTCTCGATGTCTAGACGACCATCACTCCTCTCCCAGAGGGTCTTCTTCAGAGCTTGAGACAGATTCTCATTCCTCTCTTTCAGTTTCTCAAACTCTTCCAGGATGACAGTGGCTGGAGGTGGGGCTGTGGATGGTCCAGGTGCATCCTCAATGGTGAAAGGCATCCCAGAAATCTGAGCTCTAGCATGAGACCATTCATAATACTGAGCTGAAACCACATTATTGCATCTCCCCAGAATGGCCATCCCCTTGGTCTGGATGTTGTCCCAAGCCCAGGATGCTTGCCTGACAACAGCTAGATTAAGATTTATCTCACAATAAAGGGTTTCAGCCAAGTCTTGTACTCTAGGAGGGTGGACCAATGCATAGCCCAATTGTCTTTTAAATAGCAAAGGGTTGTAGTTGATGCAACCCTTCACTCCTATCAGAGGTACATTGGGGAACTGCCCACAACTAGTAATGATGTCCCTGCCTTTGGTGCTCTGGGTGCACCATCTGATGTCATCTGAGGTCAAAGCAATAAGTCTCCTAGCCCAATTCTTCTGTTGGTGAGGATTCAAGAAGGCATCAGTCTTGGGCAAGTGTTTAAGCAGCCAGGTATGGAACAGGGGAGCACAACATCTCACCAACCTTCCTCTTTGCTTCTCATTCCTTTGGTGAACAGAGTAATAGAAATCTCCCAGTAATGTGGGCACTGGGTTCCTCAGAATGAAAAGATGAATGGCATTCTGGCTGATAAACTTGGGCTCATCTGTAAACAGTATAACCCCATGTATACTGAGGGCTAACAATGCACAGACTGCCTTCCATTCTCCCAAGGAGGCCTTCAGGATAGCCTGAGAAGTCAAGAAATCCAAGTGTAGACCAGAGATTCCAGCCTTTGTTGTCATGTTCTGCTTAATCAGAATAGGTTCCAGGCATAGTGCTCTTGCCACTTCTTCATTGCTGGGAAAAACCATTTCTGGGTTGAAGGGGATACCACCCCTGATAGGCACTCCAATCAGTGATGAATACTCCTCCAACAGGGGTCCCAACTGAAAATTCTGGAAGGTGAAGCATCTCAAAGGAGGATCATAAAACTGTAGGCAAGTGTGAATCAAGCTCCTCTGAGAAGGGTCCAAGTCCATAACCATATCAAGGATGCCTCCATAATGTTCTCTGAATAGTGGGATATGGTCTGGGGTGATAAGGGCCTGGACCCTCCTGATGCTAGTCAACTCAGGCTCAAAGAAATGGTATGAGATGTTGCTCTTCTTGGGTGCCATGTCTGCTGATGAAGAGCTGAGACAGATGCTGATGATGATGACTGATACTAGAAGATGAGCCACTGATAGGCTGATGCTGGTGGTGAAGGTAACTGAAGCAGGTAGCTGATGAAGATAGCTGAAGCAGATACTGATGAACAGGGGTCTATGCAGATGAAGGGGCCAAAACCAAACCAGATATGATGTGGATACCCTGAAAAACAAATAAGCAAATGTTAAATGATGCAATGATGATGTATGCAAATGATATGCAAGGGGTTTGTGATCAAGCTGGATCTGATTGCTGCCTTGGTATAACTCCATGTATGTCTAAGAAGTCCAGATGGAGGTTCATAAGTCCAGTAACCAAGGTGGGGGACTCAAATAAAGAGTCATATATCCAGGGTTAAATCACAAGAACTGTCCAAAGTGAAGCATTCTCAAATACAATAAGTATCAGGGTATGATGTGGCCAATGGTTCCTGCAAACCTGTAAACAGCCCAACCCCCTCACAGGTAGTGTTCTAAAACAAGGATCCTCAGACTTGGATCAGTTATGAGAAGTGTAAACACTTCTAACCCGGAGGTACAGTGTTTACAATAACCATAAAAGATCCTCCTCTAATTCACCTCAGCTTCTGAAGGTCATAATAAAGGTCATCCAGACTTAGCAGACTTCCCAGATAGCCCTATCACTACAGGAAATCTGTAGCACAGAGTTCTCAAGAAGAAACCCACATCTGAACTGTGTTTCATATTCCCGCACCAGACCGAAATGGAATGGGAAAGAACATGAACCACTCTAGCCTAGGTGTCACTCAGGTCCCAAGTATAGGACCTTAAACTCTCAATGAACACCCACCCACCAAGACAAAAAAAACAGATCCAGCCAGATAACAGTATGACAGTTATGATGTATATAAAGCTGTAAAGAAAGCAATAAATAACTGCACATAAAGCAGTAAATAAAACAAATATACAAACACAAATAGCACCTAACACCCCAGTAAACACAAATCAAACAAGCGCTAGGAGGAACCCACAAAAAGAACCAGAAGCCCTGGTTACAGTATAAGGGTCCCCAGCAGAGTCGCCAAGCTGTCGCTCCCACCAAATGATGCTAAGTCAAATGGGGTACATACGCGAACGGTCGGCGAAAAGAGAAATGAATTGAATAGAGTCGCCAGCTAGGCATTTTTATCCCGAAGGAAAGGTAATGCTGCATAAACCTAGAAAGATATGGATAAGACGGTTGCGAACCAGAGAGACTGAGAAAGGGGGTTGGTTACAACCTGGGAAGGTATTAGCACCCAGATTGTCCGTCGTACTCGACGGGATCCACGCTTAAAAGATTTGTGTTTTAAAGGGGTAGTGTCAGTGCAATCTGTGTATCAAAGCTGGAAAGAATGCAAGTGTCAGTGTAAAAGAAGTGAAGTGTGTAAATGTACAGTGCCAGTGTAAGAACAGGAATAAGATGCTCAAGATCATGAGGTTAAAAGAATAATGCTGGAAAGAGGGGGAATATACAGAGACTTTTGTTCGATAACCGTTAAGTTATGCCTACGTATCCTCTCGTGCAATGAGGAAGTCAGAACACCGTAGTTCGACCCAAAGAGACTGAAAGATAAATTGACTTGTGAACTGCTTACTTGCCTATGCTCAAGTGTATGACCTGTCTGGCTCAGGTGCAAACTGTCTTGCATTAGACGGAAGAAGCAAGTTCTCGGTTGTGAGTGAATGAGATGAGAAAAGAATCCCGGAGGAAACGATTATTGTTCGTTTTTTGTGTTTTCAATCTTTTATTGCTTTTGTAGTTTGTCATAAGAAAATGAGCTTAAGCCTAAACCAAGGGTTAGTAAACTCATCACATCCTCCCTCTGATTAGGGGTAATGAGAATACCTTAAGTGTGAAGTCAGCATCTCACACTTAATCACCCTGGTGTAGGATTAAGATCATTAACCTACTTGTGATTATTTAGATATTTTTGTTGTTTTTGTTTAGTGTTAAGTAATGAGATTAAGCCATAATCAAGGATTAAACAGACTCATTACACCATCCTAATAGAAGGATAACAGATGAGAGTGTTTAAGCTGAGGAAAGCTCCTCAACTTAATCCATGATTATGGATTAACCTCATGACAAAACAAAGTCTTTATTAAGTGGATTTTAGTTAATGATAGGATGAAGAAATGATTTTTAGGGTTTGTAAGACAGCTTGAGGGGGACTTGTCCATTAACACTAGGGTTAGTCCTTCTTAACCAATTAAGGAAGAATTAGAACCCTAATGCAAGGCCCAAGTTACAAGCTTGATGTCTTGATGATTATTAGATGGATTGATTAAAATATTTAAACACATTAAGGGTTTAACACTTAGGATTAAAGTTATACACTCCATCCTAATAGAAGGATGCAGGCATAAGCTTAATCACAAAGCCTTAAAGCCTTTAGGGTTTAGTCCTTGATTATGAGATGAGAAGAGAAGACTCAATGATGACACAAAGGTAAAAGCTAAATAGGGGACTAATCAAAACCCTAATTATTGTCATGCTTGGTTGTTCCTAAGGTTTGTGAGGTTTACAAGAAAGATCTCCAAAGAAACCACCAGGAAGCAGATGAAAGGAGCAAAGAGAAGCAAAGTAACTTGCTTCATTTAAGAAGACAAGTCACTTGAAGAAAGAAAGTAAGATGAAAAAGAATGAGCAAGCTCAATCTCAAGCACAAGACAAAATGCAGCAATGATGCATAAGAGAGATGAAAAGAGGTTGTGAGAAGTGAAGGCAAATTCACTTCTCAAAGTAACTTACCACCTGAAAAGTTAGTGAAAGGAATGAAATGCAATGCAAATGAGATGAAATGGAATGATGCAAACCAAAACCAGAAGCATGAGTATGATGTTAATGATGCTAAGAGATGATGCAAACATGAGGCAAGGCATGAGAATGATCACACAAACATATGGATGCAGAAGAAACATGCTTAGAACCATGAACATACATGAAAAGTTATGAAATGTAAATGACATACAACATGGCAAATGAATGATGCAATGATCAAACATGACTCTAACATGTCCTAGGGTGTGCTATGAATCAAATGGATGCACAAAATGTCATGGCAAGTCATGGTATGCAAGCAAATGGAAGATGGATGCAAAGGAAAGCTCAAATTAGGGTTTATGATCAATACACAAGACAAAAATCAAAACCAGAAGCAAGCATCATGATAAAAATTTGAAAATGCACTCAAAGGAACCCTAGACCTATACAAACTCACTGCCCAAAAGAGGGGATCCAACTCTTAACCTAGTGGAAGTTATGAATTTCCTAAGATTGCTAGGGTTTTAAGGTACCTTATCAAGAAAAATGCAAAACAAATTGAAAATGCAAGATCAAATCATGCCAATTTAATCCAACAAACTACATGCTATACAAGATGTAATGCAAAAAGAATCATTGTCCAACTCTTAAAGGCTAGGCAGAAATGAATTTTTGAAGATTGAATCACAATAATGCCTTGAAATGAAATTAAATCCATTGAAAATTGTCAAAAGATATCAAGATCAAAAAGAAATTTGGTTTAAGAGTTGGACAATGTTTCTAAATGATTTTAAATGTTTCATGAATTTTTTTGTGATTTTTAAATACCTAAAAGTATTTTTAATTAATTAATTCTCATTAATCAATTAAAAATAAACTTTTAAATGATTTAAAAATAATTTTCGATGCAAAAAATAAAAATAAAAATATTTTTATGTTCTGAAAATTAATAAAAGCTTGAATAAATATTTTCAGAATTTTTCAATGATTTTTGCTATTTTTAAATAAATGTGCAAAACAAATGAAATAAAATGAAAATAAAAATGAATAAAATGAAAGTATGCGCATCTAAAGGTCTGGATTCAAACTCAGGAAGGAGGGAAAGACTGCGCGCCAGATCCTGCGGCTAGGATTCAAACTGAGCTAATTCCCATTTTAAATTAATTAAACTGAATTAAATTAAGTTAATGAAGATTAGGGTTTCTAATGATGCATCCTGTCCATTCAAACACGCGCGAGTCAGCCCTGGTCAACCCATCCTACGCTCCACATTCAAACTCACATTAATGACACTGATTAACCCTAATCAACTTCAGGTGGCCGGAGAAGACTTCCGGTCGTCTTCTCCGGCGAGACCTCTGACCTAACTCTCTCAAAACGTTACTAAAACATGCCAAAACCTCTAGATCAACTCAACTAAACATCCTAAACAACAATCCAGCCACAAAATCCATTTCTTTTTCGTGAATCATGAAGAACAAACAGAAATCAAATTTTCGGGCAAAGTTTCAGACAAGCCATACATCCTCAAAACTCAATCATTTTCATTTTTAAACACATCATGATGATCAGGATAACATGTAGAATCAATTTATAACAAGTAAATGGAGTTCTGGAAAATTTGTTCTTGATGGATACCTAAACTGAAGTCCTTCGAACAGGAGCTTCCTGAGCTTTTTTCCTATGCAAACTGACTCCTCTGGTCCCCCTGAGCACAATGGAATGCTTCACAACTCTTGTTGATGGCTGATTTGGGAGATTGCAGAAGTTCTGTTCAGAGGGGGTGGTGATCGTGTTTTGGTTTCAGTGACTTTCAGGCTGTTTCAGTGGTTGGTTTGTGATCAATGAGGCATGTGGAGATCAATGGTGAAGTTTGTTTGTGTGTTTGAAGCTTGTGGAGTCAGTTTCGAATGGTTTTGCCAATTGGAGCAATTTTGATAACTATGGCTTTGAGTGTGTTTCAGCATGAATGGTTATGTGCTATGGCTTGCCTTTGGTCCACTTATCACTCATGGATAGGCCTGTGGAGTTGGTGTGCCCTATGGTGATTGGTATGGGTCATTGGCCAAAATGTCAAACTTTGTGTAAGAGAGGTATGGGCTCATAGCTAGCCAAGGACAAATGGGGTGTCCTGCGCAGCAAGAAGTGTGGAGAGCCCTAGGATCAATTATGAAGTCAGCAAGCAAGTGGATTAGGGTTTGAGTGAGGTTTTGCAACTTGCTTCATCCTTGGCCCTTTTGAAATTTCTTGTTCCACAAGTCACAAAAATGAGCAAACTCTTGGTGAATTCTGATCTTTAGGCATTGGTTCATGTTTGTATGAAGTTTAGAAGTCCATTTGGTAGCACGATTTGCCTTGGCAAGTGATTTTGCAACTTTGCCTCTTTGGTAGAAAACCTCAAATTATGTGATTTTAGCCAACTTTGACAAGCCATAACTTTTGATCCAAAATGAATTAGAATGAGTTCTTGTACTTTTTGAAAAGGGAATGATCCATTCTATAACTTTCATGACCAAAGTTTTTCCATTTGAAACATTTTTGAATCAAAAAGCAAGGGTTGAAAAAGTTTCCCAAAATGGCAATTTTCCATAATAAGTCATTTTCCCAAAAAGTCAACTTTGCAAATGGCTTGAAATTCTTCAAATTTGTGAACTTCCCACATCTTCTATGATAAAATAAAGATCATACACAATCAAAATGATGAAGAACACCCTTTGGTTGGGTCATTGGGGGCCTCAGATGCCCTGATTTTGCATTGGCTTGCTCAAAAAGTCAACTCTTGATCAGATGACTTCCCCATGGAATTTCTTCATGAAAATTGATATGCATGATCCCTATGCCAAATAGAGACCAATAGAAACAAGAATGACCAAAAAATTTGGAGTTATGGCCTTTGAAACCAAAACCCTAATTCTAGGTCATCTGTGCAGTTAAACCTGGCTCTGCTTCCATGCCATTCTCAGTTCTTGTGATTTTTTGACATTCTTGACTTTGAGGGGATATAATATGATGCTTGAACATACATGGACACCTTTGAAGTGATTGATGACCTTTGGAGTGGCTCAAGAAGCTCTTGGATTGCTCAGATCACAAACCCTAGATGCAGATGACTTATAAACAAAGTAGTGAAACAAAAATGCAATATGAGATGCTATGATTGCATTTATGCAAATGAAAAGATCACAAGCCATGGTGTGAATGGGTGAGGGAAAATTTGGGGTGTTTACAATAAGGATATCTGATATATGCAGGAGTGAGACTATCTTTGGGCTTTCTAATATATTCACTTGTGAGTTGTGTCTTAAAACCTTTCCATCGCTCTCCAGCATATTTAATCCATTCTTTCTTCAACGCATCCTTTTTTGCATCATGAGGTTCTGGAATAGTGAAATGAGCCTACACATAATTAGACATAAAATTAAGCAAAATACCTGAACATCAGTCCAAATAGCATCTTTTATGTCATTATCTACGTTTTTCCATTCATCTTTCAAAATACTACATCTCTGTCGAGCAAGAGACGCTATGTAACTCCTAAAATTTGAAGCATTTTTACCAACACCCGTACATTCATTGGTTCTTGGATCAAACTCCACCTTTATCTTCTCACCCGTTTGATGAACTTTGTCAATTTGTGTCTTCAAAGTGGGACCTCTAACTTTTTTTTAGGGTCGCTAGATGAAGAAGGGTTGTCTGTTGAATCAGCCATGTATCTGTTCACATAAAATAAAAATAATTAGAAATCAAATTAAGCAAAAAATATAAACAATTTGACATCAAATTAAGCACAAAATATAAACAATTAGACATCAAATTAAGCAAAAAATATAAACAATTAGACATCAAATTAAGCACAAAATATAAACAATTAGACATCAAATTAAGCAAAAAATATAAACAATTAGACATCAAAGCAAGCACAAAATAAATAAATAAATAAATAACTTACTAGTCCTCCCATATCCCTTCTCCATGATCTGTGTGAATAGTATGCACATCATCCTCTTCATTTTCTTCAATGAAGGTAGGCACATTTATTGAGAAAGAAGGAGTTTCGGAAATATCAAGGTCGGCATCTTGATTTTCATCACTATCATGCACATTTCCTTGTATAACCACCGACCACCTTTTATCAGAAGGATCTGTGACATAAAACACTTGTTTTGCTTGAGACGCCATAATGAAAGGTTCGTCCGCATAAGCTAACTTGCTAAGATCAACCAATGTAATCCAAATTCATTGATTCTTACACCACTATTGATATCAATCCATTTGCATTTAAATACAGGAACTTTAAACACAACATAATCAACTTCCCAAATCTCTTCAATCATCCCAAAGTAGGGTGTAGATGTCATAACCGTGTTTTTATCTTTAGCACTAGAGAAGTGCATGGACTCGGCCACAATCATCACCCCACTATTTTGTGTGGTACTACGGTCATCCTTTGACTTTGTATAAAAGAAAGTTTTATTAATATCATATCCACTCCAAGTTATTATGTTACATTTTGGCTCTTAGGACAACCACTTAATTGTATTAGATGCACTATCATCATTAGCAATTTTCTCTTTAAACCACTCAGAGAAACTCTTATTGTGCTCTTTTAACAACCATCTTTCATTCATCTTGGGGTGCTTTTTCTTTATGATGCTTTTGTGAGCAAATAAGTAAGGTTGAACTTCATCCATGTTATTCAAAATATATAAATGAGCTTGAACAACCACATAAATACTTAAGCTCTTGACATTTAAACCTTATGTACCCATACCCTCACATCTTCCATCATGACGAGACTTAGGAACCCCTACAACATCCACTTCTGACAAATAGTTTGAACAAAACTCAATTGCCTCTTCTGCAATGTACCTCTCAACAATCAATGCTTCCGGCCGATGTGGATTTTTTGTATAACCTTTTAGGATCTTCATGTATCGTTCTGTTGGATACATCCATCGTAAAAAAATTGGACCACATAATCTAATCTCCCTTACTAGATGAACAATCAAGTGAACCATAATTTCGAAAAATGAAGGAGGAAAATACATCTCTAATTGGCACAAGATAACTGCAACCTCATTTTCTAAATCATCTAACTTTGATGGATTAATGGATTTACAACAAATTGCATTGAAAAATAAGCACAACCTGGTTATAGTCTTCCTAACATTGTTAGGCAATATCCCACGAATAGCCACTGGTAGTAGCTGTTGCATTAAGACATGACAGTCATGAGATTTAAAGCCAATTAATTTGAGATCTTTAACAGATACAAGCCTCTTGACATTTGATGAGTAACCATGTGGAACTTTAATACTTTGTAAACACTCAAAAAAACTTGTTTTCTCTTTTTTAGACAAAGTGTAGCAGGCAGGAGGCAAATATATCTTGTTGCCTATATGTTGTGGAGTTAACTATTCTCGTATACCCATCAAACCAAATCCACACGAGCATTATAACCATATTTTATTTTGCCATGAATGTTGAGAAGTGTTCTGAGTAAACTATCACATACATTTTTCTCTACGTGCATCACATCAATACAATGTCTTACATCAAGACTAGACCAATATGGAAGATCGAAGAAAACCAACCTCTTTTTCCATAAAATTTTCATAGTTTATTTCTTTTTGTACTTTCCAAAGACAACATTAATGCCCTGTTGTCGTTGATAAACTTCCTCTCTAGTTAAGGGCTTTGGAGCTTGACCATGCTCTTGTTCCCCATTGAAAGCTTTCCGCAATCTACGATATGGATGATAACGAGCTAAAATTTTTCGATGCCCAAGATAAACAATCTTCTTTCCTTTTTCAAGTTGGAGGTAACTTGTGTCTTCTTCACATATAGGACATGCATTATGCCCTTTAACTTTATAACTAGACAAATTACCATACGCCGGAAAATCATTGATGGTGTAAAACAACATGGCATGCATATTGAACTGTTCACCAGAATACGCATAAAAAACATTCACCCCTTCCTCCCACAATACTCTTAAATCATCAATCAAGGGACTTAGATAAACATCTATGTCAATTCCCGATTGTTTTGGGCCCGAAATCATCATGGATAACATAATAGATTTACGCTTCATGCACAATCTAGGAAATAGGTTGTAAATCATCAGGAGAACATGCCAAGAATAATGATTAGTACTTAGATTACCAAACAGATTCATTCCATCAGTAGAAAGTCCAAGTCTAAGGTTTCTCGACTCTTTGCCAAAATTTGGAAACAAAGAATCTATTTTCTTCCACTACAAAGAATCAACTACATGATAAATTTGTCCATCACATTTTCTTTCTTCAGCATTCCATCTAAGATTTTTTGCGTCATTTGCATTTGCAAAGAGTCTCTTGAAACTTGGAATTATTGGTAGGTACTATACCACTTTAGAGGGAGGACCCTTTTTGACAACCTCATCATCACTAGAATCACCATCTTTCTTTTTGTAGCGTGACATCTTGCACTTCGGACTATGATTATAGTTTACATACTCTTTTCTGTATAATATGCAATCATTAAGGTATGCATGTATCGTTTCATACTCCAAACCCATTGGACACAATATCTTTTTTGCCTCGTAATAACGATTTGGCATTACATTACCTTCTGGAAGCATCTGTGTCAATAATTCAAGCAATTCGGTAAAACTTTTGTCAGTCCACTCATTATTTGCCTTCAAATTAATCAATTTTAACACGGCTGACAAACGTGTAAAATTAGTGCATCCCGGGTACAAAGGTTTATCCTTTTCACTGCATAAAGTATCATACGCAAGTGCCTTTTAAACGAATCTTGTCCAATATCACCTATCATGTCTTCCAGACGATCATCATCCATTTCTACACCAATATTATCTTTTTGGGATACATTTGACTTTTCTACTACCTCACCGTGCCATATCCATTGTGTATAACTTTGACAAATCCCATGAAAAATTAGATGATCCATGATTGCCTTCTTATTAAGTTTTGGTTCGCGATTTGCACAACGAACACATGGACAGAGAAAAAGCACATCAACACTTTTTTCACCATTACTTTTAGGAGGAGGAAGATTTTTTTTAGCATTGCTTTCAGCAAACTGTAGAAATTCCTTCACTCCATGTTCGTACTCAACACTTAATTGATTAGCTTTTATCCAACTACGATTCATACTCATGTTCCAAAATTAATGCATACAGATCAGTTAAATCATTTAGACGCCTACAATAGTCCCTCTCTTGGACATTAGAAAGAATGCAAAAGTCTCTACGTGCAAACACGTGACATGCATAAAGAAGAAGTGAGAAGTTATAAAAAATTAAAAAAGAACCTGCAATATCGTGTGGCCGACCGGATGACTCACGGGTGACGATGCAGAAGTTCTCGTCGACACACAAATTCTACGAGAAACAATAGCATCACAACATGTATAAAATAAACATGGCTAAAAACAAATATAAAACTATATATATATATATATATATATATATATATATATATATATATATATATAAATTTTTCTTTCTTTAATTTCAATATATATATATATATATATATATATATATATATATATATATATATATACATATTGAAAAACAAATTATAACAGTAACAATAGTAACCAATCTTAATAGCAGTATACCTTCAAACAACAAAATTCAATCTCATTGTTCAAGAAAAACAAATTATAACAGTAACAAATACCTTGGTTTGGTGCGCTGTTAGTTTCATGTATGGTGGAGGGTTTAGTGCACCGCGTCGTGTACGGTGGAGGGTTTCGTCGCAACGTCGTCAGGGCGGTGGGTTTCACGCACAGCCGTGGAGATGGGTCGCGTCGTGGAGATTTGGGTCGGCAACGTCGAGGGAGGTGGAGAGCACCGATCGGCGGCGGCGTCGGGGGCGGTGGAGAGGATTTCGGCGGCGTCGGGGGAGGTGGGAGGTGGAGAGTTTGGAAGATGTACAATATATGAGGTTATGTTTTGTGTTTAGGGTTTTAAATTTTTTTAATATGGTTTTTAAATCGGTTATTAAATAAACCGATGTAATAGTCCTTAGTAATTTTTGAATTTTTTTTAATATAGTTTTTTAAATCGGTTATTACATAAACTGATGTAATAGCCTTTAGTAAATTTTTGATTTTTTTTTTAATATAGTTTTTAAATCGGTTATTCCATGAACCGATGTAATATATCTAACCAATTTTTCAATTTTTTTATAAGGTTTTTAAATCGGTTATTCATTAATCCGATGTAATACGTCCTGAAATTTTTTGAAGAGTTTTTTATATGGTTTTTTACATCGGTTATTCAATAGACCGATGTAATAGGTCCTGAAACAATTTTTGAATTTTTTTATATGGTTTTTTAAATCGTTTTTTAGCAAAACCGATGTAAAAGGCTTTATATGATTTTTTTATTATTTACAATACTGTCACCGCGTTACTTTTTACATTGGTTTTAACCAATACCCGATGTTAAATCCCTTATAACAATTTCTTTTATTATTTACGAAACTGCCACCGCGTTATTTTTTACATCAGTTATACTAAATGTCTGATGTAAAATCATTTAACCAAATGTCTTATTTTTAGTAGTGGGTGAGATTCTTAAATCAACAAAAGAGAAAGATGATATAAATATAGAAACATAAATCACCAAGTCATTCACCCATATCACAACTACCAACAAGAATCACACACCTCAACACAACCACATATCATCAATTAAGCATAATGCAACACAACTAATAAGAGTAATGCAATGAGACACCAACTAGACTCAATTCATATGTTACCAATTTCGATTCCTGTTTCATAATCACAATTCTTGTCAGAACGTCTATTTAGTTGCTCACACCCCACATGGGCACACGACAATCATAATTGCTCACACCTCACATGGGCACACAATCACCTAAACAATAACAACATAGATTCCATTAAAAGGAATCTGGATAAATGCTCACACCCCACATGGGCACACCTCATCCCTCAACTCATGTAACATGCTATGCACCTTCAACGACAACATGGAACAACAAGCCAATTACATAAACATAGCATATCATCAATACTCAACTCATTATAGCGCAACAACACACATACACATATTCAAACATGCATTTTCATAACAATCCTCCAAAATATGTTAGCTATAGAAATCATCAACAAAGCAACAAGAAACCACACGAAATAACAAGAAAACAACAATAAATACATAAGCAACATTGTTGCTCCTCCTTACACCGCCCGACGGTGCACATGCGTAAGCCCTCTCTCAATTCCAACAAAAATCCAGTAGCGTGACATGTTGTGCCTCCTGATCACTTCCCGAAACCGCACCGCCCGAAGCTACAATTCCACCACTCAGCGCTACGAGTGCGTAACAGATTTCCTATAGTCAAAATTTCTGCTACACTAGACCCAATTCCTCCCCCAAAATAGTCTTCATAGTGCATGAAAATCATATCTAACGTCATTAATATTTAGAAAGAATAACATGCATCACATTATTGACAACGTCGTGAACAAATGTTAACATTCCAACTCATTAGAACCTATCCTTTTCTCATCAAACCTGATCAAAATCCCAAACTTCTTATCAACAAACATTCAACATTCACATGAATTCAACCTAATGATTTCTACCCAAATATATACATCATCAAACCCTTAAGGGATTAAAGAACCCCACACTTACCTTGTATTGATGAGATTCCTTCTTCTCTAATGGATTCTTCCTCTCTTCTTGCCCTAGCCTCTTTTCACCTCTTCTCCTCTCCTCTCCCTTTTACGTAGAATGAATATTAACTTCCTCATTTCCTAACTCCTTACATAAACCCCCAATAATGGTTTACCTTCTTTTCCCTCACTCATCTGTCTATAATTACCACAATACCCTCCACACCTTACACTATTATTTCTATTTATTTTATTATATTATTATTAATATTCTTGACACATCTTACTAAATAATAGTAAAAATAACTCTCATCAATTATATCACTCTACTAATATCCATTTTACACTATGGTTAAACAAATACTAATTAAAATAGGCTAATTAATCTTTTGTCTCCACACCACTGATTTCTACACTTTTAGTCATACACCCCTACTACCCCAAGACTCATTTCTTAATGCCACTACCCTTTACTACGGGTACATAAAACACAACAAACACACACCAAATATGAAATCAACCATAATAACTCATAATTACTTTCAAATGATAATTAAATTGAAAAACAGAGTGTTACAGGACCACTCTGAACACATGAGATCTTCAAACTTTAGAAGACTCACACACTCCGAATCAAAACAAATCACGGAGTCATATTTTTTCATTCTAAGAGATTGACATTTTGAGATAATCGTCATATTCATTATGGACATAAGTTCATGTTCAAATTCTTCAGAATGAATATGAATCTATCTTCAACAAGGATTTTTAATAGATATCAACCCATTGATGGTTTTTATCAATAAATTTTAGGTTTAAAATACCCTTCTAAACATAGTCATATATAAAGTGATGCTTCATCTCAATATGTTTAGCTCTAGACTGCAATAGGATTCTTAGATAAACAAATAGCATAAGTATTATCACATAATATATGAATGTTACCCTCATGTATCTGAAAATCTTCTAGCTAACTTTTCATTCATAATATCTGAGTGCTGCATCCAGAGGTGGCAATATATTCAGCTTTTGCAGTTGATAGTGCTATTGTTAATCCCGTCTTGCTAGACCACAAGATCAGATTATCTCCTAGAAATTGATAGCCTCCATAAGTGTTTTTCCTTTCGAGTCTGTCTCCAACAAAGTCATCATCACAATAGTCTACTAACTTGTACTCCTTGGATTTTCTATAACACAAGCCAAAGTTAATAGTACCTTTCAGATACCTAAAGATCCTCTTAACAATAGTTAAGTGAGATTCTCTAAGATCTAATTGGAAGCGAGCACATAAACAGACACTGAATAATATGGCAGGTCTAGAAGCAGTCAGATATAGAAGAAAGCCAATCATACCTCTGTATAGCTTCTGATCTACCTTATCACTTACTTCATCGTTCTCAAGGATGCATGTGGGATGAATAAGGGTCTTAGACACCTTGCATTATGACATGTCAAACTTCTTCAGAAGTTATTTGGTGTACTTGCTCATATGGATGTACGTTGTAACACCCCATTTTTAATAATTATTCATCGGGTATTTTTGGTGCATTGTTGGCCTTGTTTAAGGTGTTTGTCTTGATGTTTTGTTGTAGTGTCCTAGTGGGACGGGTATAATTATGGTGCGATTAGTAATTTGGTAGAGTGTGGTAATAATAATAAGCCCAATAAAACATTATTTTTATTATTAGTATTATTCTGTTAATAATATTAGTAATATTAGGATTATTATTATTTTGTTTTAATTAAAATAAGGGTGATTTAGTAAAAATATTATAGTGAGAATAATAAGGAAAATTAGATTAATCAGAAAATTAAGAAAAGAATTAGTCATAACAATTTTGGAGGACCAAGGGAGAATTAGGAAGAGGAAGAACAGCTAGGGCAATCTCCATAGACATATTCGCAGGAATTTTCATCAAGATTCAAGATAAGAGGGGAGAAATGGATTCTTATTAGGTGATATAACATGATGGGGATAGTGAAGGGTCCTTTCCCTCGTAGAATTTTGTGTATGATTGATGTTTTGTGAATCTGATGAATGATGAAATTGTTGTTGCGAATTTGATCTGATGTAAATGAATTTTGGTATGAAATATTATTATTGTTATGATGTATGTTGCATGATTGTGTAGATGTTGTATGGCTGTAGAATGAGACTGACGAATTTAGATCTAGAATGGTTAGAATTGAATCTAGTAACAGTAGATGAAATAATAACATGATAGAGAGTGTAAAATATGTGCAGAAATATCCTTAGGACTGGTATGAAGTGTAGAAACGAGAATCATAGGCAACAAAATCAGAATGAGAAGGAAAACATGGAAAACTACTTGTCTCTATCAATGGCGTAATAAGGGTGCAATACGCGTATGGCATAGCGTTAAAATAGGTCTTTACGCGTAATGAAGCAGTATTACGCGTATGGAGTGGCATGGATTTAGGGCCTTACGCGTAATGGGTGGTGATTACGCGTATAGAATGTGATTTTGTACGACCCTCTGCCCATTTGAGTAAGATACGCGCATGATACTTGTGCAATACACGTAAGAGGGGGATTTATGCATATTGAGTGGAGAGTGAGGCACCATACGCGTAATAAGGGTGTATGGGGAGAATAGGAGCTGGTCCATACGCGTATGGCCTTGGGCAATACGCGTATGACCAGGCCTGTAGGGCAAATTTTGGCGTTTTGTGATTTATGTCCTGCTTTTGCATCTGATATCGATTCTCTTGATCTGAGGCATTAATATAGACCTTAGGACATAATTAATCGAGGATTGGTGATGGGATTTTAATTAATAATGAAACTTAGGTGAGTTTAACTAGACGATTAATCGCTTAATTCACATGAGGGATATTTTGATGATTGTGTGGAACTATTGTTGTATATGTGATCGGATGGATCGTGTAGATGTATAATGTAATGTTATACATGTTGTATGCATATTGATGGTCATGCATACATTGAGTTATTATTGGTGGGATGATTCGTTGTTGGATGGGCGTATGCGATTCATCCGTACTCCGTTGTGGATAATGGTAGGGATAAATCATTGTTGGATGGGTGTATGCGATATATCCGAGTTGGATTGAATGCACTAAGTTGAGTTGGTACCACATGCATTGTGTCGTTGTTGAGTCACATTGCATAATTGTTGTTGTTTCGTTGTTTTATAATTATTGGTGCGATGTTGTTGTATATGTTGATTTGTGTGAGAAACTACCCTTGATATGTTTTATGCACCGCTAATATTTGAATGTGTTTCTCACCCCTTTGTTGTTGTTCTATCTGTGCTTCTTTGGAAGTGTAAATAATTCAGATACTTGAGAGTACGTGGACTTCGTGTTGCTTGTTTGAGTCATATAACTGCTTTGATACGTAACACGGGAATGAGGATTTTGATATTTTGTTGTCTTAGTATTTGTTACGTATCGCATTTATGTTGTTGGAAACCTTATAAACCAATAATACTTTGAGGAATTATTGTTGATGTTTATTTTTATTATAAGTTGAAATAAATCAGATTTTCCATGTTTTTAATAAAGGAATTTTGTCGGTTAATATTATTGATGTGGAATTCCACTTATGTTTAAACTCTGATTTTATTTGTTATTTTATTATTTTATAAAATGGGAAAAGTGGGGTGTTACATACGTCCCTTCCAGATTCTGATTAATTTGAATCCCTTGAAAGAACTTGAGTTCTCCCGTCAGACTCATCTTAAACTCTGTCTGCATAAACTTAGCAAATTCTTTGCACAACGTAACATTAGTAGAACCAAAAATAATATCATCAACATAAATCTATACAACAAGAATATCATATTTTTAATGATTTACAGTAAAGTGTTGTATCAACCTTCTCTCTGGTGAAATCATTTTCAAGAAGAAACTTGCTCAATCTTTCATATCATGCTCTGAGAGTTTGTTTCATACCATACAAATATTTCTTAAGCTTGAAAATGAAATCTGGATTTTTAGAGTTTTCAAAGCCAAAGGGTTGGTGTACATTCACTTCTTCAATGAGGTAACTATTTAGAAATGCACTCTTAACATCCATCTAATATAAGATGATGCTATGATTCACAACAAATAAAATCAAGAGACAAAAAGACTCTAAATTGACAATTAGTGCAAAGGTTTTTGTATAGTCAATTCCTTCTTGTTGACTATAATTTTGTGCAACTAGTTGAACCTTGTTTCTTACCACCTCTCTTTGTTCATCCATATTGTTTTTGAAGATCCACTTAGTGCTAAAAACATGAGTTCCTTTGGATTTTAGCACAAGATCCCACACGTAGTTTATGGGGAATTGATTGAGTTCCCTCTTGCATAGTCAAAATCCATTATGAGTCTTGAAGCATTTCATCAATTGATGTAGGCTCTATTAGAGACACCAAACCCAAAAGATCATTTTCCTTAGAGGGTTTGAAATAAGATTTGGTTCTGACATATTCAACTTTGTCACCCGTAAAAGTTTTCAAGATTTCCAATAGAAGTTTGGAATTTAAGGTATCACTTTGGAGATTTTGGAATTTGTGCAAATTTTGAATAGATTTTGAAAAAAATTGAAAAATTTACAAGGTTAATATAGTCAATTTATTAAATTTAGCGGATGGCGTATTAAATTTTGGAAGTGCATATAACCACATATATGAGTTTCTCAATGTATGATGATGAATATAACCTTCTCATGCAAGAAGATATTGCATTGCTATCTCTTTTTCCAATACCTTCTTCTTCATCATAAATTCATCTCAATCAAACATTAGACTATCAAGACAATGATTAAGCAAACCTCTTGCCGATTTTAATAATAAATTAAATCATTTTTAAATATAAACATAATATTCAAGTGCAAGGAAAATTATATCAAATTTAATACTTTCATATGTTAAATTATTGCAAAGCAAAAGGAAAAGAAAAAGAAAAAGGAAGGACACTTGTCTTTATACTAAATTCAGTTCCATTTTAGTTATAACAAAGTATACATCTTAAGCAATTAGATTAGAAGGCCTAAAAAATCTATTATATTTAAATTGTAATAGGTGTATATTAGGAGTGTTTAAAATCAGACCGGGGTAATAAAAAATTGGAAATTAAATTAAATTAAAAATTGTAAAAAAATCGCATTTAGTTCATATATATTTAAATATTTTTTTATAAAATTTGCAAATTATATTTTATAAACCGAAATAAACTGAATCAAATTACATATTATATTAGGATATCTCAAATACTATTATACATATTTTTTAATTCTATAAGTAATACCAGGTATATATTTTACATATTCTTTGTATAAAATTTATTTTAAATTATATATATAAAATATTGTTTATTTATAAATACTTATTTTAATTTAAAATTATATGTGTGTGTGCGCGCGCGCGTGTGTGCGTGCGTGTGTGTGTGTTCGAATCATTTCAATTAATCTTAACCGCATTTGTTTGATTTGGTATTGATATGATTCAATTTTATTTTTAAAAATTAATCGAACCAAATCAAATTGTATTTTTTTTCTTTTCCAACCAGGAAGACATTTGACATTAAAAACCGCATAAATCACGAATGCCCCAATATATATTATAATTTTGGGTTAATATCTATTTTCACATGTTATTTAGGCACTTTTTGAAAAGAAAAAAAAAACCTGAAAAAAATTATAAGAATTTTTTTAATATTTGAAGATTTTTTCAATTTTGACCCTGAAAATTATTTGTCGTAAAATTAACAATGTTATATGAAGATTATGTTGTTTTAGAATTTGTAAAACTATTTATTTTATAAAATTAATCCTGTCATTTAAATAAAGGGTTAGTTTTACCAGGATAAGTTTACCAAAAAAAACTATTTTACAGGGTCCAAACAAATATAATTTTTATATGGCAAAGTTAGTATTACAATAAACAATTTTGGAGGATCAAAATTGAGAGATTTTTTAAATGTTAGGAAAAATTTTCCAACTTTTTTTTTGTGAGTTTTTTAAAAAACGCCTATATTACATGGAAAAAATAGATAATATTTTGTAAATAGATTTTAATTATTTTAAAACAAATCTCAACACATTGATACTTATACGTGGAGAATACTTTTGATTTATAAAAAAAAATACATACAAGATATTCAATGGTCTCATTATTGGTGTTCTCTTTCCTATTTTTATTTGACTCAAATTATTTGTCTATATAAATTATCAATGTGATACTTATTATTTTTTTTTACTAATTTATCCTTATTTATTATATTTTAATTCATATAACTATTCCCCTATCTATTATTAATAGAACTATTTTAATAAATAATACTCATTTTATGATTGAAAATCTCAAAGAAAACATCTATCGGAGGAAGTACAAGTTATCTTGGTAATAAGTATGTTTTGATATCATTGACAGTAGTTTGTTTGGTATTCATATAGTGTTCCAACAAAGTACATCAACATGTTTCTATGCAATACAGCAAAACAACAGTATTTGCAGCATCACAAGTTTCAATACATTTTCTTTACTACTTTGTTTCTATAATCAAGATCCCTCATGCGCTACACGATGATTATATCCATTGAACATTAGTAATCTATTATGTGTACAAGGTTTCAGTTATCAATGTTCTCTTGTCTACAAACTCTAGGTTAGGTTCATTCCCTTCAACCTTAAAACACACCCCACACGTTGTTCATTAGGTGTTTCTATTGTAACTCCAACATCACCTTTATATTTCCTTTGAATATATTAATGGGTCAAACTGAGTATTAATACTATACAAATTTTGCATGCATCATCATCATAAACACTTGAATCAATGGACATTTTTTATGGGATATACACGTGTCTTTCTTTAAGATGTTGATTTGGATTTTATTTAATTGACACGTGTATCTGTCGGCTATACTTGCAACATTTCATTACTTATCAATTACATGGAAAAACAAAAGGAAAAATAAATTGGCACAACAATTAAGAAAGTCTAACTAGTTGGAGTAGAATATTCTCTACACTTATATTGTAATACTCTGCTCTGATATATAAATAAATTTTTTTGTATCGATGATAATTAAATACATTTAGTTTTTTTTTTAAATTCATGCAAAATAAATAATATACTTACTAATTTATCTTTAATTAAATTGTTATCTACTAATAATATTACTAAATAATTAATATATGAATACTTTTAAAATAAATGAATTACATGTGATTAAGTTTGTTGGTATTTGTTTATATTTAAGATAAAAAAAATTTAGAAGACTTTTTCTTATAAATAAAATTAGAGCGAATATTTACATTAAAAGTTAAAAATATATTTAATTAAAAATATAAAAAGAAAAGTTATTAAGAAAAGTTGTTTCATTTGATAACAACTTCACTCGTACATAAAGAAGTTGTGAGTTTAAATGCATGGTTGGATTGACTTCTTCAAGCTTTAAAACCACTTTTTTTCCAAAATCAATTCTCCTCCTTCAAAAACAATTATTTTAGAAGCTACAATTTCTATCTTTAAAATATAGTTTAACCAATTTAATATTTGTTTTATTTGTTATAACTCTTTTTAATTTGTCTTCTTTATTTTCTTTAATTTTCATTCATTACTTTTTTCTTTGTTATTTGTATTAGAATTTATTATCATTTTTATAATTATACATTCAAAATCAATTTTAATAAAATTATCTAAACAATCAATTAATTATTGACAATTCTATTAAAACAAATTTTACAAAATTCATTTTTCTTAAAATCAATTATATCATCCATCAAATTAAATAATATAATAGTTCACTGAAAACATATTTATTAAATAATATGAATGTATATTAGGAAAAATAATAGGTTAGAATTCTCTATAAAGATATATAGTCTAGTCTATTTAAAGTCAGATCAAGATAAACTTATTTAATAAAAATGTCATATTCAGATTTTTTTTAAATTCTAATTAATTAAATAGGTCAGACTTAGACTATTAGAAAAACCTATAAATATTTATAAATTGATATATATATATATATATATATATATATATATATATATATATATATATATATATATATATATATATATATATATATATATATTAATCTATATATTTAAATATAGTATGACGTATAAGGCTTCTTAAATAATATGGATTTATTTAAAATATTAATTAGAAAAAAAACTTTTTAATAGGTTTTCAGATTAGATAATTATTTTTAAAGGTCAGACTAGACCAAAAATAAAATCTATTGTAGTCTTGTAGACCATAAACTAAATTTAACTAGACCTTATAAATTTATTATAGACCAGATTCAACTCAGACCTTCTAAAACCTAGTTTAAACTAATTTATTTCCACTCCTATGTATAATCTATCTTTGACTCGACTTTCTCTAATTATCCGCTAAGAAAATACTAAATTTATAACAAAAATATATATTATTATATTGAGAGGAGTTTGGTTTGTTTTATTGTTTATTATAACCAGAATATTTTGAATTTATATTAAAAGTATATTTTATTAGAATGAGCTGAGTTTAGTTTGTGTATATAAAGCCTTAAGTTTGCGGCTTGTTCTGTGATATATCTAATTGATTCTTCCACAATGAGAAAATCCAATACTTCAAATTCCTCTTCCTCTATTAGCAGCAACACCAACCACCACCTTTTCATTTCAACAGCATCCTCTCTCCACACACCACGACAACTTCCCACAGATCTTAGTCTTGGACTTAACATTTCCTCCTCTCAACATTTTCATCTTGGTTCCTCTAATCCAAGGTTAATCCATATTCCACATTTCTAATCTACTCATTCATATATCCTTAGACTTATTATGAATTATAAGATTAATTTTTGTGTGATTCTTAGGGGGCAATGGCAACAAAACTATGATTACAATGATCATAGTAGCTTCTTTGTGAAAGTGTACATGGAAGGCATTCCAATCGGTAGAAAACTCAATATACTTGCTCACCAAAGTTACCATGAGTTAGTCAAGACTCTTGAACACATGTTTGACACCACCATTCTATGTAAATTCTTTTCCTTATTTCTCTACATTTTTGTCATGTTTTTTTTTATTGTCCGGCGAAAGCTAATAATCACTAAAACCTCACACAAAAATAACAGTGAGTATCAGGGTTTGAGTCCTGATAATGACTTACAACCTAACAATATCGGTTTCTGTAGTTGAGTTAGAATTTCCAGACATTTTTTGTCATATTTTTGTTTTATTTTTTATTTTTTTTATTTATCGAGTATTAATTTGGAATAGGGGGAAATGAGATGGATGAAGTGCAATCAGAAAGATGTCATGTGTTAACTTATGAAGATGAAGAAGGAGATTTGGTTATGGTTGGTGATGTTCCTTGGGAGTAAGTTTACTAGAACTTTGTCTTGTCACAAACAACATGTGTATTATGTTTTTTTTTGTATCAATTAATGATGTTTTTTTTAATGTGTAGTATGTTTTTGTCCACTGTGAAGAGGTTGAAGATCACAAGAGTAGACACATTTGGATGTTAGAAATGTACTAAAGTTTATATATATGACACAGTGATTTCAAATTTTGTTCTCTAGTTGGTTAATTAGGTAGTGAAGAAGTATGGAGAAATATGTAGATGTATATGCATAGCTTTCACTTTGTTTTTGAATTTCTTTGAAGAAAATGGAAATGAATAGTGTTGTATATGCATAACTCACTTTTTTGTTTGAATTAATGTAAAGTGAAACAAAGTAAAAGAAAGCTAAATAAAGTGTTTAGGAAATGTGCTGAACAATTGGTACGATGAAGGTAGTGCTGCCTCTGGTTAAGTAGGAGTGCCTAATGCTTCTTTTAATTATAAAAGTGATGTTCCCTCTTGTAGAACAGACCTCTCATTTATGCACTAGAGAAAAGAGCATTTTGATCGGAACAATTTCTTCTAGAGAAAAGAGCATTTCTTATATCCACCTGCAATCAAGAGTCTTTATGCTAAAGATTACAATTGAGTTAAGAGAAAGTAATTCTTCAAATTTATTGTTAGGAAACAAAAGTTAAACTCTAATAAAACTAGATAAAATTAAGGATAATAAAATTAACTATAAAAAATTAAAGATAATTTTTAATTTCATTGATTGGTTTCAAATGTCTCTATGAGACTACATTATA
Source organism: Lathyrus aphaca (assembly GCA_963966055.1). NCBI lineage: Eukaryota > Viridiplantae > Streptophyta > Magnoliopsida > Fabales > Fabaceae > Lathyrus > Lathyrus aphaca. The sequence continues at coordinate 27,639,701 of OZ014525.1, forward strand.
TAGAACTATAATAGAGAAAGGCTTGATGGCTAAAAACCCAACTAGACAATATAAGCCCATTAAGATAAATTCAATTTCTAACTTAAATAATTAAATTATTTATAAACTATTTTCAGCTTCTATCATTACTCACCCCTTCAAGATTAACCTTGTCCTCAAGATTGTAGACGAGGAACACTCTGAAACAGAAAACAAAGTCCAACCAATGATGTTTTGAATTTATTAGATGCCTTGCCAAATTCACACAACCATCCTCAACCAAAGCAACATTTTCATTCAAATATGTGTGATCCAGAGGTTTTCCAGCAGTAACTGCAGGCCCTCCACCATGCATTTGTAGTGCCCTTATTGTGGCAACAATAATTGCACATTGAGGCGGCAAACCACTATATCGACACTTAATGTTCATGAACTTTTCAGTTCCAATATCAGCCCCAAAACCAGCTTCGGTAACTACAAATCCACCTGGTCCAACCAATTTTAGTGCAATTTTATCACTCATAATAGAAGAATTCCATGAGCAATATTTGCAAAAGGACCTGCATGAACAAAAACAGGTGTTCCTCCCAATGTATGCATAAGAGTAACGTGAATGGTATCCTTCATTAAAACAGTTAAAACACCTTTCTCTTTCGCATCATTCACCAAGCCTTCAATGAAATTGGTCGACGATTCTGATAATCTTATTTCAGACAGTGAATCCCATTCTTTGGTGACAGGTAATGTCGTTAAGAAGTTCATAACTTGTATCGCACGAATCAATGTGGTTAAAGGATCTTCCATCTGTGTCATATTGGGCGCGAAAACCATAGCCACATTGCGCGCATTCATCTTATTGAACTGTTCATATTCAATAACATCAGCCATCAAATTTATCACCCAATCGAGAAGCGCAACTTCTGTGGAAGGAAGCAACTTGAGAAGGTTTGTACAATCATCTTTTGTGTTGCATAGCAGCACTTGCTCTAGTGTGAGAGAATCAAGTACACCAGTTGGAAGCTTTCTAAACCAAGCCTTGATCAAGCCGGATAAACAATGAACGTCGATTCCATTTGGAACTGTGCCTCTGTTTAACTGATCTCGAACAAATACTTCTTGCTTCTTGTTTTCCTTTAAGAGTTGAGCTTTTGCGGCATCACTAGGAATCTTAGCATCACGTAAAATTTGGCATCAAGAGGCCTCCACTAAAGCGTCTCTTCGAGCCTCCATTTCCTTGAAGGCATAAATTTCCATACTGAGCTAGCCAACATCTCTAATAGGCAATTCCTCAAACACCTCATGTGCGTTCGCCACCAATCCACATTTCAAGTAAGCATCAACCCAAGCACTTCCAACAAAAACATCTAATTCCAAACCAGTCTTAAACAACAATCCATGAATCTTCTTAACCTCAAATGCCTCTGCAGAATCACCGCAAGCTCTTTTCATAGTGGTCGTCGAGAACATCACCTACTTTACACCCAATATGTAGCTCAAACTCTCACCATCTCAATACATAAATCACTAAATTCAAAGGTGCTAGTAGGTGATCTATGATACTTCTATACTTCATTTACTTGCTAATATTAAATAAAGGTGCTTTGGTCCCATTTAACTACTGCAAAATTATACATATAAATATGTTTTTCAACATTTGTTTTCACGTATTATTTCAACTTTGAGGCTATGTTTGGATAAGTTAAAACTAATGGAACTAAGCGGAACAGAATGAAACGGAACGGAATGGAGCGGAGTGGAACATAAATTTCATTCCACTGTTTGAATATTTTACAACGGAATGGAACTAATATCTCATTCCACTGTTTGGAAATTGGACGGAGCATAAAGACATTATAATTTTTTATTCTATTTTTACCCTTAAACACTTAACACTTATAAGATAAAGAATACTACAATATTGATGGATCTAACATTCAAACAATAAAATAATATATATAATCATACAAAAATATCAACTTAACATTTGAAATTTCATAAATGAAATATGATTATTATAACTTGAAATTGCAAAGTTCAGATGCATAAATTTTTCTCAACACTATAGTTGATAATCATGGTAATTAATAAATAAAATCAAGTCTCGCTAAAATTAAAAGATAAATATAGGTCTATTGAAGACAATGATATCAAGTCTTGTTGGAACAAAAGACAAATATAGATTCATTATAGATAATGACTCTATTCTTTAAGTATTCCATAGGACCTGTAAAAATACATAAAATAAATTACACTAAATTTCATTCGTTAAAGAAGAAAAAAGATTGCATAAAATTGATAAATAATCATGTTACCATTAACAAAAGGGATAGTCTGGAACAATGAGATGTAACATTTCCTTGCGCTTATCGATCAGAATTCCATTGAATGCTTTTAATGCGTCAACATTCTTAACAAGGTACATGTATACAAGAGGCAAAGAACTTTGTTCGACGCCAATCTCGACCAATTCAGCCCAAATATCTCCACCATTAGCATTCTTACTCTGTTTGACCAACTCCATCGTATTCATTTCAAACACATCAACCGTTTTTTTGAAAGTTTTAGAAATTTCAATCATGCTTGTATCATCTTCAATAACCTTCTTTACTCGCTTCTTATTCCTAGACGATGATGCATCTTGAGAATTGATAACAGAAGGTGTTATAGGAGAATTGTTAGAATGATGTTCATCATCATCAAATCCCTCCAAAATAACTTCATTGGTTTCAACTAGGTGGTCTATTTCTTCGATGGTTGTGCCACAAGTTTTTTTCAACATTTGCAGCTTTTTTTGCTCTCATTTCAGCTGCTGTATCTTCATTCTCTCCTGTTGCTCGATCTTTTCCAAAAAGTTTGGTCAATTTATCATAAAATAATATTGGCTTGTTTTTCCATTCAGCAGCTTCAGGTTTTGCCTACACCATAATAAACAAAACAAGGCATCACTAAAAAAAAATTTATGAGTGAAATCAAATAAAAATAATCTGGTAAAGCAATTATAGTAAATAATACCTCAATTAACTTGTTCCAAACTTCATCTTCAGCAATCCACATATTTGCCGTTGAATCCCATCCAAACCCACTCAAGCCATTCTTGAAAAGGTCGTAACAAGAATTGAATTTTGTTTTGATGTGTTTCATGTGATCTTTTATCTTTTCTTTGGAAATTGGTTTGTCTGGAAAGTGAATCTTCAATTCTTTAAGAATGTTATCCATGGAACTTGTTGTCATACTATTACCATTTTTATTTCCCAAAATTTGTTGATGCAAATATGCATCAATCAAAACTTCATCCATAGCAATTGTCCAATTGCATGTTTCTAGACTTTTGAGTTTCCTTGGCCTCTTTAAATTTGCTTCCATGTCTATTACTAAAGATTCAAAACACTAAAATTCAAAACACAGTGAAAAATATAACATTTTATGTGCAAGTTCAAAAGTAAAGATTCAAAACACTAAAATTCAATCTGCAAATTTCAAATAAAAAATTCAATCTGCAAATTTCAAGCAATGATGATTTTATTTTGAGTTTTAATACCAAATGTAGGCTCTGTTGCAGTTTGTAAAATTGGAAATCTTTTCTTCAACACTCCAAATGCACATTCAATCGACATTCGTATTGAGGAATGTCGATGATTGAATAACTCACGAGGGTTTCGAGGTGGATTTTTAGAGTATTCTTGTAAGTGGTATCTTTCTCCCCTATACGGTGTGATGAGGCATGCTTTTAAAGGAAATCCTGCATCACCTAAATAATATTTTCCTAAAAAAAATTATTAGTTTATTAGTTTATTTTAATATAAATACTTATACAAATATTTTTTATTACCTTGTGGAACTTTAAGAGGGTATGCACGTGTCAATGCACTCTTAATTATTCTTGAGTCAGATGCCGTTCCTTCCCATCCAACCAAGACATATGTAAATTTCAAGTCAAATGTGCATGCAGCCAATATATTTTGTGTCGGATAATCTTTTCTACCACGATATCTAGGTGCGAGTTCTATTGGAACTTTAACACGCACATGTGTGCAGTCAATTGCTCCAATACAATCCTGACATTCAATTTATATATTAAAAATATATAACAAAACAAATCAATATTTGTATAAGACACAATTTTTTTTACCTTAAAATACGGGTAGAATCTATGACTGTTAAGTATCTGTGGAGGCACTTGTGTTCCATCAGGTTGTTTTAAAAAAATTCCCTCCACCTCTATCAAAGCATCTAACACTCTATGAAAATGACGACTAACAGTTTCACCAAAGCGTCTAAAAAAGAAGGACATCACACGGTTTCTAACATTATGTCCTACTATATGAAGAAATTTTGCTACTTGTTCCTCGATAGGCGCCCTTTGTGTATGTGTAAGTCCACCTTGATCTTGTAATAAGGTGCACAAATTTAAGAAAGCTTTGGGACCCATACGAATGATGTCATAACATCGTTCACTTCCTACAATATGTTTCATCAACTCATTTCTAACTTTCTCTCTTTGCTATGTGATTCTATAAGGTATTTGTGATCGTTTACGCTTGTTTTTTAGCGAACATATTAGAACAATAATGATAGATACTTGAAGAATCATCATTTGAACCAATTTCATATACTTGATTCTTATGTCTTCAATAGTCATCTATAACAAATTAAACAATAAAGTTTACTTTAATTATAAATCTATATATAAATAAATCAAATTAAAATATTTATAACAAATCAAACACATCATATAAAAATCAGAACATATCAATTATTTTTTTTTATAACAAATCAAATACATAATTTCAAATCTAAATCAAATCAATTAAATTTTTTTATAACAAATCAACAATTTATTAGCCTATTTTTTATAATATAGTAACTAATTTTAGCCTATTTTTATATTAACCTATTTTTGTATTATCATTGTAAACTAGAGAGATCCAATTTAGCTCCAGTATGCAATTTTTCATATGAAAATGTAGAAGTGAATACACCCTAAACAGTTTTATTCCATTAGAAATGAATAACATGATAATACTAAAAAAAAGTCATCATTTTCCATGCTCATAAAAGCATTATTATATATAAACATAAACATTATTACTCAATCGATTTTATCAAAATTAGATTTTACAGTAGTTCTAGCTCATTCTTATAAATTAGAATCATAAGATGATGGTGTCTTTTTTATTTTCAAACTTTAAGACTTTTATATTTCTTACGTACATAGGATTTGAATTTTCTTTTCAAGAAAATATTTAATTTCATGTTGAAGAAAACGTGTTATAAAATTGGCCATAATAGAACAAAATCGTCATACCACACTAATGATAATGTCATGGTAGTTACGGAACTATGAGTTTAGACTCACTTATCTAATTTCAACAACTAATATTATAACTATTAGAATAGTTTGTTTTGTGATACCTAATTTAGGTTTACAATAGAATACCTAATTTCTAAAAATTGAAATACTCATAAACTTAAAAATAAACCAATAAAATACAAATAAATAGGTGAAAAAATAAGAAGAAATATAACATACCTTGTTAAGATAGAAGATGAAGGTTGGGAAGGAGAAGAGTTTCAATGAGTAAATAGAAAAATATCACGTGAAATAGTGAAATAGAACAGTTAATAAAATTGAAATTTTGGAGGACAAAATTGTAAATGTGTTATTAATTTATTCCATTCCATTAGATACACTCCAATTTGGGGGGAATGAAAAATGGGTTAAAAGAGTGGTATTGGATGGAATTGGTTCCATCACATTCCATTCCATTCCATTCATTTTTTGCAAAACCAAACAATGGAATATAACTTCATTCCATTCCACTCCATCCCATTCCATCTCTTTCCATTAATCCAAACAGACCCTGAGGGTGTTATTATTAAATTCATATGTCATTACTTATAAAGGATTCAGTAGAGTCAATTTAACTTTCCTAATGGTTGGAAATCCCCAAAATCTAAGAGAAAAGTAAGGTTTAAAGAGGAAGAAGAAAAGATGAATAATTGCGGAGAAATTCTGTCCATAAAATTGTGCAAAATTCTTTTATTTCATTTTGCAATTTTAAATCTATGAATGCAACATTGTGCTCTCACTCTCTTAACAAAATAAAGTTACTCCATATTTATATATTTATATTAACTTGAACTCTAAATTAAGAGCTCAAAATTATAAAAATCCAAAATATCTAGTTTAACTAATACTACTGAAATAGACAATTGAACACATCATTGTCGAGTAACAAGTTTCGACACAAGGAATTAGAATTTAACACTAATTAGCCACTATCATAGTTCATAACAAATGGCAACAAGCTATTTAATCCATTTGGTTTCTTGATGATATAACCAAATAATTTGAAATTTAATAAAATAGTTGAAAATATCTGTAGGAATTAACTCAAAATCTATGAGAATTTCAACCATTTCTTATGAATAAGAAAAGTTCTTGCGAAACAATTAACAAAAAAAGAAAAAGAAATATGAAGTATAAGAGAATTAGGGTTCTAAGAGAATTTGGAGAGAAAGTTTTGCTACCCACAAACTATGGGATTTTCTTTCTTTTCACTTGCAACTGCAAATCGTGAATTACAATGTGTTGGAATGATTTGATTACAAGATGGATACTTCCTATTTATATAATTAGGTTTGCTTGCACCTCAAGGCAAAAGCCCAAAACTATAAAGCCAAAAATATCTATTTTGGAACTAAATCAAATCTAGATTTAAAACTAAATCAAATCTAATATAAATCAAATATGACATAATAAATTATATTTTCAACACACCACCTAATTCATAGTGTCTAAGGCTATCTACATTCATCATAGCTCTTAGTCTTCTGAATACTTTGACCTGCACTCCATTCGTCACGATATCTGCAAGCTGATTCTCAGTTCTGCAGTGTTCCAAGTTCATCTTCCTGTCTGCTACCTGCTCTCGAAAATAATGAAACTTCATTTCGATGTGCTTGCTTCGACCATGCGCTATCGGATTCTTCGCCAGATTGATAGCTAACATGCTATCAATTTTCATGGTGATTGCTCCATGACTCTTCGATGTAATCCATTAGACCAAGTTCACCATCCATATTGCCTGACACACACAAAGAAAAGTTGATATGCGCTTTACTTTGCATGATGACAATGCCACTACTAGCTCCTTTCTCGAACTCCAAGAAACACATATCCAACTAACATAAACACATATCCAACTGTGGATTTTCGATCCTCAACATCACTACACCAACTTGAATCAGTGTATTCCACTATCTTACATTATTTTCCTTCATCAGCTGCAGGAAACAAAATGTCATAGTCAAAGGTTCCTTTCAGATACCTCAGTATCCTCTTCGCCGCTGCTAGGTGTGATACCTTTGACTTATGCATGAATCTACTCACCATACCAACACTATATGCTAAGTCAGGCCTTATGTGACAAAGGTATCAAAGTGACCCAATAAGTCTTCTATATTGGGTTGGGTCGACATCATCTTCATCTGAGTCTTTCAACAATTGAAATCTGGGCTCAGCTAGAGTCGAAGTTGGGTTGCATTCTTACATCTAAAATCTCTTCAGTATTTCTCCTGCATATGTTCTTTGATGCATCATCAAACCTCTACCATTCTTGTAAAGTTCGATGCCAAGGAAATATGAGAGATTTCCTAAATCTGACATTTCAAAATCCTCGCTCAAGTCATATTTGAAATCTTTGATCTCCATCTTGCAACTTCCTGTTATCAACAGATCATCGACATAAAGATATAGTATAAGCAATTCGCCATTGCTTCTTCCTACATATACTCCATGCTCAGTTGTGCATTTCACAAAATCCTTCTCCCTTAGAAAGCCATTTATTTTCTTATTCCAAGCTCTTGGAGCTTGCTTAAGTCCATACAGGGCTTTATGTAGCATGTACACTTTTCTTTCCTCACCTTGTTTCACAAACCCGGCTGATTGTGCAACATAAACTTCTTCGTCTAAGGGGCCATTGAGGAATGCACACTTCACATCCATCTGACATGTGTGCCAGTTATTCATATTCTCTAGACCAACAACCAACCTGATTTTTTCGATCCTAGCAACAGGTGCAAATACTTCATCGAAGTCAATTCCTTCATTCTGAAGAAATTCTTTTGCCACAAGTCTCGTCTTGTGTCGAGTCACTTCCCCTTTGGGATTCAGCTTCACCTTGTATACCCACAACACATCAATTTCCTTCTTGCTTTGAGGTAATTCGACAAGTGACCAAGTTTTGTTGACTTTGATAGAATTCATCTCCTCATTCATTGCTTTTACCCACTTCGAATCTTTCAATGCCTCAACTGCATTGACAGGTTCGACATTTGCATAGAAAGCATAATGTACGAGCTCACATTCTTCACCAACCACATCATATGATGTAATCACACATTTTGGCAACCTTGCAGGCATGCGTCTTGTTCTTTGAGATCTGCTTAGGTCTGCTTCACCTCTAACTTCTTATTGTCGAACATGTCTTTCGACTTCACTAGATAGTTCTTCACACAAGATTCTAACTAAATCTTTCTTGACATTTTTAGTCCAATCTCATTCTTTAAGCTCATTTATGACCACGTCTCTAATGATCACTACTTGCTTGTTCACTGGGTCGAACAACTTGTAACCTCCAGTCGAATGATATCATATCAGAATCATTTGACTATACTTGTCATCAAGCTTTCTTCTCAACTGATCTGACATATGTCTATGTGCTATAGATCCAAACACCTTCAGATAACTCAAGCTAGGATTGACACCAGACCAACACTCTTCTGGCGTAACTCCTTCTAGCTTCTTCGTTGGACACCTATTCAAAATAATATTTTGCAGTTTACATAGCTTCTCCCCATAGTTCTTTGGGTAGATGCTTGTCATTCAACATATTTCTCATCGTGTTCATGATGGTTCGATTCTTCCTTGTTGCAATTCTCTCTGCTGTGGAGTGTAGGGTAGCACCACCTCATGCACAATCTCTCATTTCACACATAATGCATCAAAATATTTCGACACATATTGTCCACCACCATCAATGCTCAAAATCTTGAGCTTTCGACCACTTTGTCTTTTGACCATAGATTTAAACTTGGCAAATACCTTGATCACTTCACTCTTTTCTTGATCAAGTAAGTCCATAATTTTCGATTGAAATCATCTATGAAACTGACAAAGTATCTATTACTTCCAATCAAATCCACATGGATATGACCACATACATCAGAGTATATGACTTCAAGAATTGCCTTCGACCTGCTTCCTGCATCCTTGTTGAAGTTATTCTTGTGTTGTTTTGACTGAACACGTTCTTCACACACTTCATTTGGAATGTCGATTTCTGGAAATCCTGAAACTATATTTCTTATCTTCAAATCTCTGATGTCTTTGAAATTGAGATGACCAAGTCAATATTGCCATAACCATTCATCTTTACTAGCTGCACTTGCAAGGCACTTATGCTCCATCACATTTAGTTTGATCTTGAAGTTTCTATTCTGAGACATTGGAGCCTTCAAGATCAACTTACCACCTGCGTCGACGACTCTCATCACCTTGTCTTTGACCGACGCCTTGTAGTTCATTTCGACCAATTGCCCTATACTAAGAAAATTGCTCTTCATGCTTGGTATGTACAAAACGTTGGAAATTACTGACCTCTTGTCATCCTTCCTCTTAATCAGAACATCACCAATACCTTCAGCTGCTAGAGTATTGTCATTTGCGAATTTCACCGTGTTATTCATTGAGGGCTTCATGTTGACAAACCAATCTTTCCTACCAGCCATGTATGATGAGCATCATGAGTCCAAGTAGCATTGGTCTTGGAATTTCCCTTCATCTCTTGTTGTGACCATCAACAACATTTCTTCTTCTTCATACTTTGCCAGCTTAGCATCAAAATCTTGATTCTTTTGCTTTTCTGGACAACCACTAAAATAGTGACCATACTTCTGACAGTTGAAACACTGAATATGACTCTTGTTTGACTTTCGACCACCACCTTTTCCTCTACACACAACACCACCTCTTTGGTTACCTTGGATCCAGGGTTTTCTTTGATTTACCCAGCCTCCTTCTTGCTGACTTTGACTAGTTGAATTGTTGTAGTCTCCTCTACATTTATTGTCGAACACCTTTTCTTTGCCTTTCTTATCTCTTGTTGATTGATCCTGCAGATCCACATCACTCTTTGACTTGTCTGCTGCTCTTTGTCATTCTTTGTTCACGAGATTCAAGTGTCCCTTGAAGTTTTTCTGTAGTCACATTTGACAAATCTTTTGACTTTTCTATGACTACTACCACGTGATCGAACTTTGGAGCCAACAATCTCAAAATCTTTGAGACAACTACTTTCGTTGTCAACACTTCTCCACATACTTTGATTTGATTCACAAGTTTTGTAACTTTTGTGAAGAAATCTGTAATGCTTTCATTGTCTTCCATCTGAAGCAATTAATAAGCCCTTTTGTGAGTTTGTAACCTCACTTCTTTCACCTTCTATGCACCTCCAAAAGACTTTTCAAGAATCTCCCATGCTTATTTTGGAGATTCAACATCACTTACTTTTTCAAAGTTATCTGGATCAACACATTGATGAGTTATAAAGAGAGCTTTATAATTTTTCTTCTTCAATTCTTTGTGCGTAGCCTTTTCTTGATCTGTTGTGTTCTCCACGAGCGTTGTTACTCATTCCTTCACAAGATCTCATAAATCTTGATAATAGAAAACAACTTTAATCTACTTGCACCAATTCTCATAATTATCTTTCTTGAGAATTAGAATGCTTACTATAAAGTGCCCATTTAGATGATTCATCGCCATCACTTTTTCTTCCCACTAATCGTTGAAACAGGAGCTCTAGATACCAGATGTTGGAATTAACTCAAAACCTATGAGAATTCCGACCCTTTCTTATGAACAAGAAAGGTTATTGCGGAATAATTAACAAAGAAAAGAAGAAATATGAAGTAGAAAAGAATTAAGGTTCTATGAGAATTTGGAGAGAAAATTTTGTTACCCATAAACGGTGAGATTTTTCTTTCTATTAACTTACAACTGCAAACCGTGAATTACAATGTGTTGGAATGATTTGATTACAAGAGGATACTCCCTATTTATAGAATTAGTTTGCTTGCACCTCAAGGCAAAAGCCCAAAACTATAAAAGCCCAAAATATCTTGGAACTAAATAAAATCTAGATTTAAAACTAAATCAAATCTAATCTAAATCAAATATGATATAATGAATTACACTTTCAACAATATCTTTTTGCGTAATTCATTTAAAATTACATTTTTAATGGGTTTATTTCAATTCCTTAATGGGTTCCTATTTCTCTAAAAATTGATTACTTTTTGTTAGATAAAAAATAACTGAGATACTTGTTGGAGGTAGTTCTGTATTGGCTGAGTGGAAGTTGGAAACTGGACACACTCGTCAAATACTTACTTTTAGAAACTTTCAAAAAATCATACATGGCAAAAACTATGGCCAAATCTTGTTGTGAAAAGAACTAAGGGGGATGTTTATCGATTGAGTAAAACATGTCAAAGTTCTATGGTTGGACATATCATAGATGTAATAACATGTTCCTATGATAAGAAATGTTGAATGTTGTATTGAGTTTTTCATTGGAATTAGAGTTGTTTTGGACTACTAGTTAATATATCTAGATAAAATTTTAAACTATTGTTTATTCTTATTTGGTTTGATGAGTTTCCTAACTATGTTTACTTGAAGAATTATTAAATTTCAATTTGTCTAAAGCTATTATAACTCTTTGGATTACAAAAAATCATTTTGTTGTCATATATGACTTGAATAAAGAAACATAAAACTAGCAAAAATGACTTCAAATAGGGATAGTAAAATGACATGGATTGTGTATGGACTAACCAAACTAGTCATTGTTTTAATTACTTTCCGAATTTGTATGAATATGATAATATAGTTTATTGATGTATAAAATTTTGCATTTTCTCTCAAAAATTAAAAATATATATAAAACAACACTTATTAATATATAACAATGTCTAAATATGACTTACGCTAGCGCTTTCGACAGAAAGTGCTGCCTAAAGAAAACTTACACTAGTGTTTTTATCAGAAGTACTGCCTAAAATTGACTTAAGTCAATATTTTTATCAAAAAATGCTACTTAATAATTCCTTACACTAATCGTTTTATCAAACAACACTACTTTAAGAGACTTATGGACAACACTTTTATTAAAAAGACCGCTTAATCATACCTTAAGCCCATGTGTTTTTATCAGAAAGTGTTGCATATAGAAAATTTACTCAACACTTTTATCATAAGATGATGTCTAAGAAGACTTACGCCAATACTTTTATCATAATGCATGGTCTAAAGTACATTCAAACAAACATTTTTATGTTAAAAAATGTGTTTCTTACATACATATAACCAAAATATATTGTCTAAGGAAAAAACAAGCACTGACTAAGGTCTTATTTTACACAATGTACTTATATCATAACAATTATATACACGACTTTTATTCAATTTTTATATAAGCTAGAATTATATTTATATTGAAATAGATAACTAAGGGTTCTCAATCTTACTTACAAAAGATAGACAAAAAATTTCGAAAGAAAATTACATTTCAATTACCCATTACGAAAAATAAAAAATAGGGTCTTTAATGAATTCGTAAAAATTGTAATTGGGATGTGTAATCTTCCCAATATACGACCATCTCCAAAGTAATACTTTGATATTCCACACCGTATCCAAAACGTTCCATGTTTAGTACGTAAAGGTAATTTCATTCCTTAGTAACCAAATATGCCAAATAGTTGCCATCCAAACACATACTTCCTTCCCTCTCTTCAATCCCTTCTGCTTTCCCGAACGAAACCAACACAAAAAACTTTCTTTCAAATTAGTTGTTTCCATATTGCTACAACCAATCCAATCCGCTACCTCATTCCAAACCAATTTAGAAACACTACACCCCAAAAATAAACATTTCGTTGATTCCGGACACCCACAAAACAGAAAAAGCTTCATCAAAAACATTCTTAGGACTATAAGGAATCTGAAAAGAATCCGTAAGTGCTCTAAAGCTAGATACCAAAAAGGTTCCAGAAGCATCCGCCTTCCATATGACCCGGTCACCCCTGTCCCCATCCGGCCCAACATCTCTCAGCAAGGCAGACAAAGACACTACTGCTTGCATGAACCCCCATCCTGCAAATCGGATTCAGCTCCTTCTTGATCTTGCGTAGGCTGTTGCGTCATTGTAGGGATCTGCGGGAATACCAAACCAGAGGCATACAAAGGTGCTTCTATCGGCGTGAGACCCCCACCCTACATACCTGAATCTTTTCCTTCATGATCTTGCGAAGACTGATGCGCTACTGAAGAGGCTAGCGGAAATACCAAACCAGTTTCCGAACTATAAGCAGATCCCTGAATTCTCTCCCACGCCTGCAAATTACCAAGGGGTTGTTGCATATGACTATTTCTGTTGCCAATAATATTACCTGTAGTAGTCTGATAAATTCCGCCATTGTTTGAATTAAACAAATCATCCACTGAATTAAGATTAATACCGAGACTCCCCTAAGCCCACAATCTGTCTGTCTAACCCCTCATGCAAGCTACAAAAATATTCTTCAATTGGGATTCAATATAAATCTTCCGAAAATTTTCATGTAAAAAAAAGTCTTGAATCCAATACGAGTGTCAAAAGGATGTATGATTGATGTTCCCAATTTAGAATTTTCAATTCGGAATGAAAACATCATCCGTAAAATAATTTACCAATTTAAGAATCTCCCTCCACCATGACGAAAAGTTATCCATCTTTAACTTGACTCTTTCCGCTCTCACCACTTTCAAAGAAATATCGCCATAGTGAGCCTTAATGACATCTAACAAAAGAGCATTCTTTTTTGTTAAAATCCTCCATCTCCATTTGTGTAAAAGATCTACGTTAAAATCCTCTACTCGACGAAGACCAAGACCCCCATTATCCAACAGAAGGCACACCGAATTCCAACTAACCCAATAAATGCACCTTTTCTCCTCCTTACCACCCCATAGAAAGTTACTTTGGATTGAAGTGATGATTTTGGCAACTTTAGTTGGGGCTTTATAAAAAGAGAGCATAAAGATAGATAAGCTAGAAAGCACCGACTTTAAGAGAATCAACCTACCACCAAAGCTTAGCAAATGATTGGACCAACAAGAAAGCCTATTTCTCATCTTCGATATCAAGCCCTCCCACAAAGAAGCATTGTTGGAAATATGGTCAATAGGAATCCCAAGATAGTAGAAATTAGGCAACTTATCTAAAAATAGCGAGAGCGTTTTAGAGATGTTTAGGATATTATTAGCTTTCAAAGAGTGTTTCCTAGTTACCGAGTGAGCGAGAGCAAAATCTTTGGATTAGGAAGTATGATTTTAGTTAAGACCGCGAGAGCATGAGACCGAGTGTTTAAGTTGGTATATTCTACGGAATAGGAGTATAGTCGTAATTAGCACCTCATTCTATGAGTCCCTTAGGAGCGGGGAAACCATATCCTGGCCTCATTCTATTATTACATTTTCTTAGTTTTATTCTAGTTTTAGTTCTAGTTTCCCTTTAATCAATTATCATTAGCCTTAGATTTACAAAGTAACAATAGATAACGATAGGTTGATATTGGTCTCTGTGGTTCGACAATCTTTTATATTACTTCGATAAATTTGTGCGCTTGCAGACGCATCAAGTTTTAGGCGCTTTTGTCGGGGACCAACAGTCAATATTGTTATTCCGTTGTCGCACCGTATAGACTAAGGCATTTCCTTTCTTATTTCTTTAACTATGTTTCACACAAACTTATTCTACAATCCCCACTCCCAGTATTTCTAGGAATCACAAGGATCCCATAATCCCGACTTCGAACTACAAATGGAGAATTTCAATGCTTCATTAAATTATTCTCACCCAAATTACCTTTGCACCTATCAACCCCAAAATTTTGAGGAGCCGCACCCTAATTCTTTCTACAATTACCAACAGCATGACTCCTAGTACTTTGAGGAATCGCACCCAAATCTTCCCGATGATTACCATTCCTAATATTTTGAGGAAACCCAAGAATGGCACAATTCTAATCTCGAAATACTAATGGAAGATTTCCACGCGACGCTATCTCATTTCTGCCCAAAGTACCACTCTCAATATTTTGAAGAACCGCAAGAATCCGTTCAGTCCAACCTCGAAACATTAATGGAGGATTTCATTGAAACATCGACCAATTCTAGACTAGAATCTATGATGGAGCCCTTTGTGGATGCACAAACTATCCAGAATGAAGAGCTTAAAAGACAATATCTCGATAATCATGAAACCATTAGGCGGCTGAACACGATGGTCGAGTCCCTTGTGACTCACACTGAGGCATTGGAGACCCAAACCTTACTACTGGCATTGACACCTATAGGTCCCTCCCTTGAGGATAATGCGTATGTTATAACGACTAGTAATGAAAACCAAATCGAAAGAGTTGAGATTGTGCAAAATTCACCAACACCATCCACAAACGAGGTTGTCGAAGAGGTAGAGAATGAAGCAAGAATTGTTGATCACATTCCATATACCCACCATATCCTTTCCCGTATATGTTTGCAGACTCCAAAATGTATGTGCATGTATGGAACATTATCCACACACCCTTGTCTGAGGTCTTGCATAAAAAGAGAAAATTTGAAGACCAAACTAAGGAACATTAATGTTAAGAGGGTAAGGTTTGACTTTAAGGTGATGGATGAAATGACAAAGCCAAAACAAGAAAAGCTGATACTTACCATAGATCCCGAACCACCACCACAAGTTTAAAAGAATGAACCACCCCATAGAAGGAAGAAAAGGAAAGGTGAGGGATATGTGAGATGGCTTGTTAAATGGCCATGGAAACCGAAGATCGACACTCTTAACCATCGAGCTATCAACGTTAAACAAAACTCCGCGTGGGTGGTAACCCACGAGTTTTAATTTAATGTTTTTCCGTTTTGTTTGCAGAAAATAAATAATGTATAGCTTGTCACGTTTCAGCTACATTTAGGTGAAAGATCTCTAGATGACAATCCCTTATGATGAGTTGGTGCCCACGCACATTACCACGAATGTCGCTGCTGGTGGTGACACCGATGATGAGTATGGTAGGAGATGGTATGTCTCTCCCATTGGTTACTCACCTTATCCTTGTTCTTTGCATGGTCTGGCTCCACCTGCACACACCGCACAATATTTTCCTAACATGTTTTGCAGGTACTTTCTTCGGAAATAGGAAATATGATGAACGACTTCAGGAAAGTGAAGTTTCAGCAGATTCAGATATCTCGTAGTACAAGACGCCGGAGAAGAAGTGATCAGCGAAGACAGGGACAACAAGGGAAGAATAAGAGCGAATTTGGCCGTAGTAGAAAACAAAGGCATCCATACAGGTTCTATCATCCCTTTACCACCTTTTATCTAAACATTGAGGACAATGTTTGGTTTAAGTGTGGGGGAGGAACTTTATCGCTTACATTTTACCATTTTTATAGTTAGATTTAATGTTTTCCAACATGATTTTAAACTTTTTCAATGATGTCGAGTCTTTATGGATGGTTTTATGTTTATCGATCTCCCCATATTTTTGAGGCGTACCAAATAATTTGAAAAAATTTCTGAATTACAAAAATAGTGTTTCTTTTGAAAATCTTAGGCTACAGACAAAATTAAGGTTAGATTGTGAGACTTGAGAAAATCCCACAAGATCGGTATCGTTTTAACACCATTAGGCTCCCAATTATAGAAATCAATTTGAGTACTTGTTATGCCATAACCTTAAGTTCTCACCCCTTTAGTAGTCCCTAATTAGTTTATTTAGCAGTCAACACCATCCTAAGCACACACTAAGTAGGAAGCCGATGCAAATAAGTGTATGATCTCAGACTTGAAAAGTAAATTAAGAAAATAAAATTGAATGAATGAAAAGAAATGCTCCTTCTAAGTTAGGTGATCCTCACCCGATCATTTAGCCCAACGGTGTAAACTTCTTCATTTTATTATGTGCAAAAGAGAAAAATTGATGATATTGAGATCATAGTCACTAACAGACTATCCTATCACGAGTGTGAGAGGATAATGGGCTTAATGTGATTGCACCCGAATGAAAAGGGACGAAAGGAGGATGAGTGAGTTAGACTTAGGTATAATGACATGATTCCGATTGGTTTATATAGGAAGGAGGCTGATGACCGCAAAAATCGGAATTATGTTGTTACGACATCCTTAGTGTGTGAGCAAGTACCTATCGACACAAACCTAACCAAAATAGAGTTGGTATCCTAGGATGAGTATCTGTATGCATTATTTTTCTTATGAGTCATGGTTTTGCTTGAGGACAAGCAAAGGGTTAAGTGTAGGGGAGTTTGATAACATGAAATCGTATCATATATTTGCTACATTTTGTCTCTGTTTCATTATGATTTTTATAGACTTAACTCCCGATTTTCCCCTAGTTTTCATGTTTTCTTCATGTATTATGTTTCTCAAGTCAACAACGTGCAAAAAGAAGAAATGAAGAAAACCAACATAAAAAACAAGAAGAAACAAGCAAACTGAAGTTCTGCATAATTTGCAGCTGTGACGGTCGTCACAGCCTTATGACGAGCGTCATGCATAATTAGTGTGTGACGACCGTCACACACACCTTACGATTCTCACGTGTCCAAAATAGCGGAAACGCTCGTCATTGCCCCATGATGCTCGTGGTTGTGTTTTAATTGGTTTTATGCAGAACGTGGATAGTGTAACAGAAGCTGAGTCGTCCCACTTCTCCCCTCAAATTTCTCAATCTACTTTTCAACCGTCCACTACTCCCACTTTATCCACCACTCATTATGCTACATGGAATTTACAAAGGGAATTTCACTCTATAAATAGGAGTCTTCGTAGTTTTTAGGATTATCCAAGTTTTTGGGCGCGAAAGCACTGCTCACTTTGTTCTTAGTTTTTAGGCAGAAATTACCATTGTAAAAGGGGTAGTTTCTTACACTGAGGAACTACTCCACCATTGGTGTTTAGGCCATAAATTTATGTAACTGATTGGATTAGTTTATTGAAGTTATTTCCAGTTTCGTCTAATTCAAGTCTCGTTTATTTTCTCGTATTACAGGTTCTTTAGTTTATCGCTTTATTACTATTATTGTTACTGCATCTCTTAATTGTTAAAGTATGTTGTTCTTAATTGAAATCTTTATGTTTATGTCGTTTCCATTTAATTATATGTCTTGCTAAATAGTTTAGATTCTGACGTATGAGGACCGTCGTTACCGACAAGACTCGGTAGAAATTAATAGGTGCAAATTAATAACTTCAATTTTGTTTTGGTTATAATTTCTATGCGTAATTTAATTAGCATTGTCATGAGAGTGAGATGTTAGTTAACATTGCTTTGTCATGAGAGTGAGAGGCATATAAAGGTTTAAGCCGAGATCCGCGAGAGCGTGAGGAGCGAACCAGATAGTAGAAATTAGGCAACTTATCTAAAAACAGCGAGAGCGCTTTAAAGACGTTTAGGATATTATTAGCTTTCAAAGAGTGTTTCCTAGTTACCGGGCGAGCGAGAGCAAAATTTTGGGATTAGGAAGTATGGTTTTAGTTAAGACTGCGAGAGCGTGAAACAGAGTCTTTAAGTTGGTATATTCTACGGAATAGGAGTATAGTCGTAATTAGCACCTCATTCTACGAGTCCCTTAGGAGCGCGAAAACCATATCATGGCCTCGTTCTATTATTAGATTTTCTTAGTTTTATTCTAGTTTTAGTTCTAGTTTCCCTTTAATCAATTATCATTAGACTTAGCCTTACAAAGTAATGATAGATAACGATAGATTTATATTGGTCTCTATGGTTCGACAATATTTTATATTACTTCGATAAATCCGTGCGCTTGCGGATGCATCACCGATACGATTCGATTGGAACTTTGTTAGAAGAATGTGTTTCTCGGTCATCATAGATTCTTACATTCTAAATATCACTACCGTGGGTGGAGAAAAGCATTCAATGGAGATACCGAACAGTGTAAAGCTCCACCCGCATTGTCAGGTGACCAAGTTTTTGAAAAGGTTAAAGATGTGCGTACTGAGTTTGGAAAGCCTTTTGCACATAAGGTTGTCAAAGGTGGGTGGAAGAAGAGGTCGATATTTTTTGAATTGCCATACTGGAAGTCTTTGTACGTGAGACATTTTCTCGATGTTATGCATATTGAAAAAAAATGTATTTGAAAGTGTTATCGGTATGTTACTCAATATAAAAGGAAACTCTAAGGATGGCCTTAAAGCAAGGGAGGACATGTTAAAAATGGGAATGAGAACTGAATTAGCACCCGTGAAGAAAGGAAGACGAACATATCTACCACCTGCTGCTTTTACTCTATCTAGAAAGGAGAAATTTTGTGTGTGTAAGTTTCTGAGTGAAGTTAAGGTTCCAGAAGGATACTCTTCAGATATTAGAAGACTTATGTCTATGAAAGACCTCAAGTTGAAGAGTTTGAAGACACGTGATTGCCATGTTATAATGGAACATTTTCTTCCAATAGGTATACGTTCTATTTTTCTAGAAAAAGTAAGAAGTGCCATAACTAAATTGTGTTTTTTCTTTAGGTCAATCTGTAGTAAGGTGATCGATCCCAAGATCTTAGCAACACTACAAAAAGAGATTGTAATTACCTTGTGTGAGCTTGAAATGTATCTTTCTCCCTTTTTTTAACATAATGGTTCATCTAGTTGTTCATCTTATGAAAGAGACACAGTTGTGTGGACCCACTTATATGAGATGGATGTACCCTACTGAACGTTATATGAAAATATTAAAAGGGTACGTGAAAACCCGAAGTCGACCAGAGGGTTGTATTGTTGAAGAAGTTGTTGAGTTTTGTACTGAATATTTGTCCAACGTTCAATCGATTGGACTCCCTAAAGCTAAGATTTTCGAAAAAAAGGAAGGTAAAAAATTAATTGGAAATAAAATTGTGACAATATCAAGGGATGTACGGGATCAAGTGCATTTGTATGTTCTGCACAATGATAATGAGGTTGAGCCATATGTTGAAATGCACAAGGATGTACTCCGAAGGTTAAATCCGAATAGAAATGAAAATTGGATAGTACGAGAGCACAATCAAAGTTTCATACAATGGTTAAAGGATCATATTTATTCGAAGCGCTCTTCAGATCCTGCTTCGGTAACAGAAAGGTTGAGATGTTTGACTTATGGTCCAAGTTTGCATGTGTTTTCTCATAGTGCATACGCAATTAATGAATACACATTTTATACCAAAGAACAAGATGATAAGAGTACTATGCAAAATAGTGGTGTCACCGTGCTAGCTGAAGCAATGCATATATCAAGTATGAAGGACTTAAACCCCAAATATGCAAATTTGTCATATTTTGGAGTTATTGAGCACATTTGGGTGTTTGATTACGAATGGATAAGTCTGGATTTTTGCAAGTGGTTAAATAGTAGTGGCATATGAATGGATAAGTCTAGATTTTTGCAAGTTGATCTTACTAGGGTGGGGTACAAAGATGAACCTTTTATTCTAGCATCTCAAGTTAAACAAGTGTTCTATATGAATGATCAGACGAGTACAAAATGGTCTATAGTGCTTTTCTCTAACAAAGTGGTTGATGATAGCGGTGTCGATCAATGTGATATTGATGTTGAGAATGAGTCATGCATTAGACAAAATGAGTTGAATATAAATGATCAAGATGAGGATCTTATATCAGATGAGTCATATATCAGAAATGATCATAACGAGGGAATTTGGATCAATTCATCAGTCCGCATTGCTAAGAAACAAGTAACTAATATTCCAACAAAGAAAAGAAAGAGATGTTAGTGAAAGAGGTAATATAATAAAATGTTATATATTATGCCATTTTCATTTTCAATCGCTTTCATTATAATTTATATTTGATATCCTTGGTTTCTTTATTTTTCATTTTCAATTGCTTTCATTATAATTTATATTTGATATCCTTGGTTTCTTTATTTTTCATTTCAATTGCTTTCATTATAATTTATATTTAATATCCTTGGTTTCTTTATTATAGGTTAGATATGGCCACTAACGATGATCACCCACATGATGATGATTCTACGCATGAAGGAGGTGATAAAAAGGTATCTACGGAAGACGAGATTAGAAAAGGCATAACAGTGATGAGGATAGTGATCCATGGTAGAGACTGAGGCATCATTTTAGATGTGTATTGGAGCCAGCTTGGGAAGCTTATAGAACCTAACGGTCATACCTTGACTAGTTTCATTGGTGCACTAGTAAGGAATGAGATTCCAATTACTTGTGATGATTGGAGAAAAAAAGAGTTGAAAGAATCCAAAGACAAAATTTGGACTGAGATAAAGGTACAATAATTATGTCTTTAATTATGAGAACTAATTATGTCTTTTAAATTACTTGTACTAATGCACAATGTGTATGTTTTTCTTAGAGGTGTTTCAACATCGAAGATGATAGAAGATATTTTTGTCTTAAATTGGCTGGAAATCTACTAAGAGGGTTTAGAACATTTTTATCATCCAAGTATCTTAGGGATGAAGATGGTAATCATGTTGATGCGGAGCTTCCAAAGAAATATGAAAGTTTGATTTCACCAGAAGAATAGGAAACGTTTAAATCCAAACGAAAACCCCCAGAATTTAAGAGAATAAGTGACACAAATCGGGAAAGAGCATCAAGTCCCACGTATCCATATCGAAAAGGACGTGTCAGATATGGACGCTTAGAACAATCTATGGTAAGTATCTATAAATTGCAATAATATATTTGTTCATCATGAGTTTTATTTGATCATATTATATGACTTAATGTGTAGTTGCAGAAGGAGAAAAGTTCCAAAACATCTCTTCCTGCACATGTTTTGTGGAAGGAAGCCCGTATGGGCAAATATGGAGTTGCTAAAGAAGATGTTATACACGTATATGAGAAATGTGTAAGTAGAACATTATTTCTTTAATTAAATCAAAACTTTATTAACAAATATTTGACAAGTATTCGATATTCATCTGATTTTCAGGAGGCGTTATCTCAGTCTTTATCTCTAGATGATACTAGGAGCATACTTAGTCGGGCATTAGATGTCCGTGAGTATTCGGGTCGGGTGAGGGGTAAGGGATTTGGGATCACTCCGACCTCCTCGAGTATTAAAAAAGGAAAGGCTCCTAGAAATAAAGAACTTAATGCAAAATTGGAAGCACTGGAAGCTGAAGTTCGTGCATTAAGGAAAGAAAAAGAGGATAACGCTTCAGCATGTTTTAAAGATGGTTCGGACAAAGATAGTATCAATTGTAACTTTCAACCGAACATTCCAGAGGTAATTATATATATTTTTTATGAAATTTAACTATTAGCTTAAATTATGTAATTGACATATATACACATTAACAATTTCATATTTATTATTGGTTTTAGGGCATTTCCCATTGTCAGCTCTACTTATCGTCACCATATTATCGGATGGTTGGAAAGGGAAAAGTGCATAACACTAGCGGAGAATTACTTCACACTACACAACTCCCTACTGGATGTTTAAAAGTCGTGGTTGATATTGCAGTAGAGCCGAATGCATTATTACCATATCCTGACGATGTCTCGGATGCAATAATGGTGGAACAAGCAATAGGTTTGTTTGTTGCATGGCCGACAAGCCTCATTAGCGTATGATATGAGGTATGCTTAAAACCATTATGAACCTTTGTTAACCTTAATGTGTAGATTCAAAGTTTTTACGCGCATTTTACGTACATTTTTTACATGGTTATGTTAATTAGACTCCAACAAGATCCAAATCAAAAGATAAGGTTATTCTGCGGCATATCGAGTCCGTCGTTAAAAAAAAACAGGCACATTACAATTATATGATATTTATGAATGAAAAATGTTAAATTATTGATTTTATACTTTATCTAACTATTTATATGATATGTAGCTTCATGATAAGGAGGTTAGCAACGTCTCCACACAACAAAAAAGGTTGGTGCTAAGAAGACCGCAGCTAGAAAAAAAACCCACCTCCAAGTATAAGTCGTGCCTTCAGACGTTTCTAGAGTTGACAGATATTCCAATCGGAGGTATTCGGCTTATACAGATGGAGGAATGTATTTTTGGCTTTGAATATGAACAATCAGTTGGTAATGAAGAATTTGTGCAAATCTTTCGTCATGAAGAATTAGGCGTCAGTGTTGTCAATACTTACGTAAGGTATATCCGGTCTACTTTGTTATATTAATTGAAAAAATTATTTACTTTATGTTTCAAATGAATAATCTAATGTTAATGATGTTTTTATTTAAGGTTTTTGTATGACAAAGTGATGCGCCCAAGTGGACTGGACGAAAGATTTGGATTCTTAAGCCCCACGTCCGTCAACTTAACTTTAATCTTAAGTAAACCAGATGACGTGATGATGTACGTCCACAACCTCTTCATGACCAACAAAGATACGGAAAAGTTGTTCTTTTTACCGTTTAATACCGGGTTAGATTTTCATTATAAATTCATTTATCATAATTATTTTGTATTTTGACGTCGTGTAGAAAATTTTCATCTAACATTTGTTTAATCTTAAAGTGGACATTGGTTGTTGGTTGCAATCAATCCTATCAGAGAAATTGTTTATTATCTTGACTCGTTAGGAAATGATTGAACAACATACCCGAATATGAAGAACATGATTTACACGTAAGTGAGATTGTTCAAAATATTCTTGTGCGTATTTATTTATTTATGTGAATTGTTCTAAATATTCATTTATATTTTATTAACATTATACAACCTTTTCGAGCCCAACGAGATATCCAAGTATCAAAGAGGAGAGTCAACATCATTACATGGATAAAAGTGGCGGTACATTATTAATTGTCACATTTTTTATTATATTAGTGATGATACTTGATAAAACTTAGGATTTATCCATATTTTCTTTTCATGTGTAGTGTCCTCTGCAACATAATGGTATAGATTGTGGATATTTCATGTTGAGGATTATGAAAGAAACTCTTTCTTTGGATCGATTAGAGATTCCATCCGATGTATGTATTTCTAACTTATGAGTTATTTTAATATTTAACACATATTTCTCATATAATTAAATAGTTGAAACTAAATCAAACTATGATATATTATTATCTGTACTTTGATGAATTCAAGTGTGCATATTACTCAAAAGATCATTTGGAAGAAATTAAAGAGGAATGATGTCAATTCATTATGTGGCTCAATGTGTTATAAGGTTTATTGTACTCTTACTTTAATTGATGAAAAATTTGAGTATGTGAATGTAACTATAGACATATTGATTATGACTTGTTTTAATTGATCAATTACAATATTTTTGTGTTGTTTCAGTTTATAGTATAGTTGCATTTGGATGAAAATGTATAGCTCGGGCTCTGAGTGTTATCACATTTTAGTTTATGTAGATTTTATTTGAAACAAAATGTGTAGTTGGATGAAATGAATTGTATGAATTGTTTCGTAGATATTGGTTATAATATATGTTGTATATTTAAATTGGTTCGTAAATTGGTACGATTGTATGAATTGTTTCGTAGATATTGGTGATTGAAAATCCGATTATTTTGTATCTATAACTCGGTGCCTAAATTAGTAGGTTTAAATAGGATAATTTGGTGCAAATTCTGGATTGAAAACCAGGTACAAATTCTGGTTAAAAAACCAGGTAAAAAAATGGATAAAAACAGGTGCCTATAATTTGGCAACCTTAGACAACACTTTTTATATGAAAATATTTTAAAATTTTCGTATACCTTAGACAACGCTTTCAACAAAAAGCGTTGTCTAAGTCAACACATAAGTATTCTTTTAATAGAGAGGAAAAAAATATAGAATGCATTTATTTTTCTCTAAAATTTACTTAAATGTGTTTATTTGAGATACTCATAGAGTCAACACATACATTTTCATTAATAAAAATATATTTAAATTGCAATGCATGACATAAGCTTTTCATTTAAAGATGATATTCTAATAAACCAAATACTTGAACTTGAGTGATAAATAAATTTATGCTAAATGAACGAAGGCTTAGGAAATACAGGCCAAACTCCGGATTACTAGGATCTCTTTCTCATATATATATATATATATATATATATATATATATATATATATATATATATATATATATATATATATATAGAGAGAGAGAGAGAGAGAGAGAGAGAGAGAGAGAGAGAGAGAGAGAGAGAGAGAGAGAGAGAGAGAGAGAGAGAGAGAGAGAGAGAGAGAGAGAGAGAGAGAGAGAGAGAGAGAGAACTTACTCCAAGAGTAAGTCTTTTTCACTTACTGCATAATCGTAGTTTTTAAATTAGATTCAATCCAATGGTTATAAATATAAATGTTAATTTAACCATTGATTGAATCTAATATAAAAGATACGATTATGGAATAAGTTAAAAAGATTTATTCTTGAAATAAGTTGATCCTGACTCTCATATATATATATATATATATATATATATATATATATATCTTCAATTTCACTCACTTCATAATCGTAACCTTTAAATTAAATTCAATCCCATGCGCAATACGCGGATAATAACTCTTTTTAAAATATAAAAACCCATTGTATCCACTCATGTAAATTTACTTGTAGAGTATATATGGTCCCTCATTCAATGACTTGTTCAACTAATGAAATGTAATTTGTATCCACTTTCAATCTTTTCTATTTGTATTCTTGTTAATGCGAGCATCACATTTAGACAATATAGTTTGTCTTCTCTTATGTGTTTTATCTAAAATAATATATCACAAGAACTACTAATTAGTTAGTGATAAAAACATAGAGAATGAACAATTAATTGTTTAAACACACAATAATGAGTGGAGTATATATTAATTATGAATTTGTATGGTCTATAGTATTTGTCATTGAATTGATAGCACTCATGGCCAAAAACTCTGCAGGCGGATACTAATATCAAAATTCATGTACCCATGTGACTTGTGAGAGTAAGTGGATACCCCACCACTAGACAATACCTTAATCTTTCTCTATCTAATCTTAAAAATATAAGACAAAAACTAGACATTAGTATATGTAAATGTAAGTGGTGAGGACTCATAAGTCAACCCCACAAACAAGGGTGGGTTGATGGCAAATCAATTTACAAAAACATAAAAAAAAAAAAAAATGATTATTAACTATCTCTAACAAGAAAGTGTCCTCCAACAAAACAAAGTTTTAAATAACTTATCAACTTTTGTGATATCAACTGGTATAGATATCACACTTCCCTCTTCTCATATCTCTCTATATAACCCTTCTAGCTTATCTTCATAACATTTAACTTGTCCTTTTTATAGAAAAAAATGTCATTTTTCTGTCTTTCCCTCTTATTGTTTTCTTCTACTCTCTTTCTGAGAGTTGAATCATGGTACTCTCCAGCTATACCAATCTCATCTCTAATAAGTAAAAACCTTTATGATTCAATTTTCCTTCACAAAGATGACACTGCATGTCCTGCAAAAAACTTCTACCCTTACCAATCCTTCATTGAAGCTTCCAAATCTTTCCCACAATTCGGTACTACCGGTTGTTTAGCCACAAGAAAACGCGAGATAGCGGCTTTTCTTGCTCAGATTTCTCATGAAACTACTGGTGGATGGTCCACTGCACCTGATGGCCCATTCTCTTGGGGATTATGCTTCAAAGAAGAAATTAGTCCTCAGAGTATTTACTGTGATTCTACTGATAAAGATTGGCCTTGTTTTGAAGGCAAAAGCTATAAAGGAAGAGGTCCCATTCAACTTTCTTGGTACACACTAAATACTAATTGCAAATTCTTAATTTAATTTTAGAAAAAAATTATTATTAGTTTGTTACTTGAGGAATAAGTTTCTACAAATCTTTAGAATATTTCAACCACTACAAGAAAAACACATTTTAGTTGCAAGAATTTAGCGTCGACCCCGACTTCGATGCTATTAGCGTTGACGTTATATCATCAGAAACAGTTGTCTGTTAGAGAGGGTTTCTGGCAGACGCTAAACCGCTGATTTCTTGTAATGTAACTAAAAGCATTATTGATAAAATTTTGTGTAGGAATTATAACTATGGACCCGCAGGGAAGGCATTGGGATTCGATGGGCTGAAAAATCCAGAAATTGTATCAAACAATTCAGTGATTGCTTTCAAAACTGCTCTATGGTTTTGGATGACAGAGAGAAAACCAACACCTTCATGCCACAATGTTATGGTTGGAAAATATGTAGCAACAGAAGCTGACATAGCTGCTAATAGAACAGCTGGTTATGGTTTGGTCACAAACATAATCAATGGTGGATTGGAATGTGGAATTACTGGTGATGGAAGAGTCAATGATCGAATTGGGTTTTTTCAAAGATATTCTAAGTTGTTTAATGTTGACACAGGACCTAATTTGGATTGTGCATATCAGAAATCCTTATAATCATTAGTTCTAACTTTAATTTCTGCATGCAGTTGTCTTTTTATTTTCTTCTTTTTGACTCTGGCAAAATTTCAATAATTGTTGCAATAAATCATTAGAAAACTTCTCATCAAATCTATTAAACATTTTCTACAACAAAGAATGAGAGTTTATGGAAAAAAGTTATTGTCTTTCAGCAGGTTTAATTTGCATTCTTTCTTCATCTTCTACTCATCACTAAGATACTACTCATCAAAGATCTACCACCGATGTAAAAGTAAAAATATGAAATCGAATCAAAACACCATTTAAAACCAAAATCCGACAAAACCAACATTCGACAAAACTGTCACTCAAAACAGTAGGATATGGACTGGTGTTTTAAATCCATCGGATTTATGCGGTGGACAATTTTAAATTCAAAACCGTCCGATGTCCATCCCTAATTTGTAGACAAAATTAAAATAATTATAAGAATTTAATTGGAATACTGATAATGTAAAACAGTGAATCATAGCAGTTGGATGTTGGAACAATTTTGACTTTTATTTTAAAAATAAATAAAATAATATAAACGGATGATGACAATAAATTAACAATGTAAATTTTTTTACACTGTCAATGCATATCAATTAATCCCTAATTATAATCATATCAAACTAAAAATATTGTAACCCTAAAAACAATGTAATTCTATTGATTATTTTGAAACAAAATTGAAATCTAGTTATTAAAAGTATAATTTAATTTGAAAATTTCTAATGTAAAATCTTGAGAACATAAAAGATTCTTTATATTATTTTTCTCCGACAAATTTAGCAATCAATGACATCAACCTCCCATCATAGACTCTTAGTTAATAAAATGATCCATTCACTACCTTCAATAATGAGTCAAATGTAGATTTTTTTTTTAAAATAACCTAATTTTATAAAAATATTTCTAAAATAACATATGTTTCAAAAAAAAAATACCAAAGTGACTTAGTTTGCACACTTGATCGCCATACCATTTGGTCACTACAACATTTTTGACTTTAGGCAACGGAAGGATAGTCAACGGTCAAAAAACCGTCCCTTAAAGGTATATAGACCGCGGTTTTTATGCGTTGGTGGTTTTCTAGACTTTTGTAAAAAAACCGTCCCTTATTTTCTTTAGGCTACGGTTACCAGAGTGTAGCCATAAATTAGCCGTAGCCTATTCATTGTATGCTACAGTTATTAAACTGTGGGCATAATTTAACCGTCGTCTATTCACTATAAGCCACGGTTACCAAACGTGGATGTGTCTTACTTAAATAACAACAACTAAAATGCACAGCCCATTGTTAAAGGCTACGGTTTTTGAATTTTATTTCTTAAAAATATATTTGAATTTAAATTTTTTCTTTAAAATGATTTGTATAACACAGGGATCGTGGCTGTATAAAATAGGAAAAATGTTTCATCAAAACACAATAGGCTAGATTCGAACTCATGCCTTATACCTCACCTTAATGCTTCATTTCCACCAAACCAAATGTATTTCCTTTGTTTAAATTGAACGTTAATTATATTTATATATTAAATATTCGTATTTTCTAATAATCCACTAAAAACAGGTTTGTGATAATTAAAACCCTAAAGTCAATTGTTTCCTCTTTCCCTCTGTACTAGACGCCGTTGTTCTTTTTCTATACCTCTACACCAAATTTCTCTGCAACTCATCCTTATTCTCACGATTTCATGGAATACTACTCAATAGTAAGTTTCTCATTCTCATTCTCATTCTCATGACTCATGTTCAAATATTTTTTCTCATTAAGACCTCCATCCACCACACTCCTTTCTTCTTCTTTTTCATTAAAACCCTAAATTGCATTTTCCTTTTTCTCTCTGTACTATGTTTTGAACAAATAGTTGTTAGTATTTTATTTTTAATAGTTGAACACATATTTAATGAATACCAATCAATGTAATTCCTGTTTCTCTACTTTTAATATGTTTTATTTGTTAATCTTTTATTTTTAAGCAAATACTTTGGTATAATCAAGTTTATGCCTACTGTTATTGATGTTAAATATGATTTGATGTCTATAATGATTCTTGTAGATGTGAATAAGAACCCAATGACATAAACATTCTGAATCCGCAACGAATATGAACTTAATGTATACACACAGTAATACAGTATTTTATTCAAATATATGCTCTCGTGTAATTCAATTTAAGAATAAGTGGTAATTTTTGTTTTACTTTTTTTCTTCTTATTGTTGCTTGATGATTTTGTTGTTTTTTGATTCATTTGTTTATAGCTTTGTTAAATCCTAGTAATAAACAATATGTGCAATCATGTGAGATGCTTGGTACCTAGGTGCTTAAAGTGTGATTGGAGTAATTTGTGTAAAATAATGTTCACTTTGTCAAGTGATTAATTAAGTATGTATTCTTTGTTTTGTATTGACGTTGAATTGAAGTCTGTTTGAACAAAAATCTATACAAGTTTTATCATCAAAATTATTTATAGGACTACAAGGTTTTAGTGTTTTATTTTCATGATTTAAAAATTGTTGCTACTAATATTTTGAGGTAAAAACTGAAAAATATTGTGCCTACCATCTTATTCTATTTATTTCTTGAGATCATTAAATTAGATCTTAATATTTCACAGTTTGTTTTATCTTCACATGTGTAATTGTCACTTGCTGGATACTTGCCACTCCTTTTGTTCAAGAGTTTCATTGGCATGCACCCAATCACATCTTATATTACATAATTATTTTTGAAGATATTTTATGAATTAATATAAAAAGTGGTGTATAGTGGTGAGATATGATCTGATGCAATGTTGTTAAACAACGGTGCCCTGTGTTCATGTTTCTGTCTTTCCTATGATTGATTAGCCTTTATTTTAGTGCATTATTATAATATTATATGAGCATGATATGTATCATGTAATAAATATATTTTTGTGCCAAAATCGTATAATGTTCAATATACACAAGCACACACTATTAGCCATTGCATAAGTGAGTGAATCATAATATTTAATTTATCAGGAAGAAATTAATACAATATCTATAAAATAGAAATAATCAAGTACTCTATATCAGGTTTGACAAATAATTAGATGGGAGAAATCAAGTACTCTATAATCAAGTATTTCAAATTATTTTTTTAACAATTTACATTTGTTTGTTTGTCTTATAGTGATTAATGCTACTATAATAATATTAAATTTGGAGTATAAGTATTGTTTATAT
The DNA here is from genome assembly GCA_963966055.1 of Lathyrus aphaca. Classification (NCBI taxonomy): domain Eukaryota; kingdom Viridiplantae; phylum Streptophyta; class Magnoliopsida; order Fabales; family Fabaceae; genus Lathyrus; species Lathyrus aphaca. The sequence goes on from OZ014525.1 coordinate 27,670,440, forward strand.
GAAACTATAATGTTAAATTTTACTAAAGATTATACCGCTTGCTATGACTAGTTTACTCACATTGGGGATTTATGGATTTGGTAGGTAACTTCAGTTGTAGATCGTTGCTCGTAAATTCAACTTGTTTCGTATTTTCAACGGTTTCGTTTAGAATTTACCGGTAAGTTATGATTTATCGTTTACCAATCACAATCTTTTCTTTTATTCTTCTTCTTTTATTTAAAACGAGTTCAATTTTAAAATTTGTTTGGGGCTTCCGAATTGTTTGGGTCGACCCTGTCAATAGTTAAATTAAGAAGTTAGTTATATGATATGTTAATATAATATTGTGTTGGTTGATAATTAATTTAATAATCTGTTAGTTAGTTAATAATAATGTATTATACTTGTGATTATCCTTAAGTTTGTATGCATTTACTGAATGATGGTTAAAATATCTTAATTAAATTAGATTAAAGGTATGGATAAAGCATGGACTAAACTCCCAAGACATTGGAAGAGATATAGGAAAGGTGTTAAGTCTTTTTTAGATTTCGCATATGCCAAAGGAAGACCTCAAGGATGTGAAATTTCTTGTCCTTGTGCTCATTGTGCAAATTGTAAATGGGCAAGAAGAAATGTGGTTCGCGATCATTTAATAGCTGCACGTTTTGTAGAAGGATATGATGTTTGGGTAAACCACGGAGAGGATATATCATCGCCTATGGAAATTTACAAGGACACAAAAGAGAAAGAGAACTCACTTGATGACATTGGTGGCTTATTATATGACACATTTAGAAATGTGGTTGAAGCAGAGGAAAGTAGTGAAGGTCCTAATGATGATGCAAGAAAGTTCTACAAGTTGATTAATGAGGCAAAACAAGAGCTATACCCCGGATGTGAAAGCTTCTCTACTCTATCATTCATAATTCGACTTTACTTGTTGAAGTGTTTACACGAATGGAGTAATGCATCATTCACTTCCCTTTTAGAATTATTGAAGGAAGCGATTCCGGATTTAAACATTCCTGAATCTTTTAACAAAACAAAGGCTATGATTAGTGACTTGGGTCTCGATTACAAAAAAATCCATGCATGTCCAAATGATTGCATGTTATATTGGAAAGATCATGAGAATGATAACTCTTGCAAAATTTGTAAGGCATCACGATGGAAGGAATTTCCTCAAGTAGAGAGTGAGTCTTCTAAGAATGCAAAGTATGATCATAAAGTCCCTGCTAAGATTTTGAGACATTTTCCATTGATTCCACGATTCCAAAGATTATTTATGTGTTCAAAGACGGCAAAGGAAATGAGGTGGCATGAAGAAGAACGCTCAAAGGATGGAAAATTAAGGCATCCCGCTGATGGACAAGCATGGAAGGAGTTTGATAGACTTCATCATGACTTTGCTTCTGAGCCACGTAACATAAGACTTGGCTTATCAAGTGACGGCTTCAATCCATTCCGGACGATGAGCATATCACACAGTACATGGTCTGTCATGATGGTAATATAAAACTATCCTCCTTGGTTGTCCATGAAATCTGAATATACAATGTTATCATTGTTGATTCCTGGGCCACAATCGCCAGGGAACGACATTGATGTCTACCTTCAACCATTAATTGAGGAGTTAAAAGAGTTATGGGAATTAGGAGTAGATACATATGATGCCTCAAAAAATCAAACATTTAAAATTCGTGGAGCACTTCTATGGACTATTAGTGATTATCCTGGGTACGTTATGCTATCAGGTTGGAGCACCAAAGGAAAGTTGGCATGTGCGTGTTGCAATCATAACACTGAGTCATCGTATTTAAAAAACAGCCACAAGATGTGTTACATGGGTCATCATGTCTTTTTACTAATGAGCCATGTGTGGAGGTTAAATAAAAGGTCCTTTAATGGAAAGAAAGAACTTAGGTCTGCACCTTCTTTGTTAAAAGGAACAGAAATTGTGGAAACCTTAAAAGACTTTGTGAATGAATTTGGTAAAAAGAAGAAGAAAAGAGATGGTCCATGGAAGAAGAAGTCAATATTTTTTGAGTTACCTTATTGGGCTGAAAATAGGTTACGTCATAATCTTGATGTGATGCACATTGAAAAGAATATATTTGATAATATTATTGGGACTCTTTTAGACATACCAGGAAAGACAAAAGATCACGTTAATGCTCGTTATGATTTGAAAGACATGGGAATTAGAAAGAAGCTTCATCCAAAAGAGATTGGTGGAGGTCGTGCAGAGATTGCAAAATCTTGTTTTTCAATGAGTGCACATGAAAAGACTATTTTTTGTGGTGTTTTAAAGGCTGCCAAATTTCCAGATGGGACTGCATCAAACATTTCAAAGTGTGTTCATGTTAGTAATAAGAAAGTATTTGGATACAAGAGTCATGACGCACATTTCATGTTACATTAATTATTACAAGTAGCGGTAAGAGGCACCTTGCCAAATGCAGTGGCTGAACCTCTAATTCGCTTAGGGTCATTTTTTCGCTCTTTGTGTAAAAAAGTTATCCAGGTGGAAGAATTGAATTTCTTAGAATTAGAGATTGCAGATATTCTCTGTCAAATGGAGATGATTTTTCCTCCGAGTTTTTTTGATATAATGGTTCACTTGCCTATTCATTTGGCAAATGAAGTGAGATTGGGTGGTCCGGTTCAATTTCGATGGATGTATCCCACAGAAAGAAACTTATGTAAACTTAAAAGTTATGTTCGTAACAGAGCTCATCCCGAAGGATCAATTGCTGAGGCATATTTGGCTGAAGAAGCTTTGACTTTTTGCTCAAGATATTTGCATGATAATGTAGATACAAGGTTGAATAGAAAGAGTCGAAATTATGACAATAGTGATTTGTGTGATGTGGATTTAAGCGATTACTTTTCATGTATTGGTCGTCCCTTAGGTGGGAAGAAAAATGGTAAACCATTTTATCTAGATTCAACTACAAAAGCCCAAGCCCATCGATACCTTTTGTTCAATTGTGATGAAGTTAACACATTCATCAGGTACAATAATAGTTTAAGTTCATTTATAAAACACACACACACACACACACACACACATTAGTGTTATTTTCTAATAGATGATAAGTTATCTTTGTAGGGAGCATGATGATATTGTCAATAGTCAAACTAAAGGACGTAGGTGGATCAAGGCCAAAATCCAAAGTCACGATTTTAGTGAATGGTTTAAAACTCGAGCCTTGAAAGATGACGTATCAAATCAGTTAAAAGATTTCTCTAGAGGTCCATGTGATACAGCAAAGAGGTTTTCAGGCTACCTCATTAATGGATATAGATTTCATACTATGAAACGAGATGCAAGACGCAAAACTCAAAATTCAGGTGTAACTTTGGTTTCATTGACTCCAAGTTTTGCAAGCTCTAAGGATGAAAATCCTAAGATAGAAGCTGTTACTTATTATGGAGCAATTAGAGATATAATTGAGTTAGACTATTATTCTCAATTCAATTTCGTGTTGTTTAAATGTGATTGGTTTGAGGTAGAAGAAGACAAGTATGGGCTTACTTGTGTATATTTCAACAAAAAATGTTACCAAAATGACCCTTTTGTTCTACCATCTCAAGTGCATCAATGTTTCTATGTCCAAGATCCACAGGATGCAAGTAGACAATATGTCATGAAAACAGATCCTAGAGATTTATATAGTATGGCTGACCTATCAGATTCAATGGTTCAAGAATCTTACCAAAGTGATTCTTTTGATGGTGAACTTAATTGGGTTAGGGAAGATATACCTGGAACAATTGTTGATAAGTCTCCACCTTTTATGCAAGAGACAAGATACGAAGATGATTCTGATTTTGACAATACTTTATTGGAATAGTAGAGTGATGGGGACTAACCATTTGAGAAGACTTTCCAATTATTTTCTTATTATTCTAGTGATGATCGTTATAAATTGTTTTCTTATTATTCTAGTGATGATCCTCATAAATAGGTTCTATTTTATAGACATGTTTATGATTGTTCGACATTTGGTATTGTCCAGCATTTAATATCAAGCAAAGCAGGTTCTATTTTATAAATTTTGGTTTGTGTGAAAAAACATGAAAGTAATAATAAGAATCAACAACAAAAAAAGAAAATATTTGGAAATGACATTTCAAGGTTAGAGGATCAACAAAGAAAAATGGCAGTGGCTGAAGACGAGTCAAGGGAAAGGGAACAAAGTGCTTGCAAGAAGACAAAAAGAAGTCTTTTGTGTCGACCAAAGTTAATTGGCGACTTTCTTAAAGAAAATGGAAGAGATGTTGAAAAGGAGATGGAAAATTTAATTGAAGATGAAGAAAACATTGTTTTAGAAGAACAAGAACAAACAGAAAATGTGGAATGCGAGAAAGACGGGGAAACAAATGGTGATGTTTCATTTTATTTATGACCAAGAAAATATTTTATTTTGTTAGTCATATGTGTATCTGTGTATGTTATGAGTGAAGATTTATCTTACATTTTATTGTTTGATGTCAAAACAGGGACAACTAAGAAAAGAACACGGGGACCAACACGTTGTTTAAAAATATACGCAAGAGATGTCAAAGACCGTCAAGAAGTTATTCTAGATGACTTTGGAGAGCCAATTGGACCTGATGACCAAACTGTTTCTGACTTAGGCTATTTCCTTGGAACTATAGCAAGGAATGCAGATTTTTGTCCATTGATTTATACGAATTTCAAAAAATTGATGCTAGATGAAACAGATCCTAAGCGTCATAATAATCGTATTTGGAAATATATAAATGTAAGAGAAGTAAATTTTCAAAAAATTTCAATGATTAGATATTTATTTATATTTGATGATAAATGTCGTTTTATTTTTGTAGACGAAGTTCAACATTCCCGAGAGAGGAAAAAAAGCAGTATTTGCTCGAATAAATGATGCTTGGAGACGTCACAAATACTCTATCAAGAGAGATCATTTTCTAAAGTTCTCAAGTATGAAGGAAAGTTATTTATTTTGCATTCAGTACAATTAGATATATGCCTGCGCACTTTTGTATTGTAGAATTATGTAGAATTTAAGTTATGTAGAATTCATCTTCAAACACAAAACTAGAGACTCACATGATCTTTCTTCCATATTGATGGACTCATCGTGTCTTTTCAAATGTCAACTTTAGGAAAACCATAGAGATATGCAATAATCAAATGGTAAAGTCATTCCACATATAACAATTTTGTACTAAATGTAAATCTACAGTATACAAAATCTAGTTCTTCATAGAATAATATAGAAAGACAGAAAGACCACACATTTATTTACCTTATATCCTAAAACCTCGTTAGTTCATGACTCTATCCAAAATCAAAGTTAATTTTTTTTGTTAGAATTGTAAAATATGTACGTAATAATTTAGGTTATATCTAATAGTCGTTAATTCAGGTTAGATGAGTGTTATTTTGAGTTTTGCATTTGATTAAGTGTCATTCAATCTCTACGTGTCTTGGATGTATTTATTGTAGTGGCCTTAGGAAGTTTTGCCTTAGAAAGTTCTGCCTGAAGTGATATCATGTCCCAGATGGTGCCTATCTTCCTTGATCATCTTTGCATCTCCTTTATGTGTCAAGAGGAAATATGGATAACTTAACATCGCATCCTCAAATTGGAAAATTAGAACTTTTAAGGTTATATAATGAAATGTTGATGCAGGTTGTTTCTATTTGCTTGTATGCAGTTTATGAAATGTTGATGCAGATTTTTTCTGTTTGCTTGTATTTATACTTTGTCGGATTATAGAAGGATAAAATAGCGGGCAAACAAGGATGGAGAAGAAGTCACTCAAGCTGAAATGTTTATTGAAACTCGAAAAAGTCGCAAGGGAAAACAAGTGGATGGGGAAACCCAATTTGCTATTGTAAGTTAAATTATAATATTCATTCTAAATGTACGTGTAGCTTTTAATTTTGTTTGAAATTGTTAATTTGATATATTAGGATAAACTTCAAGAATCTATTGAAAGTTCAGCTGAAGCTGGAACACAAACATTCCAATCACTATTCGGGAAAGAAAAGCCCGGTAGAGTGAGATGTTATGGAAGAACTGTCACACCATCATTGTTGAAAAAAAATGAAGAAATTTCTTTAATAAAAATGCAATATGATGGTAAAATTTCCGACATGGCACAAAAGATGGGAGCAATGGAGGCCCTTTTAAAAAGCATGTATATGCAACAAAATCCACATTTAAGTGAAGAAGAAGTAGATGCTAAGATGAGAGAAGTTTTGCATAATGATAATATTTCAACACCACGCTCATCAACATCAACGTATGCTCCTGCTCAACAAAAGGTACATACTACAATTGACATTAATCAAAATTAGAATTTATTTTATTAAGTGTTGAGTTATTATTTATAGTTTTTTATTGGTTAAGATATGTGGTGTTAATTTTATAATTAAGTCATTAAATTAGTATTCATGTTAGCTAGATTGTTTATGGATTTTACAATTCCTATTATAGTTTTTAGGTTCTATAATTTCAATTAGAACCTTAAAAATAAATAATATTATGGAAAGTGAACTTATAAGTTTACAAAATTAGAAAGTGAAATTATCAAAACAGTAAGCTAAAATTCAGCAAATTTAATTACGTTTACCTGGAAATAGGGATACCATAGATCATATAGTAACACACATGCTATGATTTTTTCAACACTTTAATTTTGCCAAAATTCTCAATTCCACTCCTACAAATCTAACCACATTTTGTGTATTAAAAGTGCCAATGACATTGGTGTGCAATACCATTTGCATGATCACTAAACCATTTCTTTTAAGATGAACAACAACTTCTCGCTTTATAATATAACTTCGTTAGTATCGTAATATATATAAACTTTTTTTTCTTCATATTTACAGGTTATAAATGAAGATGATCCTCAAGATGAACAAGATGACGATCTTCATGATGATGATCCTCAATATGATCAAGATGACGATGATCTCCTTCAATATGATCAAGATGACGATGATCTTCAATATGATCAAGATGACGATGATCTTCAATATGAAAATTTTCAAGAATGTGATGAAGACCATCCATGATTCATATATGGACGATTATGTTTTGTTTTTATGGAGTTACATTAGCAAAGTAACTATAACTTATATAGCTTGGATGTATTTTGAAAATATTTGTAATTCTTACAATTCAAAGAGTTTATAACAACTTCATCTTATTAATACTTCATATTTATTTATGTTTTCAATTTATAAATATGTTTTTTCTCATTAAATAATATTGGAAAACAATCTATTAAAATACTGTGAAGGTATATGACCACAAATGTATCATCATATAAATGAACAGGAAATTTTATATTTTAATGTCTAAAGTGCAACATTGAAGTTATATAAGTTTATGAGTTGTTTTTTAATCTATAGACCACAGTTTTTTTGGCGCGGTTATATTAGTATTGAAAATAAAATTATAGATTAAGCTACGGTTTGTATCAGTTTCCTATTAAAAACCGTAGCCTTTTTATATTTTTCGGGGACGGTTATTATGTGTTGCTACTGGAAAACTGCGACTTAAAACTCCAACTAAAACCGTGGACTTTTGATATTTAGGCGACGGTGTTCAGAATCCGTGGGTAGAAGTCACAAAACCGTCCTTTAAAGGAATAGGCAACGGCCGTTTATTCCACACCTTTAAAACCGCCCCCTAAAGCCTTAGGCCACGGTTATTGCCCTTTAGGTTGCGGTTTTGTGTTGTTGCCAGAAGTCATTTTTGTTGTAGTGGGTGAACATGTAGAAAGTTTTAACCAATTCGCCAAATGCTTTGGCTAATGCAAGAAATTTTACACAAATTCACCAAACCATTTGGCGAATGTGTGCTTTAGGTTTAGGCAATTCGCCACTTGGTTTGACGAAAGTGTATAAATGTGATTTTTTTTCCTTATAAATAGATGCTCCCCGTAAACAAGTTATCTCACATCTACACCAACCTTTCAACCCCTCTCTCTTTCATTCCTTTCAATTTATCCCTCTCACAACACGGCTTCTCCTCGTCCATATAATTTTGCATCGACACCATTATCCTCAACATCAGAAGAACCGCTTCCAAAATTTGATATTTTGAAGAAAAATGCTTTGGTGTTTTTCTCACCAACAAAACCTCCTTTGAAGATGCTGTTATGGAACCCGCAAACTTTGGAACACTTGCATAGAGAATTAAACCACTGGTTAGAAGGAGAAATCAGGCCTAAAGAAAAGATAATTAAAATTGAGAAGCGGGTTGTGGAGTCTGGTGTGATAAAATGGAGAAAAGTGGTCAATGATGCAGGTGTTCTTTCGATGATGTTAGGTTGAGATGAAGTTGTCCTGATGGTTGTAATAGGCTAGATATGTTGAATGTTCTAGTTGTTTTATTTATGTATGGTCATGTTTTAAATTATGTATTTTCTTATATTATTTATGTATGGTCATGTTTTAAATTATGTATTTCCTTGTTTTATTTATGTATGTTCTTGTATGTGGTTGTAAGATTTTATTGGTATGAATGAAACGAATGAGGCTTCTATTATAAATAGATATGGTTACAATGGTTTAAATTATGTCATTGTGCTTGGTCCAACATTGGGACATTTTTTACAATTGTGCCCGAGTTGACGACATGAACTGCATAGTCTCACCATTTTGTTCGCCGTATCTATTTCTGTGCGAATACGCGTGCTGTTAGGACGCCTCTTTTTCTTTCTTCGCATGTTTTCATTGCGCCAGACTATTTCCCCGTTGTATGTGGGTCAGTAGTCCTCATTTGCAACAACCGGAAAGCTTTTGTTGTAGATGTTGCAAAGATTGTGCACTTGGTAAACAGGGGACATTAAGCTTGAAGGGTCCAGTCGAACCTTTGAACATGTTGCTATAACATGGGAGCAAGGCATACGAAAGGTTTGAAATTTTCCACAGTCGCACCAATTGTTATCAAGTTCTACCCGATAGGATCCCCTCGGTCTCCCTTCGTGGTGATCCATTATCTCAGCAACATTGAAATGTCCTTTATCTAGGTTAAACACTGTGACCGCATGTGTGTTAGATTTGGAAGCTTCATCTTTAATGAATGTCATTGAACTATCGCTGAACACTTGACCAGACTGTAGGATAGAACTCCATTTTGAACGCCTGGTGTCAAAAAGTTCCCCGAGCCTAAAGTAGGTTGACCTTACCAAAGCGGTTATCGGTAGGTTACAAATGCCTTTAAAAATATAGTTCATTGACTCCACGAGATTTGTGGTCATGTGACCCCATCGTTATCCTTTGTCGTAGGCCCTGGTCCACTTAGCCAATGGAATTTAGTTGATCCATCTGAATGCATCTTCATTTGTCAGTCTGATTTTGTCACGATAATGTTGAATGACGGTTCGGTTAATGAATACCCCACATTCACGACCTTCTTCCGCAATGCCTTGTCCTTGATCTCTCTCATGAAATTTTGAGCGATGTGTCTAATGCAATAGACATGTGTTGAAGGAGAATCTTGCCATTCGTTATCAACATTCTTCCATGCACTTTCAATTGATGCATGTCTCTCCGAAATCAAACATAAGTTAGACTGGGGAGCCACGTGAAGTCGGAGATTTTTCAGGAAAAAACTTCATCCCTCAGCAGTCTCTCCCTTGACTATAGCGGATGCAATTGGGAAGATGTTGCTATTTCCGTCATGGGCCACTGCCATCAATAAAGTTCCTTCGTATTTTCCGTAGAGCCATGTTCGATCAATTTGGATTATAGGCTTGCAGAAGGCAAAACCCTTTATACATGGGTTAAATGCCCAAAAGAGTCGGTGGAATTAATCTTTTGTAATACCACTGTTGAATTATCAATAATAATTTTCTATTAATTTTTTCGTTGTCGAATTCTTTTAATTAAATTTATTAACTCATCATTATTAAGTTAAAAAAAATTATAATTTTATCATATATAGTAATAAAAAATTAAATATAAGTGTTTCACATAGAAAAAAAAGTTTATATATATATATATATGACTGTCAAATATTCAAATATTCTCATTAGGAAAACACTAAAAAAATTCAAATATTCTCATTGCACATGTTCGCCAGATGGATTGGCGAATTACTTTGATAATTTCACTTGTTCGCCAAATGGTTTGGTGAATTTGTGTAAAATTCCTTGCATTAGCCAATGTATTTGGCGAATTGGTTCAACATTTCTACATGTTCGCCAATCAGTATGACGACCATGTGTACAAAATATGTCACTTTGGTATTGTTTTTGAAACATGTGTTATTTTAGAAATATTTTTATAAAACTAGGTTATTTTAAATAAAAAAATTTGTCAAATGTACATTACAAACTTCAAATATCTCTTCGACGAACTAAAAAAGATCAAACAATTCTTTCTTTGCATATCTCAAGGCTAACACTAATATTTACTATCATTAATTTTATATATATATATATATATATATATATATATATATATATATATATATATATATATATATATATATATATATATATATATATATATAGTTGAGAGTATGAATGTTCAAAATCGAAACAATCTAATAGAAAACCTCAAATCAAATCAAGCCAAATCGAAACCGCATAAAACTGTATTTGATTCAGATGTATTTTGACCATTTTTCTAACAAAACTCTGCGTTTTGGTTTGGTTTGCGGTTTGTATTTGCAAACTGAACTAAACCAAATCAAACTATAATATAATACAACTCAAACTTCACTTATCTTACATTCAACCTAATACCCAAACCTATTATGTCTAACCTTACAATTACGAACTAACGATTTTCTCTAACTCATTCTTAAGGTTTCAATTCCAACCTTCTCAAATATTTCCTAGTAGTATTGCGCATTCTCCTCATCTTCTTTTTCATGCACGTCGTGTCTCTTCTACACCAATCTCTTCTCTCTTAGGTTCTTTTTTTTTTCATCTTCTCATTTTTATGTTACTATTTTCTCTTCCAATTACATTTTTATCGCACATTTCTTTTCTAATATCACATCTCTTATGTTCTTTCTTTTTCATCTTCTCTAATCTCTGCTCTCCTCTATTTTTTTTTTGTTTTATTATAATGTTTTTGATAATATTTTATGTTACTATTTTTTCCACTTTTGTTTAATTTAATTTTTTTATATTGAATGAGAAGTTTGTCTAAATATGATAATTTTTGTTATTATTTTGCAATGTTTGTATGATTAAACACAAAGTTATGTTGTTCTTTACAGGTATATGGATGACTCAATAAAAATCTAGTAAGAAATTGAACCAACCCAAACGACATTAGTTTTATTTGATTTGGTTCGATTTTATTTCTAAAAGCTAACTGAAACAAACAAAACTACATACTTTTTTTTGATGATTTTTAGCTTCAAAACCTCTCAAACCACACCACAGGCAAGAGAATCTCAACTTAAACACAAATAATAAGGACGTGGAGACAGAGAAGTCAAGCTATTTGGCTTAAGGATGGGGATAGAAATACCAAATTCTTCCATTGCAAGGCGGATCAAAGACGCAAGACCAATATGATTAATAAGCTTAAAGATGATTCAGGTTCTTGGAATTACGGTTGGGACAATTGTGAAAGAGTGTTATCTGGTTATTTTACTGAATTGTTTTCTTCTTCTCATCCTTCAAATATCTTTGAGGTTTGTTACCAGATCGAATGGAGATTGACTACTGCTCACAAGGAGATGCTGATGGTTCCATTTACGGCGGAAGAAGTTTATATTGTGCTGAAGCAAATGAACTCGTCGAAAACTCCTGGCCCAGACGGTTTGAATGGTTCTTTCTTCCAAAAATATTGGAATCGCGTGGGGGAAGATGTGACTAATTTGGTTCTTGACATCCTAAACAATAACATAGATCCTTCTGATATCAATTCTACTTTCATTACCCTCATTCCCAAACTCAAGAACCTTTCATCTCCTTCTAGTTTCCGTCCGATCAGTTTATGTAATGTCACTATGAAGTTGGTATCCAAAACCATAGCTAATAGAGTCAAAGAAATTCTGCTGGAGGTCATTAGCGAGGAACAAAGTGCATTTGTGAAAGGAAGGCTCATTACTGACAACGCATTGATTGCGATGGATTGTTTCCATTGGATGAAAAATAAAAAGAAAGGCAAAAAGGGTATTATGGCTCTCAAACTTGATATGTCGAAGGCTTACAATATAATGGAGTGGGATTTTATGATTGAAACGTTGAAGGATATGGAATTCCCGAATTCTTTTATCCAATTGGTGAAGAAGTGAATCTCTACGATGTCCTACAATATCCTCATCAACGGCCAGCCCAACAGAGGAATCATTTCGTCCAAGGGTCTCTGTCAAGGGGACCCCCTCTCACCCCTTTTGTTTGTTGTTTGTGCAGATGTGCTATTGGGTATGCTGAAGAAGGCGGTCAAAGGAAAACAACTCCATGGTATATCGGTGGCAATAAAGGCTCATTCAATTTCACACTTATTCTTCGCAGACGATAGTTTGTTGTTTGCTAGAGCCAATGATAGTGAGGCTGATTGCATTAAGAATACTCTCAATAGATACCATGAAGCTTCCAGTCAGTTGGTAAATGTGGATAAGTCGAAGGTTTCATTTAGCAGGAACATGGATGAGGAAGGGAATAATAGGTTACATAATAGGTTGGGGTTTAAAGAAGTTGATACACATGGGCAATATCTTGGTCTTCCTGTTGTTTTCGGGAGGTCCAAAAAAGAGGTATTCCAAATGGTTATTGACAGGGTTTGGAAAAAAGTGAAAGGTTAGAAGGAGAAATTTTTGTCGCGTGCTGGTAAAGAAGTCTTGATCAAGGTTGTAGCTCAAGCGATTCTGACTTATGTAATGAGCTGTTACAGATTGGCGAATGAGTGTTGTAAAGAAATTGAGAGGATTCTAGCAAGGTTTTGGTGGGGGGGCTAAAGGAGGAGATCATAAAATTCACTGGATGAGTTGGAAGAAGCTCTCGTATAGGAAAGGTGATGGTGGACTGGGTTTTAGGAATATTCAAGACTTCAACCTCAGTTTGCTCGGGAAACAATTCTGGAGATTGATGCAGGGAGATGGCTCACTCTTTGAAAGGTTCTTCAAAGGTCGGTATTAGCCTCGTGGTTCGATCATGGAGGCTACTACTGGTCATTTACCTAGTCATGGGTGGAGGAGTATCATGCAAGCCAAATAGTTGATCATAGGAGGGGCCTGTTGGACGATTGGAAATAGGGATTATGTGAAAGTTTTTTAAGACAATTGGATTCCCACCATTGCCAGTTTTAAACACAAAAGGAATGTGGGTGTCTTAGATGGTGACATGAGAGTTTCTGCTCTTATTAATAAGGAAGATTGTTGCTGGAATAGTCAGGCTCTAAGTGACTTAATTATGCAGGAAGAGTTGGTTCACATAAAGAGTATCCATATTTCTTTGAGGTTACCGCCGGACAAGTTATTGTGGACTTTTGAAAAGGATCGCATTTTTTCGGTTCTCTCTTCTTACAATTGGTTGAACGATAATAGGAGAAGATCTCTTCCTATTATCATTCAGTTATATTTGCACACCCTAATTTACTAACCACGCAGTTATATTTTGCAGAAAATAAAAGCAGAAAGTAAAAACCATAAACTATTACATGGCTTTGGGAGAGATACATAAATAAAACCTGACATAAAACGTAAAGTGCGGAAAATAAAACCTAAAACTATTACAACCAGGAAGCAGTTACATTATTTTTAGAAATCGTAAAATAATCGAAACGAAAAGATCGGAAGAATATTGAGTCTTTGAGATGAGAAGAGGATATTTTTTTATCATGCTATTAGAAGAATAAAAAAAACAGAATCAGATAAAATCACTGCAAATTTTAAAATAATGGAAAATAAGAAAAACGATTAAAATAAAATCTAAAAAATATTAAAACGATGCTAAAAATCTAATAAAGTCAAATAAAGAGCGCACGATTTTTTCAGATTTTTTTTGAGAATATGAAAATAGAAAATAAATCAAATAAAATAGAAAAAAAAAGGAATTTGCGATTTTGAGGGTCGAAGTCTTTTAGAATTCTATTCTAAGAGAGTATTTTTCTTCTATTTATTTTTTTCTGAACTTCTGGAAAAAATTCGGAGTAAATCGAAACATTAGAACTTACCTGTCAGACTGGAATTCTTATCACTAATGCAGTCTTCAAAGTATCGGCGGAAGCAGATTAACCAACATTTTAGTTCTCCATGGTGCCCTAACAATGGCAAGTCACGATTTTGGTACCTAAACATCATTTCGATAGCCCATATAGCTTGCTCACATCATGAAAAACACAAATATGAAAAGAGATTAGATGTATCATGTGTAAAATTATGAAACTGAAAATTGAAAAATAAAGCAAAAAAAAGAATTCGTTTATGGCATTTTAAGAGGCTTTGGATAATTGTGATGACTGGTACACCTTCAGAAGAGTCTAAGGAATGTTTTTGGACCTTCAAACCTTCTTGAGAATGGCTGCAACCCTAAAACCAAATCCAACTTACTCTTGAATTTTTTTGATGTTTTGTATGCTCTCTTTGATAAATAAAAAATGTGTGTCCTTGCTATGTGAAGGTGTTATGTATTTATAGAGGAAGGATTTATGTCAACTTGTGGGCTTGGGTTCAATTTATTTTGGGATGATAGAATTTGATTGAAATTTGATTTGAAAACTTTCTATTTTGGCCATAATATTAGATTAAATCATACCCTTTTGGTCTTGCATGAATTGGGATATGATCAATCAACTTAATCATCAAATATTTGATCCCAAAATAAATTTTAGATCAAATATTTGATTTCTTATGATTTATTTTAATTTAAATTGAATTTAAATGATTTAAATTCAATATAATATAAAATAAATAATAAAAATCAGAAAATATGATCAATGAGTCGTGAATAGTCTTAGAATTGAGTTTGAGTTGAAAGATTATGTGCCCATTTGAAGAAAACTTGAGTTTTGGCCCTTTTTGCTTCATACACCTCCTCAAAATTTCCCAACTTCAACAATGCATAACTCCCTCAATTTTTATCCCATGATGGTGCTCTAGGACTTTGTAGAAAGATTAAAGTGTCCTCTAACTTATCCTTTTGGTCCCTGTCCATATCAATTTCCATTTTAAAGTTATGATCTCTTGAAAAAGTTGACTTTTTGTTGACTTTTAAAAGGACCTGTAATGTTTTGGCTCATATCTTTCAAATGAAGTCTTTTTGGACTTGCCTTGTGAGACACAAAGTTGTAGAGAATTGAATTTCCTTCAAAATGAGCTATGGATGGGAAAAAATTTATGAAGTATGTGAAAGTTATGGCTGGTCAAAGTTCAGTTGACTTTTCCTATGAAAACCCTAATTTAGAAACTCTTGGTTCTTGATGGTTCTGAGGTTTCCTTGATGAATCATGATCAACCCTTGATCAAATGATGAATTTTACCTCATAATCTTGATGTTGACCAAAAATATTGAAGTTTGACTTTGAGTTGACCATAATTGACCTCAGTTGACTTTTTGGCCAAGTTAACTGATTTTCAAGTATTTGAGCATCTGACTGACCAAACTTGTTAGGAAAGTTTTGAAACTTGACATGAGGATTATTTAAGGTGTATAGGATGTCATGAAGTCCACTTGAGGCATTGGAAGTCTACTTTTCTTGGGGAAACTCAAAACCCTAGTTCTAAGATCCATTGTTCAGGAGGAGGCCTTTGTCTGGTGAAACCTTCAATCCTTTTGACCAATAGAGAATCTTGTGACTATTAGGAGACCTCTTGAGACACATTATATTGAATATGGGAGGGAAAATTTTGGGGTACAATAACTAGTATTATGAATGGTAGCTTCAGGTCTGAGTGTAATTGCATGGCCATGCTCCCGAATAGGAGGGAGTCCAACTGATAGGTTGAAGACTTCTTTGAAAGAACTTAAGAAATCTTCCAAACCCTCATCTTCCACTGCTTGGATCACCACTTCTGCCCCTTGGGAATGAACAACAAAACCTATTCCCTCATCACTCAAAGCTTTGATCTAAGCCTTCCATGATGTTTGTCTTTTGCAAAGAGAAGGGGTTCCATTGATGCTATACTTCAGTCCCTCTCTTTCCCAATTCAGACCGAGCTCTCCAAAATTTACTACAATATTCCACAAATTGGCCAGCCAATCCATCCCCAATACCATGTTTGACCCTCCTAACTTCATCAAGAAGAAATGTTGGTTGAATTCCACTCCTTGTACCAGGAATTTCAGCCCTTCACATATCCCTTCATTTGTCACCCTTTCTCCATTTCCTACTTCAACAACATAAGCAGGAGTATCAACTATATTCACCCCTAATGTAGCCACACTATGGGGGTAAATAAAGTTGTTGGTGGCTCTAGAATCAATCAAAGTCAATAGCTCCCTACCCTCCATAGTCACCCATACCTTGAAAGATTTGTTTGAGGTAAAACCTTCCTTAATTTGTATAGACAGCTGCAAGGTCTTCAATTCCTCTTTTTCTTCCTCAAACTCTTCTGTTTGAATCCATATTCCACCTATCTCCTCCTCATCACTACTGTTTTCACACAATTTCAAACGCATATGTTTGAATTTGCAAATGTGCTCCCTATTCAATTAATCTCCACATTAAAACAAAGTCCCTTCTTGCTCCTTTCTTCCAATTCTGCAGGATCCAATCTTTTGCCTTTAAACTTCTCATTCCCTCCACCACTGCTCTTTTCCCATTCCTTCTTATAATTCCCCATGTCACTAGGATCTTTGATCTTCATATTTCCTCCCTTTTCTCTCCAAGAACTTCCTTTTTTTTGTAATACTTCATTCTTCTCTTCAATCAATAGAGCCATATCCATCAATTTAGCCAAATATTGACTTTCATGAAGCTTTAATTCAGCCTGAATCTCATCCTTCAATCCATTCAGGAAGATAGAGTCTAATATAACTCTTTCTTCTCTCCTTAATTGTGCTACCATCATCTCAAATTTCTCCCTGTATTCCACCATTGTTCCCTTCTATTTTAGAATCATCAATGGTCCTAAAGGGTTGTGTAGGAGCCCAAATTGAAAACACCTCATAACAACAATTTTGAACTCTACCCAAATTCTCAAGGGTGCTTGTTTCTCCCACCATTGGTATCAATTCAAAGCTCTCTCCTTCATGGCCAACACTATTTCATCCAGCTTGTCTTGCATCCTAACTCCATGAAGATGAAAATATCTTTCAATGTGAACCAGTCATCCATAAACATCTTCTCCTTTAAACACTAAGATTTCCACCCTTCTATGACCTCCAACAACTCTAAACAGACCCTCACCACCCTGACAACGATGGTATGGTCGTGATTCTCTAGAGATCGTACTTCTTTCACTCCATTTGTCCTCCTTTTCACCCCCGCGAAGACGATGCATTCTAGGTCTCCCAATATTACGCACATGATTCTTTTGAATCAGCTAGCGAATCTCCTCCATTGTGACATGCAGTTGTGATCGTTGGTTCATTACCAATTGTCTAATCTGGTCCAGCATAACTGCAAAGTTACTCATCCTTTGCTCCATGGCACCGAATATGTTTTCCATTATCCTTCTTGTAAAGACCATTCAACAAGAAATAACCAAGGCTCTAGATACCAAATAGATACGATCAATTTAGTATTAGACAGAAAAAACACAGTAAGCACAATAATAACAGAAAGAATTTAGAGTAAGTAGGGTTATGGTAAACCAGAGTTCAAATGGGATTTGGTTTCTTCAAGCATAGCAACAAAAAAATACATAAAAGAAAAAAGGACTAGAGGCTCTTAGAGAGGCATGCACTCTCCCACTACTAAATTCCCAAAAATTGTCATACCCCATCATCCACTCACCTAATACATTTATTCCTCACCATAAATTCTCATTCCACTAAAAGGCTGTCAATTGTTAAAAAGCATGTGCAGCTCTAACAGAAAAATCATTTCCCAAGCCTTCTAGAAAGGCTGACATGTCCTTTTTCTCTTGTAAACATTACCAAATCTACCATACAGATAATGGTTTGAGGGGTTTTATTGGAAAAGCTCAAGTTGTTGACTACAAATAAGGACTAAATATTGTTTATAGGGCCTAGACAATCTCATAAATATTGTCATGCAGGTTTTTAAGTAATCTTTAGGATTACAAGTTGTGTTATGCTTGTAATTTGTCTTTTCGTGTTTTTTAGAATGAGGTCTTGCTTTTTAAATTCAATTATATCAAATACACAAATTTGGCTTATCAGAATTATCATATTTAAGATTCTGAGCCAAAACTAGAAGAAATGAAATTATTCGTCCCTTTAGTTTATAACTTACAAAAGAATAAGGTACACGAGAGAGAGTACTCTCATTATACTGGATTTCCAATCAAATCTACAAGTCTAACAAAGATTACAGTGTCTTATTCATAGGCAATCTTTTTAATTTGTTTTAGTAATTTTTGATGTGGGATCCAAGTTAATATATTTGCAGTTTTAATATGAACTTCCACTAGAAGTAAAATAGTCTATTATCACCAAAGTGATGCAGGTAAAATATGAACATGGAATAGAGTCCACTAACAGCAGCGAAGTCAATGTTTTGTGAATGTTAGTTATCATGCAGGCTATAACTAGGGATTTTGTTCATGTAAAATTTGAGAAGGTCAGGGATGCTCTTGTAGATAGTCTTAAGATATTAATTTTTTTTTGTAATTTATATAATTCATTTGTAATATTTGTTGAAATTATAATACATATTTACAATAAAATATAAGTTACATATGAGTTTAAGTTTAGGAGTTGTATCATACATCACAATTATCTTCAAAAATTAAAATATTTAGTGGGGGTTACTAATAGTTTAAAATATATATATAGTAAATAACGACGGTTAAAACCTCCATAAATAATATTTAATATGTAAAATCAATATTACGACGGTTAAAACCGTCGTATATGATATTTAATAGGCTTAATACCCTTTTTGGTCCTCTAACTATTGGTCAGAGTCTAATTTGATTCTCTTTCTTTTAAAAGTTCCAAATTCGTCCCATATGTTTTTAAAATGGTCCACGTTTGTCCTTTTCGTTAAAAAAGGTTAACGGCGTGAAAATTGATGATGTGTTAATATGAGGTGATGTATTAATTGCACAGTGCACAGTCAACATCTTTAATTTGATGATGTGACATATAATTTATTAATTTTTTTTCACAAACTTTAATATAAAATAAATGAACATAAAGCCCTTGTGTTTTACAATAGAAGTCCACTTGTTAAGTTTTAATTTTCATGTGTGAACAAAAGTATAAAAATACTTTTATTTGTTGCTAAATTTTCAATGTGGGACTTCAAGAAAATCCCCCATCAAAAATATAGTAAGCTTACATGTCTAAATATGCTGATATCATATGATGTGAATATTATACATGCAAACTATGTGAAATTGTTTCTGTGTGGTACTTAATGTGATCTATAAGTTTGCTTTCTTGACTTTGAATTATATGACTTATTGTCACAAAGAGATTCTCATACTCCCTCTGTTCCTTTATAAGAGTCACTTTTTGAATAATTTTATGTTCCTTTTTAATTGTCACTTGTAAATTTCAAGATAGTATTAAATGTACTTTTGTCAAAATTACCCCTAAGTAATTATTAAGAGAGAAAAAGTAAAATGAATGTAATAAATAACTAGGGGTAGTATAGATAAAATGAGAATTATTGTATGAAAAGTACAATATTGATTAACTTTCTTGGTATGTATAAAAAATAAAAAAGTGACACTTAAAAAGGAACTGAGGAAGTATATGAAATATAATTCCCATAGTTTTTTCTGGATATGAGCTTACATATCAAAGTGATATAATTGGTGGAAACATTCTCCAAGGTGATATCGGAAGATGACACCTTTTAAAGTTTTGTCTTGGAATTGGCTTAAAACATATCAAAGTCAATGGGTTTCGATTCCATAGAAGTTTGACAGAGAGAGAATAATAGGAGGGCAAAATTTGCTTCTGTTATTTGTGCTATCATTAGCAGAAGACAACATCCATGGACGGTTGAATATTGACATTATTAAATATATTTTATTGTGTTGATTTTGTATTTGATATATGCTAACAAGGGATTAACGTCTTCACAAACAAGTAGTTCCAAAAATATAACTCAACTGTCCATGGAGTTGGCAAACCAACGAAATCAAATCCCTTCTGCACCTGCACCACCAAAGTCTGTCAAGGTAGGTAGTAGTATCTTATAATATACAATGTTTTTGTCAGAGCAAACATATCGAAAATCAAACATGAGTATCAAGATTAGAAACTCTATATTATAAGCCGGTATTGCATAGCACAAATAAAAAAAACATTTCTTCTGCTTCTGTTATTTGTGCTATAAAAAATGAACACATGGAAGTTTGAAAGGGCAAAATATCCAAGGCACTCTCTCACTGAAACTGAACAAGTTGTGTTACCTTCAAATGGTGTATGCAATTCCTCTACTAGTCCCACATCAGTTGGTTCATTAAAAAATTTAGTCTTTATATAACCAATGTGTGCATAAGAATACAAATGAAATATTACATGGGCTCAAAAGACTATTATGGACAATGGGCTTGGGTGTGTCCTTAACGGAAAATTCTAATTTGATTCAGTTAGATAACGTAAGGGACAAACCTATTTTAATATGCAAAATCAACGACAGTTTGCACGATATTTTTGAAACTGTCGCAAATAAGGCTCGCGACACCAAATTGGTTAGAGGACCAAAAAAAGTATTAAGCCTATTTTAATATACAAAATCAACGACAATTTGCACGATATTTTTGAAATTGTCGCAAATAGGGCTTGCGACACCAAATTGGTATGGAGAATTATCTTCAACCCTTATTTTTAAAGAATATGTGAAGTTTACCTCTAGCCATTTTGTATTCACTAAAAGACTATTAATTTAAATCTTTCCTGATTACTCACATACATAGGAAATTTAATCATTTTAGATCTAAATAATTAAATTCCTCCAACTTAGCATCAATTTAAAGGAAAACACAAGACTTTATCTATATATATATATATATATATATATATATATATATATATATATATATATATATATATATATATATATATATATATATATATATATATATCTATCAAATATCATATCAATGTTTTGAGATACAACATGTTTGCTAAGACTTTTGATTATATATATATATATATATATATATATATATATATATATATATATATATATATATATATATATATATATATAGGGGTGGCAAAACGGACCGCCTGCCCCGTTCCGTCCAATGCCCGCCAAAAAAAGAGCGGGGAGGGCATGCCCGCTAACTTGACATGGGCATCAAAGTCATGCTCGCCCCGCTAAGACGGCGGATTGACGGGCGGCGGGCGGCCCCCTCTTCTTTTTTCCTTTTTTTTTTCTTCATTTTTTTAAATAAAATAAAATACTCTATTTTTGTACTTTTCAATAAAAAAACATCAAATAGAACTTTCAACAAGTTTTCACCTAAAATAGAAATACAATCAACCATGAATAAGTTTTAACTTCTAACCAACCAAAATAAATATCAAGTTCAACCATCAAGCAACCATTAACTATTAACCATTAAGCAACCAAAGTTTAAGTTCAACAACCAAAATCATAAAAGTATTAAGTACAACATCAAAGTTTAAGTTCAACAAACTAAAACCATAATAATTAATAACATTGTCTAACAAAACAAAAGTGAAGCATTCTAAAATGTAAATCCTAATCATCAAGGTCAAGAATATTAGATGCACTCTTAGAACAAGTTGGACCCTCCTTTTCATCTTCATTGTCATCATCATTTCCATCTACATTACAAGACAATGAAATAAATTCAATGTTTGCTGCATGACATCATTTGCAGAAGCATTATCCAAAGTAATGGTAAAAACATTTTTCTCTATTACCAAATCGGTCAAAAACTCAGATATTCTTTTACACAACTCAAAATCAGTGTGAGGAGGAGGCATGGGACAAAAGTTGAGGATTTTACTATTTAACTTCCAACTTTTATCAACATAATGAGCATTTAAAGTAATATAGCCCTCGGTATTGATTGATGTCCATAAATCAGAAGTTAAAGAAATCCTACAAGGAGTGTTGGCCATTTCTATCTTAATTGTTTCCTTTTCCCTTTTGTATATTCTCACAACATCAGTCTTGACGGTGTTTCTAGTGATAGGAATGTAATCAGGATTCAAGTACTGAAGTCAAGTTGTAAGCTCTTCAAACTCAACAAATTTAAAAGGAAGATCTCGCTTGATAATTAGCCGATCACACATTTCACGAGATACCAAATTATCAACCTTTTATGATTTTAGCTTTTCTTGCATGTCTAACATCATCTGACCAACATCTCCAAAATTAACTTTCTTATAAACTTCAAGATGACGTTTTAGAGAAGTTGTTCCATATTGTTTTCCTCCACATGCATATGATGTACCACATGCATTGCATTTTGCTCTTTGTCTTCCCTCACCATCCAAACCTTCTATCATAGTAAAAAACTTCCACACCTTAGATTTTTGTGTTCTCCTAGTGTTCTTCGTTTTACTAGGTTCCTCTAACACATTACTATTAGGTTCCACCGACTCACAATCTTGTTCAACAGTTAGGTCCAAATCCACATCATCACTCTGATCAATTGGTGCTAAGAAATCCATATCTAACAAGCCCTATAACAAGCATGCACAAAGATTATAAATTATGTGTATATAAATGAAATAGTTTTTAGTATGGATAATATATATATATATATATATATATATATATATATATATATATATATATATATATATATATATATATATATATATTATTCGTATAGTACTTTTTAAATTATTAATGTGGAGTTTCGTATCGTCATTTTTATGTTATGTGTCCATTGTTCATGTTGGAGTGTCTTCTTCATAGAAAAAATGTCACCTATCTATTGGCCATATATGGAGATCGAGCAATGCAAGATGGGGAAAATGTAGAAAATGATAAAATGGATTAATTATATTTGTATTTTAAGTACAATGAAAAGCATGTTTTTTTGTCTGTTTTTATGACCATGAAGAAATCAGATAGTAGACATGCTCTTGCGTGTTTAGCTATTTTTTATTAATAAATTTTATTTGGTGTCCCATATATTGACTTTGTTTAGTAGATATTAAGTCAAATTTTCTTATTTTATTTTATCTAGCATTGAATGTTCTATTTATTAAATCAATTGGTTGAACAACATGTAATTCATGTGATTCAAACTTATCGAATGAACTTATTATTAATGGTTGCAAATTATGTCCTTTGTTGCATGATATATTATTTTAATGCACTTATTGGTATCCAAGAGAAATTTGGTAGATGTCTCCAAACACAATTTTCACAAATGAATTTTTTAGTTGGACAAATAAAATGAGTTTATGCATCTTGATATTAATATTAATAGTAGTTATATTACATTTGATCAGAATTTGTTAGATAATTGATCTTGATAATGTAATAAGTATGAGTAGTGTGGATAATAGTCTCATATTGATTAAAAATATGAAGATTTAAGTATTTATAAGTGAGAGAATCTATCATATATCATCTTAAGGTTTTGGATGAATATGTGGTGTGTATCTCATAAAGGTGCTGCTTTAAAAAAAATCTCATAATGTTCAATAATCCATAGTGTAAAAAAACTCCTCCAACACATGGTATCAGAGCCTTTGGTTCAAGAAAATGACCGACTTACTAGTATCAAAAGTCAACGGCGCTACAAGGGTGGTGATTAAGAAACGTTCCATTAAAGAGTGTCAATGGCGCCACAAAGTTGGTTAGTAAGAAACGTTATGTGCGGTACAAGAGTTTGTGGAAGTAAGAAGAGCTTTCACTTGAGGGGGAACATTGTGGACTCATACTAGAGGGAGAGTGTTGAGAATGTAGCAAGTGTGAGTAATAGTTCCATATTAATTGGAAATGTGAAGACTTAAGTATTTATAAGTGAGAGAACTCACTTACCTATCATCTTAACACTACGCCAAAAATAACTTTTAACAGCGCATCTTAGACAGCGCTTTTAAAAGAAAGCGCTGTCTAAGGTTAAAATTAAAATAAAACACGGAAAATGTTTCAAAAAAATAATGAAAGCGCTGTCTAAGGGGAGGTCTTAGACAGCGCTTTCTAAAAGCGCTGTCTAAGAACCCCCCCCTTAGACAGCGCTTTTAGAAAGCGCTTTTAAATATATACCTTAGTCAGCGCTTTTGATAAAGCGCTGTTTAAAGTCTTTAAATTAAAAAAAAATAAAACCAAAAGCGCTGTCTAAGGGGGTGGGGGTTTAGAAAGCGCTTTTGGAAAGCGTTGTCTAAGGCATACCTTAGAAAGCGCTTTCCACAAAAGCGCTGTCTAAGGTCTAATTAAAATAAAATTTCAGACTTCTATTTTCGTTCTCTATTCTTTTGTTTTCCCTCCTGCGAACGAAACCCTAACAGCGAAACCCATTACAACAAACTTGAATACACTATCATCCTTCGATTTCAATCATTGAACGTGTTTGAAGAATCGTACGTGTCTCGACATTTGTGTGTTGACTTCGTTTTTCGTTTCTACTGTTCTTCATTTCTTGCGGTATGTTCTACATTTCTTCACATCTTCGTTTCTACTGTATAATCTTGTTGAGAATGTTTATAGTCTTGTTGAGAATGTTGAGAATGTTTATAATCTTGCGGTAGTTTACTAATGTTGAGAATGTGCATAATCTTGTTGACTGAGTTTAGTGTATTATTCTTGTTTAAGTTGTTTTGATTCATAAAAACTGAGTTTAGAAGTTGACAATAGAAAAATGTTGATGTTTGTAAGGAAAACAATAAGGTACATTGTTGTTGTTATGTTTGATTAGAAAACTGAGTTTGTAAAAACTGAGTTCATAAGGTACATTGTTGTTGTTATGTTTGATAAGTAATAATGTTGATAATAGAAAAATGTTGATAATAGAATAATGTTTATAAGAGAAAAGTAATGGAAGAAAAAGTTTGATTCTTGTAATAGAAAAAAATGAAAGTGATGAGGTAATTAAAGTTGTTGTGTTTGATAAGTAATAATGTTGTAATAGAAAAATGTTCTTCCTTGAAAAATGTAGTAATACAAAAATGTTTGTAATAGAAAAATGTTTATAGGTATAGTTATAGGTATAATTATAGGTATATTCTAATAGAAAATTAAAGTTAGTTATAGAAAAATTAACGTGTTATAGGTATAGTTATAGGTATATTGTAATAGAAAAAGTTTGATTCTTGTAATAGAAAAAATGAAAGTGATGAGGTAATTAAAGTTGGTATATCGGCGTATCGGATACGTTATTGAAGTTTATATTAACATTGGTTATGTATACGTTATTGAAGTTTAAAATGAATTGAACTTTAAAATTGTTAGAATATTCAAAGATAATACCTTAGTTATGTATTTTCGTCTGGATTGATTGTTTACCTTAATAAGTAGGAAAACCATGGATAAAACATGGATCTGTGTCGATCGAATGACCAAAGAGTACGAGAGTGGGGTTGCGGAATTCGTTAAGTATGCTGTTCAACACGCTGAAAACCCCAGACGAATGCATTGTTCTTGCTTGCGTTGTTGTTATATTGGTAAGGTTGATGCACATGGATTGAAATCGTATTTGCTGAGGCATGGAATTGATCAAAGTTATCAGTGTTGGATATTTCATGGTGAGAAAATTAACGAGAATGTTGAATCGAGTGGAAAAGGTAATACGACCTATGCTTCATACGACAAAGACACGGAAACATACGATTGTGATCGAGTTGAAGAGATTGTAGAAGCACTGGAAGAAGATCTTCATGATTGTCCTGAAATGTTTAAGAGGATGGTAAGCGATGCAGAGAAACCGTTGTACAAAGGTTGTACTAAATTCTCAAGACTGTTTGCGGTATTAAAGTTGTACAACTTAAAGGCGGGCAATGGATGGTCGGATAAAAGTTTGACAGAGTTGTTGGCCCTTATGAGAGAAATGCTACCGGATGATAATGTTCTTCCTAATCGAACCTATGAGGCAAAAAAAATGTTGTGCTCTATTGGCATGAGCTATGATAAGATACATGTTTGTCCTAACGATTGCATTTTGTTTCGTAACGAATATGCAACGTTAACTGAGTGCCCTAAATACGGTTTGTCTCGATATAAGAAAAGATTATCTCCCGCAAAAGTCTTATGGTATTTTCCGATAATTCCGAGATTTAGGCGCATGTTTCGTAGTGAAACCGATGCAAGACATCTTACTTGGCATGCAGATGAAAGAATTATTGATGGAAAGTATCGGCATCCGGCTGATTCACCACAGTGGTCGAAGATTGATAATGATTATCCTGAGTTTGGATCAGAAGCAAGAAACCTTCGATTGGCATTATCTACTGATGGAATGAACCCACATGGTCTTCAAAGTATCTCACATACCACATGGCCTGTGATTCTTATGATTTATAACTTACCTTCGTGGTTATGTATGAAGCGTAAGTACATGATGTTATCTATGTTAATCTCTGGGCCTAAACAACCAGGGAATGACATAGACGTATACTTGACACCTTTGATCGAAGATTTAAAGATTTTGTGGGAGAACGGTGTAGAGGTTTATGATGGATATAGGAAAGAAAGTTTCAATTTGAGGGCGATGTTGTTTGGCATAATTAATGATTTTCCAGCATACGGGAATCTATCTGGGTATAGCATTAAAGGTCAACGTGCGTGTCCTGTTTGTGAAGACGGAACCGATACGATTCGATTGGAACTTTGCCAGAAGAATGTGTTTCTCGGTCATCGTAGATTCTTACATTCTAAACATCACTACCGTGGGTGGAGAAAAGCATTCAATGGAGACACCGAACATCGTAGAGCTCCACCCGCATTGTCAGGTGAACAAGTTTTTGAAAAGTTGAAAGATGTGCTTACTGAGTTTGGCAAGCCTTTTGCACATAAGATTGTGAAAGGTGGGTGGAAGAAAATGTCGATATTTTTTGAATTTCCATATTGGAAGTCTTTGTACGTGAGACATTTTCTCGATGTTATGCATATTGAAAAAAACGTATTTGAAAGTGTTATCGGTACATTACTCAATATAAAAGGCAAGTCTAAGGATGGCCTTAAAGCAAGGGAGGACATGTTAAAAATGGGAATGAGAACTGAATTAGCACCCGTGAAGAAAGGAAGACGAACATATCTACCACCTGCTGCTTTTACTTTATCTAGAAAGGAGAAAAAAATTGTGTGTAAGTCTTTGAGTGAAGTTAAGGTTCCAGAAGGATACTCATCAGATATCAGAAGACTTGTTTCTATGAAAGACCTCAAGTTGAAGAATTTGAAGACACATGATTGCCATGTTATAATGGAACATTTTCTACTGATAGGTATACGTTCTATTTTGCCAGAAAAAGTAAGAAGTGCCATAACTAAATTGTGTTTTTTCTTTAGGTCAATCTGTAGTAAGGTGATCGATCCCGAGATCTTACCAACACTACAAAAAGGGATTGTAATTACCTTGTGTGAGCTTGAAATGTATTTTCCTCCGTCTTTTTTTGACATAATGGTTCATTTAGTTGTTCATCTTGTGAAAGAGACACAGTTGTGTGGACCAGCTTATATGAGATGGATGTACCCTGCTGAACGATATATGAAAATATTAAAAGGGTACGTGAAATCCCGAAGTCGACCAGAGGGGTGTATTATTGAACGATACATTGTTGAAGAAGCTGTTGAGTTTTGTACTGAATATTTGTCTAACGTTCAATCGATTGGACTCCCCAGAGCTCAGATTTTCGAAAAAATGGAAGGTAAAAAATTAATTGGGAATAAAATTGTGACAATATCAAGGGATGAACGGGATCAAGTTCATTTGTATGTTCTGCGCATTAATAATGAGGTTGAGCCATATGTTGAAATGCACAAGGATGTACTCCGAAGGTTAAATCCGAACAGAAATGAAAATTGGATAGTTATAGAGCACAATCAAAGTTTCATACAATGGTTGAAGGATCATATTTATTCGAAGCGCTCTTCAGATCCTTCTTCGGTAATAGAAAGGTTGAGATGTTTGACATATGGTCCAAGTTTGCATGTGTTTTCTCATAGCGCATACTCAATAAATGGATACACATTTTATACCAAAGAACAAGATGATAAGAGTACTATGCAAAATAGTGGTGTCACCGTGCTAGCTGAAGCAATGCATATATCAAGTATGAAGGACTTAAACCCCAAATATGCAAATTTGTCATATTTTGGAGTTATTTAGCATATTTGGGTGTTTGATTACGAGAAGTTTCAGATTCCCATCTTTGGTTGCAAGTGGGTGAATAGTAGTGGCATACGAATGGATAAGTCTGGATTTTTGCAAGTTGATCTTACTAGGGTGGGGTACAAAGATGAACCTTTTATTCTAGCATCTCAAGCTAAACAAGTGTTCTATGTGAATGACCCGAAGAGTACAAAATGGTCTATAGTGCTTTTCTCTAACAAAGTGACTGATGATAGCGGTGTCGATCAATGTGATATTGATGTTGAGAATGAGTCATGCATTAGACGGAATGAGTTGAATAGAAATGATGAAGTTGAGGATCTTATACCGGATGAGTCATATATAAGAAACAATCATAATGAGGGAATTTGGATCAATTCATCCGTACGCATTGCTAAGAAACAAGTGATTAATATTCCAACAAAGAAAAGAAAGAGATGTTAGTGACTGAGGTAAATTATGCATGGTTTCTTTATTTTTTTGTTTTCAATTGCTTTGATTATAAGTTATATCTGATAATGCATGATTTCGTTATATTTTTGTTTTCAATTGCTTTGATTATAAGTTATATCTGATAATGCATGATTTCTTTATTTTTTTGTTTTCAATTGCTTTGATTATAAGTTATATCTGATAATGCATGATTTTGTTATTTTTTTGTTTTCAATTGCTTTGATTATAAGTTATATCTGATAATGCATGATTTCTTTATTTTTTTGTTTTCAATTGCTTTGATTATAAGTTATATCTGATAATGCATGATTTCGTTATATTTTCCTAATTGCTTTGATTATAAGTTATATTTGATATTTGATGGTTTCCTTGGTTTATTACAGGTTAGACATGGCTAATAACCAACATGAGGAAGTTAGTAAAAAAGTATCCGCGGAAGAAGAGATTCGAAGAGGCATCACAGTAATGAGAAGGGTGGTCCAAGGAAGATCTCGAGGCATCATACTAGATGTCTATTGGAGCCACCAGGGACAGCTTGTAGAACCTAATGGGCATACCTTAACTAGTTTTATCGGTGCACTAGTAAGGAATGAAATTCCCATTACTTGTGATGATTGGAGAAACAAAGAGCTGAATGACTCCAAAGAAAAAATTTGGAGTGAGATAAAGGTACAATCATTTGGCCATTAATTATACGGTATCAATTATGTTTTTTCAATTACCGGTACTAACTATCAATCTATATGTTTTTCTTAGCGATGTTTTAACATCGAAGAAGAAAGAAAAGGTTTTTGTATGAGATTGGCCGGAAAGTTTCTAAGAGGGTTTCGAACATTTTTATCATCCAAGTTCCTTAGGGATGCGGATGGTAATTATGTGGATGCGGAGCTTCCTAAAAAATATGAAAGTTTGATATCAGCTGAAGAATGGGAAGCTTTCAAATCCAAAAGACAAGACCCGGTTTTTAAAAGAATAAGTGCCACAAATCGGGAAAGAGCATCAAGTCCCGCATATCCGTACCGAAAAGGACGTGTCGGATATGGACGCTTAGAACAATCCATGGTAAGTATTTATAAATTGCGATAACAAATTTTTTCATCATATATTAGTTTTATCTGATCAAATTGTATGACTTAATGTGTAGCTGCAGAAGGAGAAAAGTTCAGAAACATCTCTTCCTGCACATGTTTTGTGGAAGGAAGCCCGTGTGGGCAAATCTGGAGTTCCTTAAGAAGACATTTTACACGTATACCAGAAATGTGTAAGTATAACATTTTTTCATTAATTGAATAACATTTTTATACACAAATATTTGACAAGTATACGGTATTCATCTGATTTTTCAGGAGGCGCTATCTCAGTCTTTATCTCCCGGTGATACTAGGAGCATACTTAGTCGGGCATTAGATGTCCCTGAGTATTCTGGTCGGGTGAGGGGTAAGGGATTTGGTGTCACTCCGACCTCCCTGAGTGTTAAAAAAGGAAAGGCTCCTAGTAATCGGGAGCTTCATGCAAAATTGGAAGCCATGCAAGCTGAGCTTGATGCATTGAGGAGAGAAAGAGAGGCTAGCGCCTCAGCATGTTTCAAAGATGGTTCGGACAAAGACAGTATCAACTGTACCTTTCAGCCGAACATTCCAGAGGTAATTACATATAACTGTCTTAAATTGAACTATTTGCTTAAATTATGTATTTGACATATATACACATTAACAATTTCTTGTTATTATTGGTTTTAGGGCATTTCCCATTGTCAGCTATATTTGTCGTCACCATACTATCGGATGGTTGGCAAGGGAAAAGTGGATAACGTTAGCGGAGTATTACTCCACACTAGAGAGCTCCCTGCTGGATGTTTGAAGGTATCGGTTGATATTGCAGTTGAGCCGAATGCATCATTACCATATCCTAACGATGATTCAGATGCAACAACGGTGGACGAAGCAGTAGGTTCGTTTGTTGCATGGCCGACAAACCTCATATGCGTAGGATATGAGGTATGCCTAAAACCTATGTTAACTTTAATGTGTATATTCAAAGTTTTTACGCGCATTTTACGTACATATTTTCCTTGGTTATGTTAAATAGACTCCCACAAAATCCAAATCAAAAGATAATGCGATTCCGCGGCATACCGAGTCCGTGGTTTCAAGAAAAGAGGTAATATACAATTATATGACATATATTCATGGAAGTTGTTACATTCTTAATTTGATCTAACTATTTATATGACATGTAGCTTCAAGAAAATGAGGTTAGCAACGCCTCCACACAACAAAAAAAGGAGGTTAGCAACGCCTCCACACAGGTAAAAAGTGTTGGTGCTAAGAAGATCGTAGCTAGGAAAAAACCTACCACCAAGTATAGGTCGTGCCTCAGGACATTTCTAGAGATGACCGATATACCGACCGGAGGTGTTCGGAATGTACATATGGAGGTAGGGATTTTCGGCTTTGATTACGACCAAATGATTGGTAATGAAGACTTCATGCAAGTTTTTGGTCGTGAAGAAATCGGCGTCACCGTTGTCAATACATATATTAGGTAAATCTGATCTACTTTGTTTTATTAATTGAATAACTTATTTACTTTATGTTTCAAAAGAGGTGTCTAATGTTAATGATGTTTTTATATTAGGTTTTTGTATGACAAATTGATGCGCCCCAATGGTTTGGACGTGTCATTCGGATTCTTAGCACCCGCGACCGTCAACTTAAGTTCAATCTTAAGTAGACCGGATACAGTGATGGAGTACGTTCTTCGGATCCTCATGGCCAATAAAGATGCGGAGAAGTTGTTTTTTATACCGTTTAATACCGGGTTAGAATTTCATTCTAAATTCATCTATTATAATTTTTTTCCAAGTTGACATCTAACATTTTCTTAATCATTACAGTGGACATTGGTTGTTGCTCGCAATCAATCCTATCCGAGAAATCGTGTATTATCTTGACTCGTTAGGAAATGATTGGACAACATACCCGGATATGAAAGTCATAATTGACACGTAAGTGAGAATGTTCAAAAAAAAATTTGTGTGTATTTCTTAGTTTATGTGAATTGTTCTAATTAATTCGTTTTTATTTTATTAACATCCTACAAGCTTTTCGGGCCCAACGAGATATCCAAACCTCAAAGAGGGGCGCCAACTCCATTACATGGATTCAAGTGGCGGTATATTTTTAATTATCACATTTTTTATTATATTAGTGATGACACTTGATAAAACTTAGGATTTATCCATATTTTTTTTCATATGTAGTGTCCTCAACAACGTAATCAAATAGATTGCGGGTATTTCATGTTGAGGTTTATGCGAGATACTCTTGTTTTGGGCCGATTAGAGATTCCCACCGATGTATGTATTTCTAACTTATGAGTTATTTTTATATTTACACATATCTCATATAATTAAATAGTTGAAATTAAATCAAACTATGTTATATTATTATGTAGTACTTTGATGAATTCAAGTGTGCATTTTATACAAAGGATCAAGTGGACGAAATCAAAGAGGAATGGTGTCAATTCATCATAGAGCTCAATGTTTTAAGTAATGACTTGTAAATTTGTAGTATATTGTACATGACTTGTAAATTTGTACATAAATTTGTGTAATTATATTGTACATTTGTAGTATATGTAATGACTTGTAAATGTGTACATAAATTTGTATATATTTTGATACATTTAAGGCAAAATTGGTTTGAATTGGTATATATATATTTGTTAGCCAAAAATTGGTAGAAAAAAGGCCAAAATGGTTTGAAATGGCATATATAAAATGTGATATTTGTCTGCCAAAATTTGGTTGAAAACAGGTAGAAATTCTGGTTTATAAACCTGGAAAAAATGTGGTTTAAAACAAAAGCTGCAAAAAATTTCGTATACCTTAGACAGCGCTTTTGGCAAAAGCGTTGTCTAAGGGGGGGCTTAGAAAGCGCTTTTGGCAAAAGCGCTGTCTAAGGGGGGGGCTTAGACAACGCTTTTGAAAGGCGCTGTCTAAGGTATACCTAAAAAAATTAAAATAGGAGGGGATTAGACAGCGCTTTCACCAAAAGCGTTGTCTAAGGTATAGGGGCTTAGAAAGCGCTTTTTCAAAAGCGCTGTCTAAGGTATTCCTAAAAGCGCTGTCTAAGGGTACCTTAGACAGCGCTTTTAAGATTTAAAAAACCGCTGTCTAAACCTTTAGCATCGGAGGTTTAGACAGCGCTTTAAAGCGCTGTCTAAGGCTAAAAAAAAGCGTTGTCTAAGGTCTTGTTTGACATAGTGTAAATTTTGGATGAATATGTGATATGTCTCTAACAATTGTGTTCCTCTAAGAAATAAGTTTCACAATGTTTAATGTTCCCTAATGCAAAAAAACTCCTCCAAAAAATGAAACACAATCAATTGTTTCACTTTGATCAAGAATCATTCAGACTATTACCCTAGTTTTTTCTATTGGGACAAAAGATAGGTTTAATTCAGCTAGGTCATTAAAATTTCTAAAGGTTTAGATTCTAGATAATGAGTCTGTTTGTTTTAGCTTTAAAAAAATTGATTTTTTCTTTGTATTTTCGAAAATGGATTTTGTAAAACCGTTTTTTAAAATATTACAAGTTTTTATATATTCATTTTTCTAAATTGCAGACTAATTTTGATATCGTACACCATAAATATATATATTATTGAAGATCAAAATATTATCGAAATCACAATTTTTGAAAAAAAAAATATTTTAAAAATAATTTTTATAAAAATCTATTTGAAATAGCTTCAAAATTAAGTGATATTTATAATTTTGATATACAAATTTTTTTTCTATAAGAAGATGAAATATCTAAAATAACATTTTAAGAATAACTATTCAAATCATATTTTTATTTGAAACTTTTATGAAAAATTTATTTATAATTTTTTTTTCCACAAAATTATGATATATTATAAAAATCATTTTAAAGAAAAGCTAAAACAAAAGGGCCAATAAGTATATCGATTGATTGACTTTTGATAATTAGAACATGGGTGTAGTTGATTGCTCTATGTTTGTTTTATATGCTAACCTGAGTAAATTGAAATGGAATAAATTGAAATTTAATAATACTTATCCTAAACTCACCTAAACTTCTGATATAGGTAGACTAGTGATGCAAGTTATAATAATGATTTTGAAATGGCGGAAAAAATGCTCAATTTCTACCGGATAAAATATTCTATATGCATAATCGATTTGAAAGGAACAAGATAAGGAATAAGTGATAAGATATTGCATATGCATAGAATTTTTTTTTCATATATGTTAATAACAAAATCATTAGATTGTGTATTGAATTTTTTTTTTTGGAGGAGAGCATTAAATTAAATGAAATAATCATATTATTAACTTTTATAAATATTTGTTTAATTCATAAAACAATTATATTTATACTGATTAACTATCTCATAACTTATAGTTTGACTTTGATAAAAAATTGTGATTGAATTTTCACCATTCACCACGAAACCAAGTTGTAAATTATGAAAAATGGACACTGTAATTTCTTTTCTTAACATTTAAATCTCTTTGCTCTTATCTGATGTTTAATGATTAGTTATTTATTGGTAGATCAAAATAAATTAACATAAGATTATCATTCTGCATTACTAAAAGAATCATTCTAAATAATTAAGTTATAGATTTATTAAGTTTTTTTTCTCGGTGTATAAAGTTAAGGCGTAAATATCTATCATATAACAAAAATAATTCATTTCGTTCAAAAATTCGATACGTGGTTGGTCTTACAATTCAACATTTTTATTTCAAATTTACATCAATACTATACAGCCGTTTCATAATCCATTAAATTCCAACTATTTTTCCATTTTAACTTAACACATTCTTTTTTTCTTAGGCTCTCTCTTTTCCCCAACCGTTTTTTTTCTCTCTTTTTTCTCTTTCCGGCTACATCTCTCACATTCCTCTCTATTTCTTTCTTCTTGATTCTCTCATTCATTTATAGTAATTATTTTATCTTCTATCAATCTTTTACCCAACTATAATTGATTTATATTTTTCCTTTTTGTTTTTCAAGGTTATAGATCTATACAAGGCACAAACTAACTTGAAATAATATGAAAATTGTAAGTTTTAACATTTTTTTTATGTTGTAGATCTATACTTATATGTAACCATCTGTGTATTATTTTGAATAATAGATATATTCTCATCATTTTTGAAGTTCATGATATAATCCTTTTTTTTTCTTCATCTTTTTCACTTCTTTTTGTTTTTCTGGTTATAGATCTACAAATAAAAAGATGGAAAACCTTAAACAATATAGATAAAATAAAAGTGTAAGTTTTAACATTTTTTAGTTGTAGATCTGTAACCATCATTATTATCCTATTATTATTATTATGAGTGAAGATATTCTTACTCCAGGAGTAAGTATCTAAATCTTACTCCACATCTTGAACATTGATTCATTTTTAATGAATGGTTATAATAATTAACCAGTAATTAAATATGGAGAGAGAAACAATTAATCACATGTTGAATAATTATTATAACCATTGATTACAAATGAATCAATGGTTAAGATGTGGAGTAAGATTTAGATACTTACTTCTGAAATAAGAATATCTTCACTCATTATTATTATTATTATTATTATTATTATTGTTCTGGACATGACCAACGACTAAATATGGCCCAACCCTTTTCGGTCCAGAAACAGTCCAATAACTCATCATCCAGGGGACCCACCTCCAAAGTGCCCAGTCTCTCCTCCTCGTTTATGGACCCTGCTCGGCTAGGATAGGGACCACCTAGGATCGACCAGGACAGACTTCGCTCGAGCTCTGTGCCCGACATAAATGTCTCCCGAGCAGGATGCTCATCCTCGCTCCCTTCCTGGCAGTTACCTATTTTTGGGGATCCACGATTCAGGCCCAAAAATAAGGATCGTTGGCCACGCGCTGGGGGCTATCTATATAAATCATCACACTTGAGAGGGTCGGGTATTGAATATTCTCTCCTCAAACACTTTACTCGTACTTGTTAGCTCTTGTGTCCGGTCTTACTTTGGCATCGAAGTACCTTGCAGGTACACCCCCCGTTCTGTTGATCGCACGAGAAGACCCGAAGGTCCACGTCAGCAGCCATTGAAGTTCTGATCACTAGGTAAGATCAATTATTATTATTATTATTATTATTATTATTATTATTAAGTGTTATTGTTGTTACATATTGCAAGAAGAATACAAGAAAGAGAAACAAATTTGGTTAGAGTTCTATCACCCTTCTTTGATTTTCTTTTTCTTTTCTTTTTCTTTTGTTTTTATTTTATATTAAATATTTTTATTATAGTATTATCATTATATATATTATAAATATATTTTAAATTATTATAATTAGTATTATTATTATTATTTCTTATATTTTCATTTATATTATATAAATATTATTATTGTTATCCTATTATGAACGTTATTATTACTATTTATATAATAATAATTATTATTATTATTATTAATCAATGTTGTTGTTTTAACTGCGGGAAGAAGTATTGTTGTTATATGTTCTAGAAATATTTTGTTGAAACAATTATTATTATATTTATTTATCCTTACTATTATTATTATTATTATTATCTATATTAATTATTATTTATTTATCATATTTTTTCTCTTACAACATAGATGAAAATTCAATATTATGTTCTATCACCCTATATTATATTGAAATAGTAATGTACTCCAAAATCAAAATTGTCACAAATATGAATAAACAACCACAACAGTAACCCAAAATTAATTTCTTATAAATACATATCAATCCAACAAATATTAGTATTATTATTAATGTTACTAATATTTATTATTATTATTATTAATGTTACTAAACCGGGATATTAGTAACCCATAAATCATACAAATATTAGTAATCTTATTATTATTATTATTATTATTATTATTACATTAGATACATATCAATCCAATAAATAACTTCACATTTTTAAACTGCAGGTTTTTAAATCTACTCCGACAAAAAAGAAGGTCTGCAACACTCAATGGAAAACGTCAAGTTCATAAACTATTATTAGTATTCGCACTCTATATCTAAAAAACGTGTCTACCTCTATGATACATTTTAATAGGTTGATTTGACTTATTGAGAGCATGCAACAAAACCTAATTTATATTTCAAATGCATACGATTTGCATATTGATATATCATGTATTGCCAAAGGTATTTTCTTGCTTTGGTATCATGCACATAAAGTTCTTCCAAAGGGTATTATTTTCATGATTTAAAGATTAAAGATTAATTACTTAATAATTTAGTTATAACTTATACCTTAACCAATTTGGTTCTAATAGAAACCATTATTTTTCCTATTATATTTTTAATTGAAGAATCTTCATAATATATTTTACTAAATTAATCAATATATCGTATCTGGGCAAAATATTTTTATATTTATAGGTTATATCCAAAATAACTTAATATAAATTATTTGATGTATTTTAATTGAGTCTGAATTTGCATTGATGATAATCCTTAACAATATAAGAAAATTTAGTTTGAATTATTATTTTGAAGTAATAAATAAATAAAGTTAAATTTATTATTTTGTCTTAAACTTTGAGAGAGAAAATATAGTGTTTTTATAAATTAGGATGGTAGTGATGTATGTTAATCAATCATTGATGAGACAATTCACATCTCTCTTTGCGAGATACAATTCTTTTAAACATAATATATGAAAAATTAAAATATATATTATTGATGTAAAAACAATTTGATAAAAAAAATTTGTTATTATTTTAAAATTATGTTTTACTTTTAAAAATAATCAATTATTTTGGTAAAAAACAATTTGGTTTTTCTTATTTACAATTTTATTATATTTTAAAAATTAAGTGCGAGACACATCAGTACCTGGGTGAACACACAAGTACTGATATGAATATTCACGAAATAGATATTAATAATAATACTTACCTATAATGTATTTATTTATGTTGACAATATTTATTTATTAAATAAAAAAATATTTACAAATATTATGATATTATTTGATATTTATAAAACTAAATTATTGCATAACTATTTTTATAAAACTATATTAGTTGATAATAATTTTATTTAAAATAAAAAAACAAATGCGCATAACACAATAATACTCGGACAATCATACAGATATTGATATGAGTATCCCACAAAATAGATATTAGTAATAATACTTACAAAAAAAATGTATTTATTTATGTTGATAATATTTATTTATAAAATTAAAATAATATTTAAAAATACTATAATATTATTTAATATTTATAAAACTAAATCATTACGTAAATATTTTTATAAGAGATACCAACCAATGTTTGCGAGAATTGATTTTATTTTTTTAAAATATAAATTATATTCTTTTATATTTGCTGATTTTTATCAATTCTATTTTTTTTATAATTTTAAATAAAAATTAATGAAAACTAATTTTTAGTAAATAAAAAATTTACTAATTTTTATATATTATATTTTATTTTCGTTCAAATTTTTAAATATAATTAAATATATTTTAAGAACAAATACATTCTAAAAAAAATAGATTATAAAAACAAATGAGCATCACCGATGTGTACCCGTTCAAATGAGCGTTGTATGTATGAACGCATAGATATCATAGTAGTTTCATATTAAAAGACAAACTTTTAAAAGTATTTAAGTTGAAGAACAGCATGTTTGGTCTTATGAAACGAACGTGCAAGCAATAAAAGTAAAAGGTGAGTAGGTAAGGTATTACGTGAGCCCTAATTTTGCGGCTATCTTTGGGCACCTAATTCTTCTCCCTTAGTCAATCGTTACTCGTTTAATGGCCGCATTTGTTTACCTTTCTTTGTTTTCATTACTCGTCGACACTCTCTTGCGAACTACTACTGTTGAGTCTTGACATTACTCGTTTCATATCCATTCTTTACATTTCTAGCTGGTGATCAACACGTGACGATGATACCGCCGTACAAGGAAACCTTTGTCAAAGTTAAAACAAACTTTTCTAACATCTCATTCACTTTTAACTTTAACATAATTAATAGCGGAATTAAGAGAGAGTTCCACATGAATGTGTGTTAGAGTTGTAAGGTAGCTTAGGTGAGTTGAATCTCAAATTCATTCTCATTGATTTTCATTCAAAGCTAAAACTCTTTACAAGGAGAGAAATATATATATATATATATATATATATATATATATATATATATATATATATATATATATATATATATATATATAAAGAGAGAGAGTTTTGAAGATTTCGACTTGGTCAAAAAAGTATGTTTAGAAGCAAATCCATGAACATGTCAGAGGAAAGAGTTTTGATCCAGCCAGAGAATAAAGAAACTTGACAAAGGGGTCGATAGGCAGCATAAGAGACGAGGAAGTCCAGAAGAAAGTCGAAGCACTTTGACGCATGTCAAAGAAACAACTAGGTCAAAGGCATCTCGACGAAGAGATCCATAAAGTTGTAAAGGAACTGCTTCAAGGAGTGAGACAAAATAGTGGGTGGTTACCAGGAAAATGGGTTGACAAGTGTCAAAGCCTGATTTGTTAGAAAGTGTCTGACAGTTATTTTGTATGTCTATATAAGTAGATTTTATTTTCGTTATTCAATGTCGCATTTCTTCACATTGTAAAAGGGACACACTCAAGGTACTGAGCGTCAGAGAAACGAGTTAACCCCTACGCATAATGTATGATAGCTTCCAAACACTTGTGTATTTCAAGTCATTTTAATTCCAAGTCAATTTAAATACTTGCCTTTGTCTTTATCCTTTTTTATCTTGCTTTTATTTGCTTTTTGCCTATTCATTCAAGCATTCCGCGGGAGTTTGCTATAAACACGAAAAAAACACCAAAAATATACGCAGAAACTCTCTTATCGTTCTATATTACAAGAGTTCGCAACATAACTAATCGGACAGAGCAATATTGGGACTCGTTTGGTTGGTCCCGCA
This sequence comes from Lathyrus aphaca, assembly GCA_963966055.1. NCBI lineage: Eukaryota > Viridiplantae > Streptophyta > Magnoliopsida > Fabales > Fabaceae > Lathyrus > Lathyrus aphaca. The sequence continues at coordinate 27,710,183 of OZ014525.1, forward strand.
AGTAAGCCTCTCGTAGATGAAGTCATCGACTTGTTCGCGCGAAATCCATGTGTGAACAAATAGGCACGCCCAGTTGGACCCGTTTGGTTAGTTATATGCACTTCCGCAGTGGCAGAATGGTAACGCCACGTCCGAACGAATAACTATCTTCGACAAGAAGTCCAATTGTTACGAACACAATTGAACCAATTATGATAGCAGTACCGACTGCTACCAGTAGACCGACCACTGCTCGGATTCGACCTAAACCGATCAGGCCAAATGTAGGTGTAACTTTGGGGCCACAAGGGCCCAGTTTCACCATGTCTTTTTCCAGAACCTTGAGCATGCCTCCCGAATTCATGTCAAGTTTCCACAATTATGGCTCGACATTTGCAGATAGTTCGTCAGGAGCTTTCTCTCCATACCAAGGGATAGGGCCTTTGAAGAACCAATACGGTCGAACGGCCGGATATAACTTTTTATCTCAGTCGATGCCAACATTTACTCCAAACTCTGTGGCCATCGTAAGGAAGCAGATGGATGAGAGTAACCATGAAATGGTCCATATGTTAACGTAATAAATGGGACCATTTTAAGACCTTTGATACAGGATTTGACACAGAATTACCAATAGTTGGCAACTCAAAATACTCGAATAGGGGGACTTTTGGGGGGCACCAACTGCCCCACGATGTCGAACCCCACTTCCTCGTCCTGAGACACCGGTCCGACAAGAAGATGAGTATGAAGAGATTCTAGAACAACCTTACGAAAAGGTTGAAAAAAATACTCAGGGTGGCCCAGAGGCCTCCTGTCGTGATGTTACGTCGATATCAAAACCAAGGAGATGTGTTAGAACATGTTCGTCAGGATGCCATGGTCGGAGAGCCAAATCTTGAAACTATAGTAGAGAGGATTATGGTTCGAAATGGATCCAACCCAGGCCTTCGACGACCAACCTACATGCCCCCATTACCTAATTACGTGCTACAAACTGAACTTCCTATGGGATGGAAGTCTCAAAGTTCACCAAATTCGTCGGTGAGACTGAAGAGTACACAGTCGAACATGTGGCACGTTACCAGACTGAGGTTGGGGATATATAAAATAATGAGGATTTAAAATAGATATATTTCCCTAGTTCCCTCACCAAAAATGTGTTTACCTGGTTTACAATGCTTCCTCCCCAGTCCATTCACACATGGACTCAACTCGAAAGATTATTCCATAAATAATTTTATATGGGACAATCCAAGATTAACTTAAAAGAATTGGCTAGTGTGAAACGAAAGACAAGTGAGTTAGTCGTACAATATCTAAACAAGTTCACACTTTTAAAGCTAGATGTTTTACCCAAGTCCTTGAACATGAGTTAGTCGAAATGGTTGCGGGCGGATTCGACCATTCGTTCAGAAAGAAGTTAGATACTCAATACCTTAGGGATATGGCCCAATTGGCAGGTAGAGTTCGACAAGTCGAAATAGTAAAAGCTGGGAAGTCTAAGGCTGGTCGATTTCATAAGAAAGTTGCATATTTAGCAACCGGCGAGTTCTCGTCTGACGACGGGGAACTCATTGACGAAAGTGAGGTTCATGTGGCTGAACTTAAGCCATGACCTCCCTACAGGTGTAAAGTATTGAAACCATCGAGCGGAAAAAACCCTGTCGAAACAGGGAAATCCGAAAAAATATGTCATTAAGACATATACCTTTGATATATCTAAATGCGATGAAATTTCCAATTTGTTAGTAAAAGATGATCAAATTGTTGTTTGATAACGCGAAATTATATCAATTATTTGGCTTGACTTACAAGAGTTTTAGTTATGATTTTCTTTAATTTATTTGATTTATGCTTCAATTTATGTCTTGATTATTATGTTTTCAGATGACTTGGATTTAATCGTAAAAGAATTAAAAAAGAAGAAGAAAATGAGAAGAAATGAAGACAGATAGAAGATAATAGAAAATCTGCACTTTTGAGGCATGATGCCCGTAATAACACTAGGACGACCGTCACACACTTAAGTAAGTAGGACGACCATCAAAGATGAGTGACGCCAGTCACAGGTCATTTTCCATAAATTAAATTACGCGCATTACTCAGTCAAGCCAGAAGCGCATATTTATTTCCATCTATTTCTCTCTTGCTCAGTGTCGCTCCCGAAGATTTGCATCCCGGTACAAGCGCGAACGGTCGGCGAGAGGAGAGAATGAAGGTGAAGTGAAAAGAGTCTCCAGCTAGGCATTTTTATCCCGAAGGAAAGGTAATGCTTCATAAAGCTAGGAAAAGATGGATAAGACGGTTGCGAACCAGAGAAACTGAGAAAGGGGGTTGGTTACAACCTGGGAAGGTATTAGCACCCAGATTGTCCGTCGTACTCGACGGGATCCACGCTTGAAAGATTGTGTTTAAAGGGGTAAGTGTATGTGCTATCTGTGTGCAAAAGCCGGAAAAGAATGTACAAGTGTCAGTGCAAGAAAGTGAAGTGAGGTGCTCAGAAATGAAGCTTAAAAAGAATGATGAGAGAGGGGGAAGACTCAAAGACTTTTGTTCGATAACAGTTAAGTTATGCCTACGTATCCTCTCGTGAAATGAAGAAGTCAGAACACCGTAGTTCGACTCAAAGAGACTGAAAGAATTGACTGTGAACTGCTTGCTTGTCTATGCTCAAGTGTATGACTCGTCTGGCTCGAGTGCTAACTGTCTTGCATTAGACAGAAGAAAAGAGTTCTCGGTTGTGAGTGAAGATGATGAGAAAAGAATCCCGAAGGAGACGATTATTTGTTTGTTTTTGTGTTTTCAATCTTTTATTGATTTTTGTGTTTGTCAAAAGTCAATGAGCTTAAGCCTAAACCAATGGTTAGTAAACTCATCATATCCTCCCTTTGATTAGGGATAATGAGAATACCTTAAGTATGAGATAAACATCTCAAACTTAATTACCATGATGATGTAGGATTAAGATTATTAACCTACTTGTGATTATTTAGATGTTTTTTTAGTTTTGTTTAGTGTTAAGTAATGAGTTTAAGCCATAATCAAGGATTTAGTGAACTCATTACACCATCCTAATAGAAGGATAATAGATGAGTACACTTAAGCCGAGGAAGATACCTCAACTTAATCCATGATTAGGGATTAAGCTCATGACAAAACAAGCCTTTATTAAAGTGGATTTTAATTAAGGGTTAGATTAAGAAGTGAATTTTATGATTTGTAAGACAACTTGAGGAGGACTTGTCCATTAACACTAGGGTTAGTCCTTAATCAATAAAGGAAGAATTAGAACCCTAATGCAAGGCCCAAGTTACAAGCTATTGTCTTAGTGATTATTAAGATGGATTGATTAAGAGGTTTAAACAAATTAAGGGTTTAACACTTGGGATTAAAGTTATACACTCCATCCTAAGAGAAGGATGCAGGCATAACCCTAATCACAAAGTCTTAAAACCTTAAAGGTTTAGTCTCTAATGATGAGGTGAGAAGAGAGACACAAAGAAGACACAAAGGTAAAAGCTAAAGGGGGGACTAATCAAAACCCTAATTATTGTCATTCTTGGATGTTCCTATGGTTTGTAAGGCTTGCAAGAGATCTTCAAAGAAGCCACCAATGGAAGAAGCAGATGAAAGGAGGAGAAGCAGAAGAAACAAGTTACTTACTTCACTGAAGAAGATAAGTAACTTGGAGAAAGAAAGTGAATGATGAACATGAATGAGCAAGCTCACTCTAAAGAAAATGAAAATGCAGCAATGATGCATAAGAAGAATGAGAAGAGAAATGAGAAGTGAAGGCAAATTCACTTCTCAAATTACTTACCACCTGAAAATGTTAGCATAAGGAAAGAAATGACATGAAAATGAAACATATGCAAAGGTAAAACCAAAACCAAAAGCAAACACATTATGCAAATTATGCTAGGAGATGATGCAAAAGCATGTCAAGTGCTATTAATGTTCATACAAGAGATGGAATGCAAAGGAAGCAAGCTTTGAAGTTTGAAAGTTCATGAAAGCTTATGAAATGAAATGAATGCACATCATGGCAAATGAATTAAGAAATGATCAAGCATGATTCTAATATGTCTTAAGATGTCTAAGTGACATGTTAATGCATGAAATGTCATGGCAAGTTCATGTATGGATGCATATGCAAGATGTATGCAAATGAACATGAGAAATTAGGGTTTTAAGGCAACATGAGATGCATAAAGTCAAAACAGAAGCAAATCACAAGATAAAAAATTGCAAATGAACTCAAAGGAACCCTAACCCCATATGATATCAAACCTCAAAGGAGAAGGTCCAACTCTTAACCTAAAGAAAGTTGTGATTTTTCTAAGTTTGCTAGGGTTTTAGGGTACCTCAAAAGGGAAAATGCAAATCAATTTGAAAATGCAAGATAAATTTGTGACAAAAATATGATAGATACTACATGCCATATGAAGATCAATGCAAAAAGAACCAATGTCAAACCCTTCATGGTTAGGCAGAAAAGAAATCTTGAAGTTAGGGTTCAAAAATGGGATTTCTATGAACCCTAAATTCAAGAAAAATGTCAAAGTTGAATCAAAACCAAAAAGAAATTTGCATGAATGGTTTGACAATGTTTCTAAATGTCCTAAGATGCAATGTGATTTTTTTTGGAATTTTTAGAAACCTAAATGATATTTTAATTAATTAATTTCCATTAATTAATTAAAATAAATATTTAAATATTTTTAAAATGGTTTTTTAATGCAAAAAATAAAAATAAAAATGTTTTTGGGTGGAGAAAAATATTTGAAATCAAAATGCAGAAGAAAAATATTTTTGGAATTTTCCAAGTATTTTAAATAAATTATGCAAGAAAAATGATAAAAAAAAATGAAATAAAAATGAAATTAAATGAAAGTAGGACAATCTGATGGACAGGATTCAAACTGGGGGGGGGGGGAGGGGGGGGGGGGGGGAGGTTGACCAGCGCGCAATCTAAGGGATGAGGTTCAATCTGAGTTAAACCTAATTAATTAATTAATTAAACATAATTAAAACATAATGAGCTAATCCTGGCCTTTCATTACACGCGGGAAACAAACATCAAACGGCCCACATTCAAACTCACGCTAACCCTAATTAAAACCCTAATTAATCTCAGGTGACCGAAGAAGACTTCCGGTCGTCTTCTCCGGCGAGCTCCTCCCCTGAGCTACCTCAAAACACCACCTCAGGCTCTCAAGCTCTCCAGAATTCATCCCTAAACATCATAGAACACTAATCCAGCAACAAAAACAATTTTTCATGCATCAAAATGAAGAATCGAAGAAGAACATTTTTAGGTCAAAACTTTCAGAAGTTCATGAAATCCTTAATACGCAACCATTTTCAAAAATAAAAGCAACAACATGATCAGCACAGCATAAGGAACATTTCTATAACCTAAAATTACATTTCTGGAAAATTTGTTCTTGAGGTTACCTGAGCTTGAGCTTTCTCAGTTTGAAGCTTTTGGGCCTCTTTTCTTGTGCAAACTCACTCCTCTTGACCTCCTGATGAAGCTTTGATGCTTGGAAGAAGTTTATAAAGGCTGGTTTGAGAGCTTGCACTCTTGCTGCACCAGAATCGTGTTTTGGTTTTGGGTGCTTTGAGGCTTGTTTGATGGTTGGTTTATGCTCTATGGATCATTTCTGAATGAATGGTGAAGTTTGTTTTGAGGTTTGATGGCTGGACAGGAAGTTTCGAAGGTTTTTGCTCTTGGGGTGATTTTGTGGAACTTGATGATTCTGAAGTGTTAGGCTGGCTTGTGTTGTGTTATGAGTTGCATTTTGTCCACATAACAATGTTTGATAGGTCAGAGGAGTTGTTGTGGACTATGGTGATTGGTATGGGAAAGTTGCCAAAATGTCAACATAACTTGTACTTGAGGTATGGGCTCATGTTGCTGTTGTCTTTTGGCTTGTCCTGGCTCAGCAAGGATCAAGGATGACCATGGAACATGTTTTGTGGTGATTCAGAAAGTGTGTGAGAGGTTTTGTATCATTTTGCAATTTTGAGGAAGTTTGGCCCCTTTTGAATTTCTTGAAGTTCAAGGCATGAAATGAGAGGATTCTTGGGCCAATTCTGATTCTTAGGCAATGCACTATGTTTGTATGATGCATAGAAGTGTATTAGAGGTCACAAAATGGCTTGGCAAGTGGTTTTGCAAAAATCCCTCTTTGGTGTATTCTTGAAAATTATAGGATTTTTGCCAACTTTGAAAGATCATAACTTGTGTTCCATAATGAATTAGAACTTGTTCTTGTACTTTTTGAAAAGGGAATGATCCAATCTACAACTTTCATGACCAATAATTTTTCATTTGAAGCATTTTTGGTTGAGAAAGAGAAGGTTGAAAAACTTTCCCAAAATGGAAAGTTTCCATTACAAGTCATTTCCATTTTTGGCAACTTTTGGTTTAGCTCAATTTTCTTCAATTTTGTGAACTTCCAAGCACTCCAATGATCAAATAAAGATCATATAACTTCAATTTGATGAAAAATCCACTTTGGTTCCATGGGGGCCTCAGATGCCCTGATTTTGCTCTGACTTGCTCAAGAAGTTACCCAGTGAACAGATGACTTCCACAATGAATTTCTTCATCAAACTTGGTACACATGATCCTTATAAAATATTGAGACTATTAGAATCAAGAATGACCAAAACAATTGGAGTTATGGCCTCTGAAATCAAAACCCTAATTTCAGGTCTTCTGTGCAGTTAAACCCTAACTCTGCTTCCATGCTTTCCAAGTTCTTGTGATTTCTTGACTTCCTTGATCTTTGAGGGAGATGATATGATGATAGAACACACATGGACCCTCTTGGAATGATTGGAGACCTTTGGAGTGGCTCATATGGATCCTTGGATTGCTCAGATCACAAACCCTTGATGCAAATGAACTTGAAATAATGCAGTGAAATAAAAAATGCAATATGATATGATATGCTTAAACTTATTCAAAGATGAAAGATCATAAGCCATGGTGTGGTATGAGTGAGGGCAAATTTGGGGTGTTTACACTCAGACTCAACCCAGTCACCGTCAACCAAATATTTCTTAAGCCCAACAAAATTATTTCCTAAAATTTCTCCAACAACAATCGTACTCAAGACCTATAAATAGGAATCAAGTGAACTTGAACAAGGGACATTTTTTTTATTATTCTTAGTTTTTAGCAGTTTTATTATACCATGTAAAAGTAGTAGTTTCTCACATCGAGGAACTACCACACCATTAGTTTTAGGATTCTATTTTTTTCGTATTTTATTTTTCCGCAACTGATTCAAGAATTCAAGATTTCATGTATGATTTGAAGCATCTATTAATTTCAGGTTTCACTTAGTATTATTTATTTTATCGTCTTATTATTTAATTTCCAAAGTATGTTTTCGATTTTAGTTATTTATCGTATCTGGATGTTTACTTTCCTGCCCATGTCTAGCTAAATAGTCTTGAGTCCGACGTATGAGGATCATCGTTACCAACATGACTCGGTAGAAAATAATAGGAGCGTATTTATGATTAGAATCTGGTTTTGGTTTTAATTTCCAGATTAACATTTAAGTAGTTTTGTCAGAAGAGTGAGGTGTTACTTAACACGATTTTGTCGCGAGAGTGAAAATTTAATGAAGGTTAGAATCGGCACTGCGAGAGCATGGGGATCGAACCGGATAGTGGAAATTAGGCAACAAATCTAAATACATCGAGAGCGCTTTAGATAAGTTTAGGATATTATTTTCTTTCAAAATATATTTCCTAGTTACCGGGCGAGCGAGAGCAAAATCTTGGGATTAGGGAACGTGACTTTAGTTAATACCGTGAGAGCGTGAGGAAGTCTTTAAGTCAGTTTATTCTACGAAACTAAATTATAATCATAATTAGTAACCAAATTCTACATAGTCCTTTAGGAACGCGAAATTCATATTTTGGTCTCTCTTTATTATCTTATTTTCTTAGTTTTATTCTAAGTTCTAGTTTTAGTTTCTTCTTACCCAAATACACTTCGCCTTAACTTTACAAAGTAACGATAGAGTACAATAGGTTGACATTGGTCTCTGTGGGATCAATATCTTTTATAACTAAACGATAGACTGTGCACTTGCAGTTAGTAATTGTTAGACTCAGAAAGTCGCAATCATGTTATTCCACCTGGTTTAAAAGATCCCCCTTTAGATCAAAAGAAAAAGAGGGGTTTTTGCACATTTCATAATTATCTTGGTCATAAAACGTCTCAATGTGTTCTTTTCAGGGATTTGATGCAAAAAGCTTTGAAGGATGATAGGCTTCAATTTGTCAAAAAGCCAAAGATACAGGTCAACATCGACCTTCTGAAAGTCGAAGAACCACTTTATTCTGAGTTGAATGATTGTATGATGGTGGAAGTTACTGAGGATTTCCCCAACACACCCCATGTCGAAAACATGGAGTGTATGATGGTCGACACTACTAAAGGTGACGGCAAGAACACTGAGGAAAAACTAGAGTTAGTTTACCTTAGGGCTGGAGAAAGTTTGAATGAATTCTAAGAGAAATGCTAAGTGGGATGATCAACGACCATACTATGCCCAAGGTGAAATGTTGTGCTTGACGAGAAGGCAGCTGGAAAATATGAAGCTGGAAAAAAGGAAACTTTAGCCACTGAGGAGTCCCGTATCCCAAGGTTTGTGTTTGACCAGGGTGATAATCCTCGTCGAAATGAAGAATTCCAAAGACAGGCCAAGTCAGTCGGGCCTAGAAATTTTGTGCCACCATCTGACACCCCACGTGAGAAGTGGGTCGAACCAGTCAATAAAAAGGGAAGAAAAAGGCCGAAATGGAGGGTGTTGGACTTATAGAAAGAGACTAGGAGGAAAAACGAATCTAGGGGTTACATGGTTTCTCCTAATTAAAAATGGAAGAACCCAATGACCAGGACCTAGAAGAGGCGCTACAAAATAAATAATAAGGATGAAAAAGCAGCCTCAACATCTCGACCAAGGCAGGGAGAAGCCCCTAGACCAAAGGAGCAACATCTAAAAGCAAGGTGGATCGAAAAGGGAAAGTTATGGAGAACTAGACGCTGACTATTGGAACCTCTGAGGGGAAAGAGGTAATATCCAAACAAAGAGCAGAATGCACTCCTACTGTCTGACGGGGGAAGGAACCTGAATATACCCCCAATCTGACAAAGAAGAGCCTACATATTCACCTTAGTCTGACGAAGAATATACTTCGTCACCAGAAGATGACTTTGACGAAGACATGTATGATGATACCTATGTGTAACGGTAAAATCATGAGTGTAAGCTATTAGTTAACTTAACTCAAAGTAAACAGATTCGCCACCGTGCTTTTGTTTTATTCCAAGTGGAAAAGGAAAAAAATAGCGAATAAATCCTAATGAATATAAAAGCAAAAAGCTAAAGAAACAAACAGAGAACCGGGTAAGGGGATATGTTACAAAATGGGAAGGTTTTACGCACCCAAAATGTTTGTGGTACTCCACGAGAACCATTTGAAAAATTTATTTATTTTGATTTGAAAATGTTTGTAAAAGAGAGTGGAAGGATGAGAAAAGAATTGATTTTTAATGTTTTTGTGTTTGGAGAGGTTTACCACCTCATGCCTATGTACCCACAAAGTGAAATGCGGGATCAAAACCCCCTAGATCGTGGTACAAATAGTGAAAAATTAGTGTGTTGGATTGATTTTAAAATGTAAAGATAAGTCGTCATTCTTTAGCAAATAATTCTGCTAGAAAGAATGAATCATATCTAAACATGTACAGAAAAAGTTTACAGGAAAAGTGCACAAAGGCACAAAAATATTTGGTGAATTTTGTATTTTTTATGGTCTTTTGAAAAAAAATTAATATACTTATATGGTTTAACATTTATTAAGAAAATAAAAGAAAAAGGTAAAAATCATTTGACCTAAGTCGAGGTTTTATCATGAAAGCGATTTTAGGTTTGAAAACAAAGAAGTTTTTGAAAAAGATGGAGGATTTTTGAAAATTTAAGAAGGGAAAGAGATGAAGAGACTATCCTAAAAGGAAAATAAAAGAGATAAAGGAGGAAAGATCTAACCAAACTTGAAGATACTTCCAATTTATGAGCATAAGAGTTTCATCCTTATAAGCTAGCAAATGGACAAATAAAGGCGAAACTACCAACTCCTTGGAGATCAAAGCAAAGGGAATGTGTCTTAGAATCTAAGTCCAAAACTCTAAAAAGCTCACTCCTCGCTTCATTGGTTCGTATCAAATCTTGGAACGAGTTGGAAACGTTGTTTATCGGATGGCGTTACCGCCAAATCTTTCGAATTTGCACGATGTATTCCATGTGTCGCAACTTCGGAAGTATATTCCAGATCCGTCTCATGTGGTTAATATAGACGATGTGCAAGTGCGGGATAATATCACTGTGGAGACAATGCCTGTACAAGTTGAAGATCGTGAAACAAAGACTCTTCGAGGAAAAGAGATCGTGTTGGTCAAAGTCGTTTAGTTGGGAGCTACTGGTGAAAGCATGACCTGGGAATTGGAGAGCAAGATGCGAGACTCCTATCCTGAGCTGTTTGAAGCATGTAAATTTTCGATGACGAAAATATTTTTAAGTGGGGGAGAGTTGTAACACCCAAATAATTATTTATTATTTTATTATTTAAGTATTTATTGTGGTTAGTCGGTATATTTAATGTTGTGGTTGATTTAATCGATAAGTCGGAAATTTAGTCGAAAGTCGTAGAAAATATTATAAGAAATAATAATATAGTTGTTGTGTTATTTGAGTAAGTGGGCTTAATATCGTGTGCGGATTAGTAAAATAGGGGGTGTTATGTTTAGGCCCATTAGAAATTATAATATTTAGTTAATTTAATAAAAAGAAATAAATATAAGTTATAGAAACAAAAAGAAAGAAACAGAAGTGGGAAAATAAGGCAGTAGAAGAGGAATTGGGAACTGTTGTGCGAGCGTGAGGGAAAGTGAAGCGATTTCCGGAATCCAATCGTAAGAGCAACCTTCAATCCAATCTAAGGTAAGGGTGGGTTCGATTCTTATAATCGGGTATGAATTCAATACGATGATTGAGTTTGAAATTGGGTATTAGGTTATTAAATTTGTACTGTTATGTAGAATTTGTATGTGGTTATTGTTCTGATTTTTAATGTGAAATTGGTGGTCTGATTGTTGATTTTGTGTTGGTATAAGTTTCTCTGGTGTTGCTGGATTATTGCTGATAAAAACTATGTTGCGAAATTCTGGAAAATTTCAATTCGGGGACGATGAGCAGAAGACTGGAGGGGATAATAGTCTGGTGGAAAACATGGCGCATGCCATGTGGTATTATATATAATACAATATGTATTATATATAATATACATGGCGCAGGCCATGTGGTATTATATATAATACAATATGTATTATATATAATACATGGTGCAGGCCATGGTGTATTATATATAATACATATTGTATTATATATAATACAGGAGAATACATGGCGCAGGGGGGCTAGCACGGCCCAGGCCGTGAATGTGAGTGGGATATCATGGCCCAGGCCATGAATGTGAGTGGGAAAGGGTGGCGCAGGCCACCCTGTTGTGAGGGGAGGGACAAATTTCAATAAATCCCAAATTTCTAATTAATTCAATTAATCTTTTATGGAATTAAATAAATTTTATGGTTTTATAAAATTATAGATTAATAGATTTTTAAGGAGAAAGAAAATGGATAATGGAGATTAGCATTGTAAATACAGGTAAAATAATCAGTAAATAAACCTGTTCTAAAAATAATAATATTGTGTTATGCAGTTATCAGAGATGTTGCAGGTTTAGCCAATTTGACAGAAACAGTAGTAGCAGTCTATTTTCTAAGACAGATGAGTTTTAACGAAATTTAGAAAATTCCAGTTTTGTAATAAAGTCGTATTAATCACAGAAAGTGGAAAAACAGTACTAGTTAGTCGGTTTAGCCGAATTAGGTGAAAAATGGAGTTGCTCGGAATTTAATGAAATTCGTCGGGGTAAGTCGGGTAATATGATAGTTGATTTTAATGAGTTGTTTTGCTGGAAATTATGTTGCCAAAATGTTGCTACAAGTACAACTGAGTTGATGTGTTGTTCCGGTTACGAAATTGTCTTAAGTTGATATGTTGTAGGCTTGTTAAGCCAAAGTTGAATATAAGTTGATTATGTAGAAAACATTGTCGTGTTGATCTTGTTGTCATGTTGTCTGAGTTGTAGAGTCGTGTATGCATTTAAGTCATTTGCATTTGTCGGAGCCGTTGCTCACACCACGTTGACCTGGATTGGCAATTTAAGTTGAAAGTTGAAGGCTTATGCCTTGATGCCTCGATAACCTGGCAATGATTTAAGTTGGGAGTTTTACTCCGATGGTACCATATGCATAATTAGTCAAGTCGCATTAAAGTTGCATTTTTCCTTGAATTGTTTATGTTGATGCTTGATTGAAGTTGTGAAATGGTGTTTTGTTTACGATCCTTATTCACTGTATTGTTTTCATATACTGCTTATAATTATCGTAACTCACCCCTTCTGTCGAATGTTGTCCTTATGTGACAACGTGCAGGTAATCCTGAGAATTAGCCGTTTACCGTTGGTCGAGTCGGTGGTCAGTCGCTCTGATACGTAGCACTCGGGGGGATTGTCGCGAGTCTGCTTTGTTGATCTTTTATTATTGCTGAATTTTAATTAGTCGAAGAACTTAGTGTTGCTTAATTCTTATTTTATAGTTGTTATTATGTTGTTTAAAGATGCTATGAATCAATTTATGAATCCGCTGCGTAATATTTTATGAAGTTGAACTATTGGAGTGAATGACGTTGTTTATGTTGAATTTACGAAAAAGTGCTATGTATTTAGTATGATTTCCTTAAATTGGAAACTGTTTAAAGTTGAATATGTGATATCCCGTTTTGTTGAAAAATTTTACGAACTCTGATTTTGTTTATATTTCATGGGTAGAAAATGGGGTGTTACATTAGTGGTATCAGAGCAGGTCGGTCTGTCCGGCCAGTTGTCGAGTCTTAATTGTCTAACAATCGTGTATTGTTATTAATCTAACTTTTAGTTGTGTTGTAGTGATAAGTTGAGATGGCTGGAAGAAATGACGCTGCGATGGCACAAGCTGTACAGAACTTGCCAAATGCTGGTGAAGATGCTGGATCACGTAGCTTGGCGACTTTTCAAAGAGAGAATCCGCCGGTGTTCAAAGGAAAGCATGATCCAGATGCAACTTTGGGATGGTTGAAAGAGATCGAGAGAATCTTCCGTGTTATGGATTGCACTCCAGCGCAGAAGGTTCGGTATGGTACTCACATGCTAGCAGTCGAAGCTGATGACTGGTGGCTAGAGACTCGTGAGAGGTTGACCGCGGCAGGTAAAGTCATTACTTGGGATGTATTCGTAGGGAATTCATGAGAAAGTATTATCCGGAAGATGTCTGTGGCAAGAAAGAGATTGAGTTCCTTGAGCTGAAGCAAGGAAACATGTCTGTCACAGATTATGCTGCAAAATTTGTGGAGTTATCCAAATTTTATCCTCATTATACTGGTGCTGGCGCTGAATTTTCAAAGTGCATCAAGTTTGAAAACGGGTTGCGCTCTGAAATTAAGAAGGTTGTTGGGTATCAGAAGATACACATTTTTTCTGAATTGGTTGATAGCTGCAGGATATTTGAAGAGGACAACAATGCTCATTACAAGGTTGTCAGTGATCGCAGAGGCAAGCAACATCAGAACCGTGGCAAGCCGTATGATGCTCCAGCTGGAAAAGGGGAACAGAAAGCTGCTCCGGCTCAGAGAACTAGTGGGGGAGGTGCTCCTGCTAGTGTAGTTTGCTTCAAATGTGGTTAGGCTGGTCATAAGAGTAATGTATGCACTGCTGAAGTAAAGAGGTGTTTTCGTTGTGGTAAGACTGGGCATGCAATAGCTGATTGCAAGCACAAGGAAATGCTTTGTTTTAATTGTGGCGAAGAAGGGCATATTGGTACCCAGTTTCAGAAGTCAAAGAAAGCTCAGACTGGAAAGGTGTTCGCGTTGACCGGAACTCAAACCGCTAACGAGGACAGACTTATCAGAGGTACATGTTTCATAAATAGTATTCCTTTAATTAATATTATTGATACCGGTGCTACACACTGTTTTATTTCTGCTAACTGTGCTCGAAGACTGGGTTTAAAATTGTCCGCTTTGAATGGTGAATTGATTGTTGAGATTCCAGCTAAGGGATCAGTAACTACTTCTTTGGTATGTTTAAAGTGTCCTTTGTCGATCTTCGATAAAGATTTCTATGTTGATTTAGTGTGTTTGTCATTGACTGGGATGGATGTAATTCTTGGTATGAACTGGTTAGAGTATAACTATGTTCATATAAATTGTTATCATAAGTCTGTGAGGTTTTCTACTCCTGAAGAGGAAGGAGTTGGTTTGTTATCTTTCATAGAATTACAACAATTGATGAAAGAAGAAGCTTAGATGTTTTCTTTGATGGCAACTTTGTCGGTTGAGAGTAAAGCTAAGATTGATGAATTGTTAGTAGTGAAAGAATTCCCTGAAGTTTTTCCTGATGAGATTCCTAGTGTGCCGCCAGAGAGGGAAGTTGAATTTGCTATTGATCTGGTACCTGGTACTAGGCCTGTTTCAATGGCACCGTATAGAATGTCGGCATCTGAATTGTATGAATTAAAGAAGCAATTGGAAGACTTACTTGAGAAAAAGTTTATAAGACCAAGTGTATCGCCGTGGGGAGCTCCAGTGTTGCTAGTAAAGAAGAAAGATGGTAGCATGAGGCTTTGTGTTGATTATAGACAGCTGAATAAAGTGACGATCAAGAATAAGTATCCACTTCCGAGAATAGATGATTTGATGGATCAGTTAGTGGGTGCCTGTGTGTTCAGTAAAATTGATTTGAAATCGGGTTATCATCATATCAAAGTGAAAGATGAAGATATTCAGAAGACAGCGTTCAGAACACGGTATGGACATTATGAGTATTTTGTAATGCCTTTCGGTGTGACTAATGCATCGGGAGTATTTATGGAATACATGAATCGTATTTTTCATACTTATCTGGACCATTTTGTAGTAGTATTTATTAATGATATTTTGATTTACTCTAAGTCAGAAGAAGAGCATAAGAAACATTTGAGATCAGTGTTGGATGTTTTGAAAGATAAGAAATTGTATGCGAAGCTGTCCAAGTGCGAGTTTTGGTTAAGAGAAGTCAGTTTTCTTGGCCATGTAATTTCAGGAAAAGGTATTGTTGTGGATCCTTCAAAGGTAGAAGCTGTATTGCAATGGGAGACTCCGAGGTCGGCTACCGAGATTAGAAGCTTTTTGGGATTAGCCAGATATTATAGAAGGTTTATTGAAGGATTTTCTAAGTTAGCACTTCCGTTAACTAGATTAACTTGTAAAAGTAAAGCTTTTGTATGGGATGTTCAGTGCGAAGAGAGTTTTAATGAATTGAAAAAGAGATTGACGTTGGCGCCGGTTTTGACTTTGCCAAATCCAGAGGAACCATTTGTAATTTACTGTGATGCTTCATTGATGGGTTTAGGAGGTGTGCTTATGCAAAATAATAAAGTAATTGCTTATGCGTCGCGACAGTTGAGAATTCATGAAAAGAACTATCCTACGCATGATCTTGAACTTGTTGCTGTTGTGTTTGTGCTGAAAATCTGGAGGCATTATCTTTATGGTTCCAGATTTGAGGTTTACAGTGATCATAAAAGTTTAAAGTATTTATTTGATCAGAAAGAGCTGAATATGAGACAACGTAGGTGGTTAGAGTTGCTTAAGGATTATGATTTCGGTTTGAATTATCATCCAGGTAAAGCAAATGTTGTGGCCGATGCTTTAAGTAGAAAGACTTTGCATATGTCAGCAATGATGATTAAGGAGTTGGAATTAATTGAGCAATTTCGTGATATAAGTTTGATTTGCAAAGTGACCCCGCAGAGTGTAATGTTAGGAATGCTAAAGATTAATAATGATTTTATGGATAGTATCCGAGAGGCGCAGAAGTTGGATGTGAAATTAGTGGATATCATTAATCGTTGTGGTCAATCAGAGAAGAGTGACTTTAAGATTGATGCGAGAGGTGTGTTGAGATTAGGTGAAAGAATTTGTATTCCTAACGACGCGATTATGAAAAGAAGTATTCTAGAAGAGGGTCATAGAAGAAGTTTGAGTATTCATCCAGGAGCTACTAAAATGTATCAAGATTTAAAGAAAATATTTTGGTGGCCCGGAATGAAAGAAGATGTGGCTCGTTTTATGTATGCGTGCTTAACTTGTCAGAAGTCGAAGATTGAGCATCAGAAGCCTGCTAGGTTGATGCAACTGTTGGAAGTTCCAGAATGGAAATGGGATAGAATTTCTATGGACTTTGTAACGGGGCTGCCTGTTACTTTAAGTGGGCATGATTCGATTTGGGTGATCGTTGATAGGCTCACGAAGTCGGCTCACTTCATACCTATTAACATCACTTACCCAATTGCGAAGTTGGAAGAGATTTACATCAGAGTAATTATAAAGTTGCATGGTATTCCTCTGTGTATTGTGTCGGATAGAGATCCGAGGTTTACATCGGAGTTTTGGAAAAGTCTGCAAGATTCGTTGGGTTCTAAGTTGAGATTGATTTCGGCATATCATCCTCAAACTGATGGCCAAACTGAGAGAACTATTCAGTCATTAGAGGATTTGTTGAGAGCTTGTGTTCTTGAGCAAGGAGATTTGTGGGACACTTATCTCCCGTTAATTGAGTTCACATATAATAATAGTTACCATTCTAGTATCGGAATGGCGCCTTTTGAAGCATTGTATGGTCGTAGGTGTAGAACTCCGTTGTGTTGGCATGAATCTGGTGAGAGTGTGGTACTTGGACCAGAATTAGTTCGAGAGACTACCGAGAAAGTGAAGTTTATCCGAGAGAAGATGAAAGCTTCTCAGAGTAGGCAGAAGAGTTACCATGACAAGCGGAAGAAGGATTTAGAATTTCAAGCTGGTGACCATGTGTTTTTGAGAGTCACGCCTGTGACCGGTGTTGGGAGGGCTTTGAAGTCTAAAAAGCTCACTCCTCGCTTCATTGGTCCGTATCAAATCTTGAAACGAGTTGGAAAAGTTGCTTATCGGATGGCGTTACCGCCAAATCTTTCGAATTTGCACGATGTATTCCATGTGTCGCAACTTCGGAAGTATATTCCAGATCCGTCTCATGTGGTTAGTATGGACGATGTGCAAGTGCGGGATAATATCACTGTGGAGACAAAGCCTGTACGAGTTGAAGATCGTGAAACAAAGACTCTTCGAGGAAAAGAGATCGTGATGGTCAAAGTCGTTTGGTTGGGAGCTACTGGTGAAAGCATGACCTGGGAATTGGAGAGCAAGATGCGAGACTCCTATCCTGAGCTGTTTGAAGCAGGTAAATTTTCGATGACGAAAATATTTTTAAGTGGGGGAGAGTTGTAACACCCAAATAATTATTTATTATTTTATTATTTAAGTATTTATTGTGGTTAGTCGGTATATTTAATGTTGTGGTTGATTTAATCGATAAGTCGGAAATTTAGTCGAAAGTCGTAGAAAATATTATAAGAAATAATAATATAGTTGTTGTGTTATTTGAGTAAGTGGGCTTAATATCGTGTGCGGATTAGTAAAATAGGGGGTGTTATGTTTAGGCCCATTAGAAATTA
The DNA here is from genome assembly GCA_963966055.1 of Lathyrus aphaca. Classification (NCBI taxonomy): domain Eukaryota; kingdom Viridiplantae; phylum Streptophyta; class Magnoliopsida; order Fabales; family Fabaceae; genus Lathyrus; species Lathyrus aphaca. The sequence goes on from OZ014525.1 coordinate 27,727,884, forward strand.
TAATATTTAGTTAATTTAATAAAAAGAAATAAATATAAGTTATAGAAACAAAAAGAAAGAAACAGAAGTGGGAAAATAAGGCAGTAGAAGAGGAATTGGGAACTGCTGTGCGAGTGTGAGAGAAAGTGAAGCGATTTCCGGAATCCAATCGTAAGAGACACCTTCAATCCAATCTAAGGTAAGGGTGGGTTCGATTCTTATAATCGGGTATGAATTCAATACGATGATTGGGTTTGTAAATTGGGTATTAGGTTATTAAATTTGTACTGTTATGTAGAATTTGTATGTGGTTATTGTTCTGATTTTTAATGTGAAATTGGTGGTCTGATTGTTGATTTTGTGTTGGTATAAGTTGCTCTGGTGTTGCTGGATTATTGCTGATAAAAACTATGTTGCGAAATTCTGGAAAATTTCAATTCGGGAACGATGAGCAGAAGACTGGTGGGGATAATAGTCAGGTGGAAAACATGGCGCAGGCCATGTGGTATTATATATAATACAATATATATTATATATAATATACATGGCGCAGACCATGTGGTATTATATATAATACAATATGTATTATATATAATACATGGCGCAGGCCATGGTGTATTATATATAATACATATTGTATTATATATAATACAGGAGAATACATGGCGCAGGGGGGGGCTAGCACGGCCCAGGCCGTGAATGTGAGTGGGATATCATGGCCCAGGCCATGAATGTGAGTGGGAAAGGGTGGCGCAGGCCACCCTGTTGTGAGGGGAGGGACAAATTTCAATAAATCCCTAATTTCTAATTAATTCAATTAATCTTTTATGGAATTAAATAAATTTTATGGTTTTATAAAATTATAGATTAATAGATTTTTAAGGAGAAAGAAAATGGATAATGAAGATTAGCATTGTAAATACAGGTAAAATAATCAGTAAATAAACTTGTTCTAAAAATAATAATACTGTGTTATGCAGTTATCAGAGATGTTGCAGGTTTAGCCAATTTGACAGAAACAGTAGTAGCAGTCTATTTTCTAAGACATATGAGTTTTAACGAAATTTAGAAAATTTCAGTTTTGTAATAAAGTCGTATTAATCGCAGAAAGTAGAAAAACAATACTAGTTAGTCGGTTTAGCCGAATTAGGTGAAAAATGGAGTTGCTCAGAATTTAATGAAATTCGTCGGGGTAAGTTGGGTAATATGATAGTTGATTTTAATGTGTTGTTTTGCTGGAAATTATGTTGCCAAAATGTTGCTACAAGTACAACTGAGTTGATGTGTTGTTCCGGTTACGAAATTATCTTAAGTTGATATGTTGTAGGCTTGTTAAGCCAAAGTTGAATATAAGTTGATTATGTTGAAAACATTGTCGTGGTGATCTTGTTGTCATGTTGTCTGAGTTGTAGAGTCGTGTATGCATTTAAGTCATTTGCATTTGTCGGAGCCGTTGCTCACACCACGTTGGCCTGGATTGGCAATTTAAGTTGAAAGTTGAAGGCTTATGCCTTGATGCCTCGATAACTTGGCAATGATTTAAGTTGGGAGTTTTACTCCGATGGTACCATATGCATAATTAGTCAAGTCGCATTAAAGTTGCATTTTTCCTTGAATTGTTTATGTTGATGCTTGATTGAAGTTGTGAAATGGTGTTTTGTTTACGATCCTTATTCACTGTATTGTTTTCATATACTGCTTATAATTATCGTAACTCACCCCTTCTGTCGAATGTTGTCCTTATGTGACAACGTATAGGTAATCCTGAGAAGTAGCCGTTTACCGTTGGTCGAGTCGGTGGTGAGTCGCTCTGATACGTAGCACTCGGGGGGATTGTCGTGAGTCTGTTTTGTTAATCTTTTATTATTTCTGAATTTTAATTAGTCGAAGAACTTAGAGTTGCTTAATTCTTATTTTAAAGTTGTTATTATGTTGTTTAAAGATGCTATGAATCAATTTATGAATCCGCTGCGTAATATTTTATGAAGTTGAACTATTGGAGTGAATAACGTTGTTTATGTTGAATTTACGAAAAAGTGCTATGTATTTAGTATGATTTCCTTAAATTGGAAACTGTTTAAAGTTGAATATGTGATATCCCGTTTTGTAGAAAAATTTTACGAACTCTGATTTTGTTTATATTTCGTGGGTAGAAAATGGGGTGTTACAGTAACCAATAGTCCAAGATCAAGATCACAAGTTTTTTAGAGGTTTAATCCTTTATTAATATTTTTTGTGTCCAAATGGACAAAAGGAAAATCAACACAATAATAATAACAAGAATATAAACATGATAATGGATGATAAAACAATATAAAGCATAATAAAAATAAATGAGATAAAGGTGCGAGAAGGAAATTAAAATGTTAGTATAGTAATAGTAATAATAATATACATAACGTTGGTATGGTGAACTTAATCATCCACAACCAAAAGAGTAACCACGATACTTAGTACCAAAAATCGAAAACTCAATCGATTTCGCTTAGTATCTTACATTATAGCGATTAATCAAGGTGATTAGATTCAAATTCAATGAAGTTTGGGAGAAGATTGGGACCCAAAGCAACTACGTATCAAATTTCACAAGTCTTGGATCTTAACGCAAAAAGATCAATCACTTTGCGATTACGCGACCAACACGAGGCCTGGTCCACGAAAGTGCAAGTATCCAATTGGATTTTTATTCCAAATTCGGGACACATTTAGGTCTATGTTAAGCAATCGCCGAGTAATTTACGGAGTAATTATCCTACAAATGAGGCCGACCAACACCAATTAAGGTGAACAATATATGTGTAAATGCATACGAGATAAACGATATGTAAATTGTCATCCTAGAGCAATATCGCACGGAAATAAAGATGAATACCAAATTGAGTTTCATTTATGGTATTCTTTCATCTTTAAGTTCAATCACTCATCTTGGTGGATTCAAGTTTGAAAATATCTCACTAATGCAAAGTACCTAAAGTAAATTAATAATTCACTTAGAGATAAATTTGGACTAATGAATATTAATCACTCTAATCTACACCCAAAGTCCGTTGAAATTAAAGAGAAATCAATCCCAAAAATGCCTCTCAAGGTAAAAATAAGAAGAGATGAGAAGAGAAGAGAAGGAGAAAACAACTCAAAAATAAGCCAAAAATTCAGTTATGACTCAGAGTAACTGGTTACTACCTAAGCGGTAATCGGTTACCTATACAAAAATAGCAGTTTTCTGGAAAAATTAACACAGGTAATCGGTTACTACCTAAGCGGTAACCGATTACTCTTCGTGCAGAATCAAAAATCTGCTAAAATTCAGCATGATCCATCTTTTAAAACCTTTTTTCAAACACCTCATGATCATGAACTGAATTAGCATGAATTTTACAATCAAAACACAGTGAAATTCCTGCAATCAAACAACAATTTATGATCTAAAAGATCAACAACCAAAAGCATCAAGGATCTACATCTTGAATGTTGATGATGAAGGTAGAACCATGAAAAGGTGAATTACCAAGAACACTCTTCTAATTGATCCAATATCAAGCTTGATCTAATGAAATTGATGGGGAAAAAAAGAATAGGATGAAGGTTTAGCTCAAAGTTGATCAAGAATTCAATGTGAATTCACAACGCCAAAAATAGCTTTTCGCATCACAACAAAGACAATGCTTTTATTAGAAAGCGCTGCTACAGGTCTTTGAAAAATCCACTAAAAAAAACACTCTCTAAAGGGTCACCTTAGACGGCGCTTTTAGAAAACGCTTTCTAAAGTGACACTTTAGATAGCGTTTTTCCATAAAACGCTTTCTAAGGTGATGTTTTAGAGAGCACTTTATTTCTAAGGTGATGTTTTTTAATAAAAACATTGTTTTTGTTGCTTGACACAATTATACTGAAAAACATCAAGAATCACAAAAAATGGCAAAATGGGGGATCGAAAACAATCTCTCAATTATAAAAATATATATCATATTAAAATTGTAACAATATTAATTTGAATTATAAAGACTATAAACTAAATTAGTTAACTTATCAAAAACACACACAAATAAGTATAATAACAAAAATTTCAAATAATAAATTTTTAAAATTACAAGTGGTGAAATCTTTAAAACTTGATATATTCATATCTTTGTTGATCAAATTATTAAGTGGCCTTTTTAATCTAAATATTATCAACGAAACTAAAGTTCATATATTTGGTGATATATTTCCATTGTGTTTGTATTATTTGTTAAAACACATTCATTTTAATATGGAGGGAGTATAAGGACAAATGATATATTTTCCCTTGGAAGACCGCAATTCATGACTGTGGAATGGGTCTTTGAATACGCCTTGTTGAGTTCAAAGTCAAGGGGATTAGGTTTCTAGTCATGTGGGCCACTTTCTCTAATTACCGTCAACCACGTAGACCTTGCGGGACTATACCCCACGTGGATGATAATTTACCCTACAATACACGTCTTCTAGCTTCTCCAAGTCCCTCTTTTAGAGTATAACTAGTTAAAAACCCGTGCTCCCGCAAGGGTGAAATGTTGATAGAATTGACATAGTTTATACATACATTAAATAGGAAATGAGAAAATGTAAATAGTAAGGATGTCATTCATAAATAACAAAATGTAATATTGTTAATATCAAAATACTTGTATTGTTTACAAAGAATAACAAAATTTAACATGTGTTACAAAGGATGATGACATTGTATTGTTAAACACATTTGCAAAATGAATCCAATTGCCGAACCTGAAAGAGATGGAAATAAAAGTATACTAAGATTGTATGTAAATGAAAAAAAAGCTTAATTTTGCATGGTAATTATAGTTGAAGTTTAATAACCATACCATTTAAATATTTTGGAAGACTTCTTTGAAGACAACATTGCTGGTGGTAGACAAAGCCTCTTTATGTTTGTCATGTATAAGAATCTTGAGGCCTTTTTTTGATTTAACCCTAGAGATAGCCACATAAAGTTGCCAGTGACTAAAAACCTCTTTTGGCAAGTACAACCCAACATTGTCTAGAGACTGTCTTTGAGACTTGTTAATTGTCATTGCAAAGGAAACAATGATTGGAAATTGGCGTCTTACCAATTTAAAAGGCTATGGTGATTGCGACGGTGACAAAGACATTCTAGGAATATAAATGGTATTCCCAATATTTTTACCTGAAATGATCTTTGCTTCAATGACATGATTGGCAAGCCTAGTTACAGTGAGTCGTGTACCATTGCACAATCCTTCAGACTGATCAAGATTTCGCATCAACATTATAGTTGCCCCAACCTTCAACCTTATTGCATGATTAGGTAATCCGGAAGTTTTTAGAGCATTCAGGAACTCAGGTGTGACATGCTCATATGCATCAAAGTTAGTAGCATCAGATTTATCTATAGAATCACTACTGAAGTATTCTTTCTCATCTCCTACAATAATTCAAGAATATAAATAATAACTACATAAGTATGGTTGGATAAATAAAATCATGAACTGCATTCAAAAATATTATTCACAATCATATTTAAATTACTAACATAAGTTTGTGACTAAATGATAATTGCATACCTGGTAGAAGGTTTGTGATATATTGGTTGATCTCATCTACTACTTCAATTGTTGAAGCTAAGATGGCACGACTTTGAAGATAATCCGAATCAAGATAGTTATGAATAAGATCAGGGTATGTATCCTCAACAATTGCCTTTATAGGATCAGCAAAATTCGAAATCAAAAACTCTTCTGGGATACAGATATCAGCATAACCTTCATTTGGCTCACCCATGGTCCCATCTCCAATTTTTAAAATCCACTCAGAAAAACTTCTAATCTCTTCAATGGTAGAAGTGTTTGCACCTGTTTGCAAGCGCATGTTCTTTGTAAGCTTCAAGACTCTGCATTCATCCCAAATATAAGAAGCATTGATGGTTGCATGGATAATATCAGTTCTGGTACCTCTTGGTATAACGGGAAGAATCTGTCTGAAGTCACCACCAAAAACAACAACCTTACCTCCAAATATTTTAGATTTTGTAGTTCCACTCATAATATCATTTAAGGATTTGTCTAGAGACTCAAAACAAAACCTGTTAGCCATAGGGGCCTCATCCCAAATGATTAGATCTGTTATCTTTAGAAGCTCAGCAAGATCATCCTTTTTATTAATGTTGCAAATAGAAGTTTCAAGAGTTGGGACTGGAATTTTAAATCTAGAATGAGCAGTTCTTCCACCTGGTAACAATAAACTTGCGATCCCACTTGATGCAACAGGAAAAACAATTTTTTTCCGAGACCTAACTGCTGCTGATAGAGTGTTCCACATAAAAGTCTTACCAGTGCCACCATAGCCATATAAAAAAAACACTCCTCCTTCTTGCCTGTCCACATCATCCATGATTTCCTTAAAAATGCCTCTTTGTTCATCTACATATAAGGTACAAATAATTATTATGACAATTAATAATCATTATAAGATATATAGTTTAAACATATCTTATGTCACACTTATATTACCTGTAAGAGAAGAGTACAACATTAAAAATAATTCTTCTTGAGCAACAGAATCATATTGGCGCTCATCATAAATTAGTCTATTTCCCAAGTTCAAAACAACAAAATTTGTTGGATATGGCATTGTCTTGTAGTCCTTCAAGCTTCTGTTATTATTTTGTAATAATTTCTCAATAGCCACCAGTGTTAGTTCTTTTAGCTCCTCATCAGTTAGTGTCAAACCTACACTCCATTAATAGTGTAACACAGCTATTAAGATAACCTAATATATCATAAGTGCAAGGAAAACACATCAACCATTATATGTCATTCATGATCCAAGTTTGTAACACTTCATGAAATATTGAAACAACTTCACATGATCGTACAATTCATTGATTTCATTCAAAAAACTGTAAACTAATCCAACATAATGAAGGATGTTCCAACCATAATTCTAATAAAAAAAGCCTTATATCATGTTAGTGCGAGGATTAAAAAAAAACAACATTGCCAATATATTTCTCAAACTCCTTAAGACAATGTTATAATTTATGCAAGCAAAATAAGGTATCTCGTAATATCTAAAGTAACTCACAATGAATTCTAAATAATTTAATTCAATAATCAAATCGAGAATGGAGTGATAAATGACTCAAGCATGGTACTTTGAATAAGTAGTATTATGTGTCAAAGACATGAATAGGAAAAATAAAGAAGGCACGAAAGTCATACCTTGATCTCTTGTCAATGCACGTTGTTCATAAAGGATACCATCGGATAAATACAACCATGTCTTTTTCCACACATGTTCGGGTCGGTTTATGGATGAGGAACACAACATGGTTACAAATAACCTACGTAAGAAGTGGCCGGAACCCCAAACATGTGCCTCTTTAATTGCCTCAACAAATTCTTTATCATCTTGTAGGAAACCCATGGCAAAGCACGCACCTCTAAAAGTTTTATGTTGTTTTCCATCAACTTTCTTGATATCATCATAACATAAAGGGCCCTTTTTGATAGTTAGCATCATCCTTAAATAAAACAATTCACCTGTACTTTGAGGAACCCAAATGAGACGACCAATTTTATACCCTTGTTTCCTTGGCTTCCAAGTCCGACTTTGTTTATGATAAACAAATTTAGAAACAAAGTCACCATACGTGAGTAATCTTGCTTCTTCATAAGCTTTGTTTGCCTCAAACCAAGAAGTAAACATTGATTCTGTTACACTTGGTTTAAGTAAAACATTACCAACTTGCTCGTAGTCTTTGTAGTACACAGAGTTTTCACCTTCCATGTGAAAATACAATCTCTCTACAGTTGGCTTTCTTCCGTGAATGGAATAAGAAAATATATGCCAACATGCTTCACTCGGTGATATGTATCTACAATCCAAGTATTGCTTTATTTCGTCGACATTGTTTTTGTCCTGACCTTGTATCACAGCGGAAATTCTATCAGAACCTTTGTTAATGTATTTAAAAAGGTATTTGATTGAAGTACTTTGATTGCACCACTCCATGTTGATGTGTGCTTCGTACTTCAATAACAGACTTGGGTTATGAGGGACAACATGACGACTATCAAGAATGACTCCATTTTTCTCAATTGTGTGTCCATTGTTTCGTCTCCTATAAACGGGATATCCATCTTGGTCGACAATAGTCGTTGCTTGAAATTTTTTAGGAAAAAACTTTGAGCATTTTCTATCCTTCATGCAAGGAGACCTAAGATTTGCCAATCCACAAGGACCATGGACCATATGAGATTTAACTAAAGTGTACAATCGTGGTTGTTCCAAGGGGTCGGGAACTTCAGCACTAATGATCTTGTCAATGTCTTCTGGTCCTGGATACTTGTTTGAAGGATGCAAAAAGATCAAGATATGTGCATGTGGAAGTCCTCTCTTTTGAAACTCAATCGTGTACATATCTAGCAAGTGCAAAAAAGCAATACGTTAGAAATAATTTTGGGAAGGATTATATATGTAGAATAAATTAAATATATTAAAAAATAAAGAGAAAGAATTAGCTCACATGCTAAGACTTTGCCTAGTACTCCCTTCTTGGTTAAATCTGATAGAAGTTGATCAAACTTGATTTTGAATATTCTTGAAATAATATCAGGTCGATCTTGTGGTTTCAAATGAAGAGGTGCAAGTAATCTTTGAATTTCTGGCCAATTTGGGTTGCATGTAAATGTTATGAACAAATCAGGAAATCCAACTTTACTACAAATAGCCATCCCATCATAGTACAATTGATCCATAAACCGACGACCACCGACAAAGGATGAAGGCAAAACAACTCTTTTACCTATGCTTGAACCTGGAGTTTGACTTTGTTCGCCTTCTTCATTAAGAGTATTGTACTTGGACACCCGAAGTTTTGGTTGATTTTTGCGAAGCCAATTTAATTTCTCTGATTCTATCATAGTGTAACCATCGACCAGAAATTGTTGGAACAACCTTCACGAACACAACAGAGTCTTAGCTTCGGTTAACCTGGTTTGAATGCGATATGAAAGCCATTCCCTAATTGTAAGTCGGTTTCTAATGCTATTGGTGAACATGGCCCTATCTCTATGAGCAATGTTAGGCCTATACCCGTCTTCACCGTAGGGAAAAATCAGAGGATACTGAAAAGCCATGTAACTGGCATGGAGCTCATTGATTCTTTGAAGTCCTCCACATTTTTTTGCATTATTATATCCCTCATTTCTACTGTGTCGACATCACCAACAATCAAGGCAGCAACTTCGGAAACTGTAGGTTGATTATACACCCTTCCATCTGTGGCCCTATCAGAAATCAATTTCAGCTTCAAATTTTGAGTGTCACCGCTCTCCAACCAATGCTTTGCCATTTGAAAACACTTAGCATGAGGATTATGTTCATAGAGCATTGTAGACAAAAGTTGTACAACAATGGGATCAATGTTGCTAGGGTTCCTGAAAATGAGAAGTAACAGAAATTAGTGAGGAAAAGTAATCCTTAACATTGGACATGTACATGGTATGCAGACAATGTGCATCAAATATTTTATACCTCAAACCTTGCATTCTATTATGAACTTCATTCTCCGTGTCATAGATATATAATTGGGCAAACTTAGGTGGTTGACCATCTGGAGGTAACAAACTTCCAATTCGATGACACGTTTGACCTTGTATCCTTAGGTTAGGAGGTCCGCGTCCATCGTTAAAACGGTTGTCCAACTTAGCCCCAGGTGATGTGAAGGCAAACATCATATTATAAGTTCTGATTTGTTGTTGAAATTTCCTGCTATCTACACTATTGTGATCAAACAAAAGCTTTGCTAATGTGTTTGGAGGTTGTTTCAGCTTTGGAATTTCAACTTTCCCATTGCCACAACACAACATAAACTTCGGATTAGATGAGTGTGAACTTTTGTGCATCCTCTCTTCGTACCACATCATGGCATTACAAAAACGGCATTCTATAAGAGGCTCACCGATGTCGTAATATTCTGCATAGGACATGGCATTTTAGATAAATGTCTTACATTGAAGAACTATCATCCATGTTGTAAAATGACAGAAAAAAGTGTAATGAAAGTCACCTAGAGAAGAAGTGGTTGTTTTCTCATTCATTGTAAATGCTGCATCGTCGTTGTATGGTTCTGAACCGTAGTCATCGTCGGAGAGATATGCTATTCAGTAAACGTTTGTTAATAATTTGCATTATTAAAAAATCTGTCATATCCAGCATATTAGCAGTCACTAAATGCAAGCATGTTATGATACTCCAAAAAATATAAAAAGACTTACTTGCAAAAGGATCGAAGTCGCTATCAATGTCGGAGTCGGTATTAAAATCCAAATTCGCCGAAGGTGTAAAAATAGGACATCCAGACTCATGCGTGTCTTTGTTATTAGATGTGGTATTTGAGATTGGTGTATGTACAGGAAAAACAGTTGGTTGAGTGTCTTGGGGTACATGCTGATTGCAGACAATATTGCAGCCCTGTTTCCTGTTTCATAAATGAAATGTTTATTAAAATAGAAATCCAGAAATGATGTGAATTACCAAGTAGTCTAGTTATGATGATTGTTAAACATGTACCTGGACTGTATTGATATACCGGGAGATTCGTTAGGCGCGGTATTCGTTGGATTTATATTCCCGATAGGAAACTTTCTGCTCAAGTTCAATGCCATATGTGGAACTCCCAACTGTTTCCGTGGCCTTCCACGACGTGGTCTGTTTACTGTTTTGCATCTGTTCCAATTAACAGCAGCATGTTCAATAGCATTAAAAAAACGATGATATTTGGGATTCATGTTGTGGTTCAAGTTAGAACATCATATCATTCTATATTGTAATATAAGGTCAACTTCAATTAGGTAATGTAGTTTACATATATTGGAACAACATTTCATTTTAAAAATAATCTAAAGGTATTATGCTGTCTTATAAATCATTCGAAAGAATAAAACTAACTTACGTGGCATTTTTAGAAGAACTTCCTAATTCGACAAAGGTGTTTTGTTGTGAAGGCATATGGGCAGCTTGGATACTGATGGCCATCGGCATTAATTTATCATTTGTGGTGGCCTTATCAGTTGATGAAAACTTTGACAATAAATTTGTTCCCAATGATTGTATCTGGCACGACTTTAGATTAGATCGCATACAATGTCTTGGCTGGCTAGGCTTTGAACCAAGTATTGCTGGACTTAGAATTTGACCGTCTACGCGATTACTTGACACTGACTTCCTATTTTGAAATGACTGAGTGATTTCCAACAAAGGCTGTCTACTTGTGTCAACATTTGGAGTGAATTGAGTAAGTTGCTCACATGTATGTCTCAGTCGTTTAGAACGATTTTCTTTCAGTATCAATGATCTCCTGGCTCTTGCCTTTTTCCCGGGAGAATTTCTGCCAGAATGGTCCATTATTGGCTTTAACTTGGTGATCTACAACAGTCAGGTAAACATTAAATTAGGAGAAAGTAACCACCCATCACTGAATGCAACATTTCAAAATGTTGACACAAACATATAGTACACTGCGAAAGATACATGATCTGCATACCATGTCTGCCTAGCATTCAAATTGAAAACTAAAACCGTGTAGATATTTCTACCAATGATTAGCAGAAAGATATTTTACAATAGGAATCAATGGTTTCATTGGTATTTTGGCCTACCAAGCAACATCAACACATGGAATCAAAACATGAACATTGGTTGTATTAATAACATTCAGCCTACCAGCTCAAATTAATATGACAATGTTCACAATTTATTGCAACCAACATCATTCACTTCTAGGTTTTGCTAAAAAAGTTATAGTACCATAGACAGATTAACATGGAATTCAATGCTGGTATTCTGCAACATTCTTATTAAAGTGCCATTCTGCCACAATCAATGACTTACATGTTATCTGCCACAATCAATGACTTACATGTTATCTGCTTAGAACAGACAAATACTTCTGTGGTGTATGATATGCATCTGCTTAATGTGTGAATTGTTTCTAACATTAACAAAGAACTTACATGTTATCTATGTAAAGCTAGATCATTTATCCCAAGACTAAAAAAATTATACTACATGTTAGAAAGAATGCAAAGACTAACCTTGATCTAGGGCAAATTTAATTTAGCAGGACTAAGGAGTTGATTGTGTTGCAAGATAATTGATCAAATTTCTTCCATAAAACATATTACTGTTGGTTTGCAGAACATATTACTGTTATGTGTTTTTTGAAATGTAGATGGTTTTGTTGATGAAATTAGTTAGTTTGATTAGCAAAACTAAACAGGCATTCTCATTCACATAGTTAGTTAGAAATTAGTACAGTTTGGTTAGAATCCAACTCTAAGAGTACAAAAGTAATTGTTTGGTTCCTGCTTGTTATGGTTTTTTTTCATCCATAAAGCAATTAAATGATGGATATGATTTTTTGGGCAATGACAAATTGAAATCTGGACCAAACTACTAATTAAACAATGTATAAATTCTGCTCACAATAAAGTTTGATGTGAAAGGCTAAATATTCTAAGTTATTTAATAAAAGGATAGCCAAAAAAATGAAAGTCATCATGCTTGTAGTACCTGTGTGCAGACTGCATATGTAGTACCTGCTGTGTATTTGCAGCCTAAGATTCATTGGAAACCGTTTCATGGAGTTGCCTATGGTAGAGTGGCTCAGTTTGCAATGTAGCAGCTGCTGAAATCACCTGTCAGCACTCCCTATTTTATGGAATTAATGGAATAAAAAAATATAAAGTTTGTTATAGTCAGTTAAAAAAGGAAAAATAGTAAAGTAAGACAATATAAAAATTGTATTTTATATATAGTTAAACAAAAAAGTGAAACAATATGAACCTGGCTGTTTTCAAAGGTCTGCTATGCACAGTGTAGTAGTCAACATCAGCTGTTTTAAAAAGCTATAGGTCATTGTCATTCATATGTACTTGAACAACAGCTTATTACAACCAAATAGGAAGTGGTGTTTGTGATCTGCATAAAAGGTGAGGAGGTTTAGCTGAAAAATTAGAAAATTTATGCCAAAAGTAAAGTGAGACAAATAGATTCCCTTAATATGCATATCCATTTGTATGTGTGACTGAAAATGGAAAGCAAAAGACTTATTCATTGATTAAGTTAAACCACCATAGTAAAAATAACTGAATATTATCCAGGTCCCTCTGTTATAAGTTATATGTTTTCATTTGGATGATGAAGTATCTTGATCCTTTGAGTTTAATTCCAGTATAACAGATAACTATCACAAAGTGAGCTATATTTCAATATTGGTAATGTGAAGATTATGTAATTTAATAGTTCATAGTTGATCCATAAATGAAGTGTTAGACATGACACAAAATGGTTGTCATAAAAAGTTTGAGACAATTTAATAGTTCATGTCTGATATTAACAACAAAGTCAGCTGTATGTGTAAACTATTAGATCCTGTGTATATCATATTGGTTAAGAGTTAATGTTTGATAGTGTGCACAATTTAATAGTCCATGTGTGATAGTGTAAACTATGGAGCAGCTGTGTATATCATTATGGTTGTAGATGTTGTGTTGGATTCTGTCTTTAAATTGTGCAAAGTGTCTAAAAATTAAGGGTGGCTATTCTGTTACACAGTAAAACCATAAGAAGCATGATTGTATATCAATGATCTTATAACAGAATTGAAATTCTGTGATGTGCATACTGTTTGAATAGTATTCAACAACCTATATCATGAAAAATGTGAATCCAACCAATATATATAATGTGGAATACATATAATTTTGTTAAGGGTAGGAAATAAACGCGAATTAGTCATTACAAAACATGAAATAGATCATTTAATGTTTGTAGTAGGGATCAAATATTGGAACATGCATCATGGCACAACACAGAATGATAACCACAAAATGTCTATCCATACAAATTAATTGTTTAGGCATAATGCATCAAAAAAATTAAAGGTCATGAAGCAGGCCTTTCTTTCTACTCCTTCTTTAAATGCTTGACCTTCTTACCAGATTTCCCCTTAGTGGCGGATTGTTTCGGAGTGAGTTCTTCAACATCAATAGCATCATTTGCCAAGTTTGTTATAGCAACCCTCTTTGAAGGAGTACTGTTAGAGCTTGCAGAAGGGCTCCAAGGATGGTTTGCAGCAGAGGATGGTTGAGTTGAGTGAGACTGTTCAGCAATTTGTAAGACCTGTGTAATTCATGTGCTAACATCAACAACAACAAACAAAACCATAGATTTTATGTCATAAAGGATAACAGTTGGATGATTTGCTTGAATAGTAGATGGCATACATCTAGTTTGTTTGGCTCATTGGTTGGAGAGGTATAGTCAATGAACATAGCTGGAGCATTTGAAGTATGCTGTAAAAAGGCAAACATTAACCTAGTTATTATGAAGTGTTGGCTGAAATAATATAGTTTAATTGATCAAAATAGAGAAGTGGTACCTCATTTGGAGTGAGGTAATTGTCAAATTTTTGGTAAAGGTTTTCCTCGTTAAGAATCGTCACTATAGAGAATTGATCGTAAAACGACTGATATTTGATACGAAACACCATCTCTCTATTCAAAAGAACGTCTAGGTGAGCAGGCCAGATCTTAGGATTGTCCTCTCCAGCCTACAAAACAAAGAAACTGATCAAGTAATGTGGCAGGCAAACAAATGATGTTTTTAAACAATTCTGATTAGTTTCCATATAAGAACATAAAATTTCACCTCCTTCATAACTTGTCTTATCTCCATAGCAGTCTTGTTAGTGAAAGGAATACAATCCTTATCCCAAAAAACAAAGGTTCCTTTGTGGTTATCATATTCAACTTCAACTTCTAGCTTGAATCTTTGAAAGCAAAGGAATAGACTGTTACAAAGAATTTAATATACTTGAAATCAGTATATAATAACCATAATAGACATGGCTGGCTTACTTAGTGATAGGTTGCACATCTGAGACTCCACAGGAACACACAAATCTCGCACCTATTGATTTGTTAGAAGTCTTACACTCAGGGCAAGTCTCAAAATACCAACCAAACTTGGATGCTTTGAAACGTTTGGTAATGCTGATAGTAGTTGCAAAACAATCCTAAAGTGTAAAATAGACATCAGATTATGGTTAAAGACAACTATTGAACAAAAATCTATGGATATACAATACTGAATAAAAAAACAGTCACACCTTTCCAAGTTCACAGATGGCACGGATGCTCTTAACCTCATTGAGGCCGGTCCAATTTTTGTTACTTGATTGAATGGATGAATCACAAGTTAAAGAGTTTGACATTGAAGATGCATTAGGCAAATCACATGTTCCAAGACTGAAATTAATATAGATATCAATTAACATGTGCGTGTAATAAGGTTTCCAAATGAATTAATACAATGTGAAATGATAGACAATTACCTGGACTTGAATTCCACAACTTGGGGATGATCCAAGTTAATGTATAACTTTGAACCGTTCCATGCGTTAGACAAACTTGGTAATCCAGAAACTGTATTAATTTATTGAGTTTTTGATTAATGAATATGAGTAGTATGTCACTAAATATAGTGTTATAATATATAACTGTACAAAGCAAACGCAAACCTTTATTTGTCTTGCACCAAGCATGAGTCAAAACAATAACCGTAGGTCCTGCATCTTTGGTCAGATTGTTGTAATTCATGAACTGCTTGCCGTAATCATCCCACAACACGACTTCAATGACATTGCCTTCAATGTCACGTAAAGTGATGTTGGCGCAAGACTTTTTCCCACCGCCTCCCATTTGCGTCTTCACAACATCTTGTAAAACACCAATAACATATGTAATTACATAACAAATAATATGGTCACATGTTCTTAAAAACAAGATACAAAATAAGAAGCAGTATACTCACCATACAACAAATCAGGTTTGAACTTTCCATTGAGAAAGTTCTGAATAGCGTGGAAGTTAAACTTCTGCGTAGGTATTTCTGATATCGCTACTTGTGTCACGGTAGTGCCTCCATTGAATACAACCTTAAGTGGGTTAGAACATACTTTGTATGGGCCATCGTTAATGACCGGCTCACCGTTATACAGATAGTAAGTTTCATTCTCCTTAAGTTGTTCTTGCCAATCTTTGAGGTCCCTACTTCGTGTAATTACATGAATCTGGTCTGACTGTTTAATAAGAGAACAGAGGCATATCAGTTAATTAAATTTGATGTTAAAACATGTTAAAATGGATAGCTATTTCAGGAAAAATCTAAACACAAGGTAATGTTTAATGTGTTGGAATTCCATGATGTAGAAATAGTGTTGACATGAAAATACATAAAGGCATAACATGAAGGTGTTATTGTGAGGGTGAATGTGTCATACCTTTTCATCCTGGATCACCATTTCAAGGTGTTGTTGGCCATTAATCTCCTTAACTACCCACAAGTCAACCACCCTGATATGCATCTTCCAAACTTGGTTACCTTTAACCAGATCCTTGATCAGAATGGGAGGCCTTGACATTGTACTCTAGAGCAACAAATGAAAGGAAAATGACATTATATAGAAAGACAGATGCTCCATATCAGAAACATGGAAAAGCAATTTATGTAAGTATCTCCAGTTTGAAAGATGAAGTAAAACAAAGGCCTAAAATGAAGATAAGTCTTTTTCAAATCAGAAGGAATGCTTGAATCTAGGATGGTTTCTGCAAGTGATGGAGAGAGTGTATGACATTATAAACTTATACACCTGCTCTATATCAGAAACTTGAGGACCTGGTATCTGTAAGTATGCACAGTTTCAAAGCTGAAGTAAAACAAAGCATTAATATGAACATAAGTATTTTTCAAAGCAGAAAGAAAGCTTGAATCTATGATGGTTTCTGCAAGTGAAAAAGAAAGTGTATGACTTTGTGAATGAGACATTGAAACTGTGCAACCATTTTCGAAAAACCAGATCAACGAAACCATGTTCGATTCATGAGTAAACTATGAAACATATGAACTTGAATGTTGAAGAAAACAAATGGATTACTTATACAAACCTGAAATTTCTGCTGATTCAAAGCTCGAATGGATGGTTGCGAAAAAACTGAAAAACGTTTGTTACCAAAATCAATGTCAAGACAAAGAAAAGCTTTATGTGAAAACAATGGAGATGGAGAAAAACTCAGGAAATCCGAAACAACCTGAGTAAGCTTTCTTTCTGCGGATGGTGATGCACAATGCTTTGGAGATGTTGAAATGGTTCCTTGTGTTTGACTTGTAAGAGAGGGATGGGACACGTGGCACATTATTGTGGTAATGAGAAAAGTGATAGTAGATGATTTAGATAGTTACTCTTTTGTCCTTTAGTTATGGGAAGTGAATTATTAAGTAAGGTCAATTAAGGTAGTTTGGCCAACTTTTTTGTAATGGCTTGATAGTAGAAACCCTGAGTTTTGACTTGGATACAGGTCTTACACATTCAATTATTAATTTACAAATCAGGATACACAATTTTTCTACATTACACCATATTTTACTGTTTATTGTACAATAAAATATTTTGTTTTTTTAATTTTTTCTCCGTGAACAGTAATTTTTTATATTTTTTATTAATACAAAAATATTTTAACACCTGAACATATATTAACCAATTTTCACACTGTATTAACTAAATTTTTACATTGCATTAATCAATTTTGGTGACTACTAAAAAATATTTTTGAGCAGTCACAGAAATTAGTTAATACAGTAATGAAGTTGGTTAATAAATGTCAGTTTCCATTAATAAAAAAAAAATTACTGTTCACGAAGAAAATTAAAAAAATATATATTATATTTTACTGTTCACAGTGAACAGTAAATACGGTGTAAGTGTATGAAAATGATATAGGAATATCATTTTTCTTTGCCAATATGTAAGGTGGCTAAGTTGTGCCCCTTACCACCCCTTTCTTTTTTAACAAACATGTTTATTATTTAAAGTGATATTAATAAATATTTTATAATTGTTTTTCAATAAGTTGATTATATACTTTGAGGCCACAAGCGGAATATCAAGTGTTTGCATTTTTATATTACAGATAAATAGACACACACTCTTTATATTAACAATTTATTATTATTATTATAATATATATATATATATATATATATATATATATATATATATATATATATATATATATATATATGTGTGTGTGTGTGTGTGTGTGTGTGTGTGTGTGTGTGTGTGTGTGTGTGTTTTGTCGACCATAATACTCTTTATCTGACCACCTTGGAATATAATATTCTTGATCAAAACACATTAATCGACTACTCAGTCACACTTTAAAAATATTCCCATGACCATTATATTATCATGTACCTCGTTGAGTGTCAAAGTGTTAATTTTATAGATATACCCACGTTCCACTGCATCAAAAACTCTACTCCGTCGTAGCTTTCGCATCTCACTTTATTTCGGATTCCAGAACAGAACAATGATATTGTCTTTGAAAAACTAATTTAGATTCTCGCATTCTTACAATTTTATATCTCTGCATTCAATTTTTGAGTGAGGAGTAGTTCTCCTCAAGCCTAAAAGTATACAACCTAAGCATCTCTTATGTACCAAGATTTTAGAAAGCAATATTCTTAGGTCGATGCAAAAACCTTATAAATTGGAAGAGTACAATGGAAAGGGAGATCCCAACGAACACGTCCAATTCGTCAATGACCAACTCAATTATTACAGTGTTGATGATGCTTCCAAGTGAAAATTGCTAGCATTAACCTTAGTTGGACCAACTAAGTTATGGTTCAATGGTCTTCCAGATGGTTGTATCAAGTCATGGACGAATTTCTGGAATCGTCTCACAACCCAAAAGAGGCAGCTAGTTAATATAGAAGATTTAAGTAGCACCATACAATGAGCCAAAGAGAGCCCACGATCATACATTGACCGATTTACTCAAGTTGCAGTAGAGGTAGAGGGAGCTGAAGAAACCTTCAAATGTTGGATCTTCGAGAATGGTCTCCTCCATAACCATTCTTTTTGTAGCAAATTGGGAAAATGAAGGTAAAAACAACTCAAGAGATGTTAAGCTTGGCCAAACCATACACGGCGTTAGAAGAAAAGTTGAATACTCGCTTCGACAACCTAACATTGACTACCAATGCAAGTTTCGATCGCTCGACAGGAAAAGAATCGTGTCGACGAAAAAAGGTCACAGAAAAAGGAACGTACAACTGATACGGAAAATATACGCCTTTGAACACTTCCCAATAAAAGATTTACCAAGAGTGCATCAATACTGAGTTCCGAAAGGTTGGAATATGAACTCCTTACCCTGTAAGGAGTCTACCCGAACGGAAAAATTCAGTAATGTCGCTTCCACAGAGGACACTGCCTTAACATAGATGATTGTATCCAACTGAAATATATGATTGAAGAGCTGATAAAAAAAAGGTCGGCTTCCCGAATATGCTAAGGACGGAAAACGAGATTGAGATGGGTCTCCATATAACAAGTCACCCACAAAAACCTATGAAGATGGTCCCAACGGAGAAAGAAGAGAAACTAATAAAGGTAAATGTACATATATCGTTGTCATGACCAACGGTAAACCCCAGGAAAACCTACCCTTTAAAGGTACAATTAAAAGGAAAATTGCGGAAATGATGGTCGTCTATAGAAACAAAGTTACTTTGTCATCCAAAGTCCCCGATCAACCTATGTTAGGGTCTTAGGACTCCAAAACGGTTGTGGGTATTTCTAATGAATTTTCCCTCTTGTAGTCATGGCTATCGTGGGACACTTTAATGTCTCACAAATTATGATTGATAGAGGAAATTCGTGTGACATCTTATACTCGTCTCTGTTTTAAAAATGAGCCTAGATACATGAATTTCAATACCATATGATGGCTCAGATTTACAAGAGGAAATTTGTGTGACATCTTATACTCGTCTCGTAAGAGAGAACATGGAGCTCTGATCCTTCAACACTCAATTCCTGGCCATCCCATGTAAAAACCTTTATAACTGCAACATGGGTAGGCCTTTCACTGTAGTGTTGGAAGCTGTAGAATCACTCATGCACTTGAAGCTTAAGTATCACAACCTTTATTGAGAGTTGGCTATTGTGTGTGTCGACCTTCAAGCGGGCAAGAAAATACACGATTCAATCTAGATGGATTTAGGAGAAGGAATGGCTATGGAAATCAATTAATTCCTACATCGCCTTGCATGCCTTCAAAATCCAGAGGAGCTATTGGAAACGCTTTGCAAGTCCGACTACAATAAACAATTACCCAAGGGATGTTATCATAGATGCAATGAACGTCTGAATATAACAATCAAATACCTCATATAAAAGAACTACACTCAATTTTATGTATATGTTACACCCTACTTTTGATCTAGCCAATCCAACAGACATGAGTGGTGGAGCCTAGAGACGTCAACCTCGATCTGAGCTAGCACATTTAGGAGAGGGGTGGGGACCCTCTACTATTTGTCGGGGAATGATCATTTATGACTCATAGCTTTGTTCAATAAGCAAGACTGCATCTAGCCGATTTCATGTCCCTAATTTGTTAGTACGATTTAAAACACAATCACATTTATCCTGATTCATGCCTTGTTGTAAACACCCCAAATTTGCCCTCACCCATGGCTTGTGATCATTTCATATGCATAAACATAATCATATCATCTCATATCTCATTTTTGATTCACTGCATAGTTTCTAAGTCATCTGCACCTAGGGTTTGTGATCTGAGCAATCCAAGAGCCTCTTGAGCCACTCCAAAGGCCACTAATCACTTCAAAGGGGTCCATGTGTGTTCTTATATCATATTACATCCTCTCAAAGTCAAAAATGCAAAAGAATCACAAGAACTGGGATTGGTATGGATGCAGAGCCAAGTTTGACTGCACAGTTGACCTGAAATTAGGGTTTTGGTTTCAGAGGCCATAATTCCAAATTTTTTGGTCATTCTTGTTTCCATTGGTCTCTATATGGTATAAGGAGTATGCATATCAATTTTCATGAAGAAATTCCATGGGGAAGTCATCTGATCAAGGGTTGACTTTCTGGACAAGTCAGTGCAAAATCAGGGCATCTGAGGCCCCCAATGACCCAACCAATGGGTGATCTTCATCATTTTGAGTGTATATGGTCTTTATTTGATCATGGAAGAAGATTGAAGTTCACAAAAATCAAGAATTTGAAGTTTTTGCAATGTTGACTTTTTAGGGCATGGTTGACTTTTCAAGAATGTGTCATTTTATGTCATTTTTCAAGCCTTGATTTTTGATCCAAAAATGCTTCAAATGGAAAAACCTTGGTCATGAAAGTTGTAGATCACATTTTTCCCTTTTCAAAAAGTACAAGAACATGATCAAATTCTTCTTGGATCAAAAGTTATGGTGTGACAAAGTTGGCAAAAATCATTGATTTTCAAGTTATGCACTAAAAGGAAAATTTGCAAAATCATGAACCAAGGCAAATTGTAACTTCTAGTTGGCTTCAAACCAATGCACAAACATTCTATGTGACATAAAAATCAGATTTGGACCAAGAATCTCTCATGTTCATGGCTTGTGTAGCAAGATAATCACATGTGAACCAAAGAGCAACAACTTGCAAAACTCATGATCACACTTCACCAACTAGTTGCCTTGGCTGCTGAACCTCCCTAGCATTACACACACATCATGCAGCACCAGCCCATGCTCTTGTACCAAGCTAGAACTTAGCCCATGCTTCTCTTACAATAAAGTGGACTTTTTGCAAAAGTAGACATCCCAATCACAGCAGGCCAGGTCACATCACCTGACCAATGGGAGTTCTTTATGCAAGGAAAATGCTGGCCATAACACTCAAGAAGAAAAGCTGAAACAGGCCAGAACAACACATTCACCAAATCACCCTCATTTGCATTTTCCTTCGAATCTGCCTCCACAAACCTCAAACATCAAAACCATTTTCACCAATCATCTCACCATGTTACAATAAGCCTAAACCAACAAAGAACCAGGCCTGAATCAAGCCACAACACCACTTCACCATTTTCACTCCAACTTGCAGTTTCTTTCGAAACTCCTTCCACAGCTCACAAACATCCAAACAAACACCACAAACCTTCTTAAAACATCACCCTGATCATAAAGGACCACCCACATTGGCCTGAAACTGCCTGAATCACCATTGCCATGTTCAACTGAGCTTGAGCAGAAGATGTTCAAACTCTTCATCCAGCCAATATAAATTTCTCTCAAGCATTCAAGCATCATCAGGAGGTCATAAGGAGTGGATTTCACAAGGAGGGGAGGTCAGAAAGTTGCTGGAGTGAAAGCTTCGAATCTCAGGTAGCTCAAGAACATTTTTTCCAGAAATTGTTTTTTAAGTTCTTAAGTTGTTCTATGTGCTTCACTGATCATCCTGATGTCATTGGTTTCGAAAATGGTTGAGAGATGAGAGTTTAATTGATCTCTGAAACTCTGTGACCTAAAAATTTGTTTTGTTCGATTCATGAGTTTGGGGAAGAATAAATTTGTTTTGATTGGGGGTTTTGGTTCGGAGTGAGTGGGAATCATTTCCATGTTTTTAGATTTCGTTTTAGTTAGGTTTTGAGAGTTTTAGGGATTTTCAGGTGGGCTTCCCACCGGAGAAGATGACCGGAGGTCTTCTCCGGCCACCTGAAAATCATTAGGGTTAATCAGTGTAATTAATTCCATTTGAATTTCGTGCGTTGGATGGCTTGACTTTGTTGACTTCCCGCGTGCATGAATGGTCCAGATTCAGTCATTTGCCCTAATCTTGTTTAATTAAGATAATCATAATTAATTAACTCAGAAGCCATCTGGACCCTCCATTCACGCGCCAGTCAACGCATTCAAATCCAGGGCTCATCCCAGCCTTCCATCTGTTTGACTTTCCTTTTATTTTAATTTAATTTCATTTCTTTTCATTTTATTTGCACAATTTATTTAAAATAGTAAAAATTGTTTAAAAATTATGAAACTTTTTCTCAAGAGTTTTATTAATTTTTAAAACACAAAAAATATTTTTATTTTATTTTTAGCATTGAAAAAGTATTTTTAAATATTTAAAAGATTATCTTTAATTGATTAATGGAAATTAATTTATTAAAAATACTTTTAGGTATTTAAAAATCACCAAAAAATTCATGAAATGTTATAAGACATTTAGAAACATTGTCCAACCTTCAAACCAAATTTATTTTTTGATCTTGATGCATTTTGAGAATTTTTCATTGAATTAAAATCATTTTTGAGCATTAAATTGATCCATAGTTCAAAAAATCATTTCTGCCTATCCATGAAGAGTTGGACATTGATTCTTCTTGCATTGCATTGTGTTTAGCATGTAGTTTTTGAGATAAAATGGCCTTGATTTGATTCCTCATTTTCATTTTGTTTGGCATTTCTTTTGTTTAGGAACCCTAAAAACCCTAGAATCTTGTATAAATCATAACTTAAGATTGGTTAAGAGTTGAGACCTCTCCTTTGGGCATTGGTTTAGTATAGGATTAGGGGTCCTTTGTGTGGCATTTTCCATTTTTTATCTTAGGGTTTGCTTCTGTTTTTGGTTTTTGTTTGTTGCATCAATCATGAACCCTAATTTGGGCTTCCATATGCATCCATCTTGCATCTTCTTGCATAACATGACTTGCCATGACATTTCAAGCATCCATGTGATTCATTTGACATCATAAGACATGTTGAAAACATGTTTGATCATTGCATCATGTATTTGCCATGTTGTATGTCATGTGCACTTCATAACTTTTCATGTGTTTTCATGTTTCCTAACTTGCTTCATTTGCATCCATGAGCTTGTATGAACATTTCCATGTGCTGCCTCATGTTTGTAGCATCTCATAACATCATTAGCATCATGTAAATGCTTCTGGTTTTGTCTCTCATCATGTCATTGCATCTCATTTTGCATTGCATTGCATTTCTTTTCTAACCATTTCAGGTGGTAAGTGATGTTGAGAAGTGAATTTGCCTTCACTTCTCATAACTTTTCTTTTCATCTCTCTTGCATCCATTGCTGCATTTTTATTTGTGTTTGAGTTTGAGCTTGCTCATTCTTCTTCTTCCCACTTTCTTTCTTCAAGTGACTTGACTTCTTGAATGAAGCAAGTTGCTTTGCTTCTCTTGATCCTTTCATCTGCTTCCTGGTGGTTCCATTGAAGATCTTTCTTGTTTAACCTCACCAACCTTAGGAACAACCAAGCATGACAATGATTAGGGTTTTGATTAGTCTCCCCTCTTAGTTTTACCTTTGTGTCTCTTTGAGTCTTCTCTTCTCATCTCATAATCAGGGACTAAACCCTAAAGGCTTTAAGGCTTTGTGATTAAGCTTATGCTTGCATCCTTCTATTAGGATGGAGTGTATAACTTTAATCCTAAGTGTTAAACCCTTAATGTGTTTAAATCTCTTAATCAATTCACTTAATAAGTACCAAGACATCACACTTGTAACTTGGGCCTTGCATTAGGGTTCTAATTCTTCCTTAATTGGTTAAGAAGGACTAACCCTAGTGTTAATGGACAAGTCCCCCTCAAGTTGTCTTACAAACCATAAAACTCATTTCTTAATCATACCATTAACTAAAATCCACTTAATAAAGGCTTTGTTTTGTCATGAGTTTAATCCCTAATCATGGATTAAGTTGAGGAGCTTTCCTCAGCTTAAACATTCTCATCTATTATCCTTCTCTTAGGATGGTGTAATGAGTCTGTTTAATCCTTGATTATGGCTTAACCTCATTACTCAACACTAAACAAAAACACCAAAAACATCTAAATAATCACAAGTAGGTTAATGATCTTAATCCTACACCAAAGGTGATTAAGTGTGAGAATCTGACTTCACACTTAAGGTATTCTCATTACCCCTAAACAGAGGGAAGATGTGATGAGTTTACTAAATCCATTGGTTCAGGCTTAAGCTCATTAACTTATGACAAAAATCCAAAAAACAATAAAAGACTGAAAACACAAAAACAAACAATAATCGTCTCCTTCGGGATTCTTTTCTCATCACCTTCACTCATAACCGAGAACTTGCTTCTTCCGTCTAATGCAAGACAGTTAGCACCTGAGCCAGACAGGTCATACACTTGAGCATAGACAAGTAAGCAGTTCACAAGTCAATTCATCTTTCAGTCTCTTTGGGTCGAACTACGGTGTTCTGACTTCCTCATTGCACGAGAGGATACGTAGGCATAACTTAACAGTTATCGAACAAAAGTCTCTGTATATTCCCCCTCTTCCCAGCTTCATTCTTTAGCCTCATTGATCTTGGGCATCTTATTCCTGTTCTTACACTGACACTATATATATTACACTTCACATCACTTATACACTTTACACTGACACCTGTACATCCTTTTCCAGCTCTTTTATACACAAATTGCACTGACACTACCCCTTTAAAACACAAATCTTCTAAGCGTGGATCCCGTCGAGTACGACGGACAATCTGGGTGCTAATACCTTCCCAGGTTGTAACCAACCCCCTTTCTCAGTCTCTCTGGTTCGCAACCGTCTTATCCATCTCTTTCTAGGTCTATGCAGCATTGCCTTTCCTCCGGGATAAAAATGCCTAGCTGGCGACTCTATTCATCTCCAGTGAGTTCACGGCTGTGTGTTCTCACTGTCCCCTTCGCCGACCGTTCGCGTCTGTACCTTTATCTGGGCCTATGTCCACCTATCGGGAGCGACAGCTTGGAGACTCTGCTGGGGACCCTTATATTGCAACCAGGGCTTCTGGTTCTTTTTGTGGGTTCCTCCTAGCGCTTGATTGATTTGTGTTTACTGGGGTGTTATGTGCTTATTTGTGTTTGTATATTGGTATTTATTTTTGCTTTATGTACAGTTGTTTACTGCTTTCTTTATTGCTTTTGTATATATCATACTGTCATGCTGCTGGCTGGATCTGGTTTTTTGCTTTGGTGGGTGGGTGTTCTATTGAGAGTTAAGGTCCTATACCTGGGACCTGAGTGACACCTAGGCTAGAGTGAATCATATTCTTTCCCATTCCATCTCGGTCTGGTGCGGGAATATGAAACACGGTTCAGATATGGGTTTCTTCTTGAGAACTTTGTGTTGCAGATTTCCTGCAATGCTAGGGCTATCTGGGAAGCCTGCTAAGTCTGGATGACCTTTAGTTTTGACCTCCAGAAACTGAGGTGAATTAGAGGAGGAATTGTTATGGTTATTGTAAACACTGTACCTCCGGGTTAGAAGTGTTTACACTTCTCGTAACTGATCCAAGTCTGAGGATCCTTGTTCTAGAACACCACCTGTGAGGGGGTTGGGCTGTTTACAGGTTTGCAGGTACCTTGACCTCAGAATACCCTTGTTACTTTGACTTGATTAAGAATACTTCATGTTGGAACAGTTCTTGTGATTCTAAACCCTGGACATGTGGCTCTTTATTTGAGCCCCCCACCTTGGTTACTGGATTTATAAGCCTCCGTCTGGATCTCTTACACACATGGACCTATATCAGAAGTTCTTGATCAGATCCAGCTCAGTCACAAACCCTTGCATATCATTTGCATACATACTGCATCATATTGACATTTGCTTATTTGTGTTTCAGGGTATCCACCTTCATCTTTGGTTTTGGTTTTGACCCCATCTTCAGCATTGACCCATCTTCATCAGCATCTGCTTCAGCTATCACCTGCACCAGCCAGTCAGTGGCCCACTTCTTCAGTGTTATCATCAGCACCTGTCTCTACTCAGTCTCAGCATCATGGCTCCTAAAAAGAGTAACATCACCTACCATTTCTTCCAGCCAGAGCTATCTGATATCAGGAGGATTCAGACCCTGATCACTCCAGATCACATACCATTGTTCAGGGAACATTATGGAGATATACTTGATATGGTTATGGATCTGGACCCTTCACAGAGAAGCCTGATCCACACTTGCATCCAGTTTTATGATCCCCCTTTGAGGTGTTTTACTTTCCAAGACTTTCAGTTGGGCCCTCTATTAGAAGAATACTCATCATTGGTTGGTTTGCCTATCAGGGGTGGAATCCCTTTCAACCCTGGGATGGTCTTCCCTGGTAATGGAGAAGTAGCAAAGGCTCTGCATTTGGAACCTGTCCTAACTGAGCAGCATATGACTTCTAAAGCTGGAATCCCTGGCTTCCATCTGGATTTCTTGATCTCTCAAGCTACCCTGAAAGCTTCTTTAGGAGAGTGGAAAGTTGTTTGTGCTTTATTGGCCTTAAGTATATATGGAATTGTGTTGTTTGCAGATGAGCCTCGATTCATTAGCAAAAATGCAATCCATCTGTTCATCTTGAAGAACCCAGTGCCCACTTTATTGGGGGATCTCTACTATTCAGTGCATCAGAGGAATGAAAAGCAGAGGGGAAGATTAGTGAGGTGTTGTGCTCCATTGTTCCACACTTGGCTTCTCAAGCACCTACCCAGGACAGATGCATTTTTGAATCCTCATCAGCAAAGCAACTGGGCTAAGAGACTCACTGCTCTAACTTCAGCTGATATCAGATGGTGCACTCAGAGCACCAAGGGCAGGGATGTCATCACCAGTTGTGGGCATTTTCCCAATGTGCCCCTAATAGGAGTTAAGGGAAGCATTAATTACAACCCTCTGCTGTTCAGAAGACAACTGGGCTATGCACTGGTCCACACTCCTAAGGCACAGGACTTGGTTGAAACTCTTTATTGTGAGAACAAGATTAATCTGGCTATTGTTAGGCAGGCTGCCTGGGCCTGGGATAATGTTCAAACAAAGGGAGTCACCATTTTGGGGAAGTGCAGCAATGTGGCATCAGCACAATATTATAAATGGTCCCGTGCCAGGGCCCAATTCTCTGGAATGCCCTTTACTATAGAAGATATGCCTGAATCATCTTCAGCACCACCTGCCACTGTCAGTTTGGAGGAGTTTGAGAGTTTGAAAGAAAGAAATGAGAAGTTAACTCAAGCTTTGCAGAAGACCCTCCGAGAGAGGAGTGATGGTATGAGGGAGGTTGAGAGATTGGAGAAGTTGAGAGTGGAGCATCTGGTTAAGATTGAGAAGTCTGGGGATTACATCAAAAAGTCCAAAGCTGGAGAACAAATTCTGAAGAATGCTTGCAAAGAAGCCCAGTTCCAGAGAGCAAGGACAGACTTGTATCTGAAGGAGAGCCAGGCCCGGTGGGTCAGGATCACTGAGGCTCGTACTCTGGAAGACAAGAGAGTTCAAGACAGGATACAGCAACTGGAAGCTAGTGCTAAAGAACAGCAAGAAGCCCTGGCAGCAGCCCAGAGGGAGATATCAGAGCTAAAGATCAAAGCTGGAGTGAAGAGGTCAAAGGACCAAAGTCAGCACAAGGAGTTAACTACAGCTGTTACGACCCGGAATCTCCTCATCAGGAATCTCACGGAGCGTCCGGCTGATCCTGTGACCGAAGCACTTCTCAAGGAAGTTCGTGAGGATGAGTTTGGTCTTGGTGTTTGACCATTTGTTTGTTGTTGCTTTCATTCCGTGTATTTTTCATTTTTCTTGTAATGTATTTTGACCCCTTAGAGGGCTCGTATTTGTAAAACAAACTATGTACCATTTGCTTTTGTAATGTATGTATTAGTTTGTTCCATCCGAGTTTCACTTCGAAAGCAACATCAACAGCATCTTCAAGGGTCTGGAAGGGTCAAAACTGAATGCCAAGCCGGATACCTTGAAAACAAATAAGCATACTGCATTGCATGCTAACCCTTTGTTTGTTTTGTAGGTTTTTGTTTTATTGCCACTAACTCTGTTGTGATGCTCAGGAACTATTGCTCGGCGCCGGGTATTTCCCCTCAACCGTCCGCACCGTTATCCAACCCGTAACAACCTTCCGGGCATTCAAATGGATCAGGTACAGCAGGACCTTGCAGAGGTCAGAAATCAAATGGCAAACGAAAGATTGGAAATGAGAACCCAGATGACTCAGTTTATGGAAGTGATGAACAACATGGCTCAGAGCCAGGAAAGATTGAGGGCCATGGTGGAAAGGCAGAATCAAGAAGATCCACATGTAGGGACTGCCGGCACCAGCAACAATGAAAGGGTCCAACCTCATGTAAACCCCCCTGTATTTGGACCACACCTCCATCCTGAGATCAACATCCCTGCAAATGTTCCAGGGACTGCCACTGCAGCCAGGGTACTTCAAGAAGACCCCCAAGAGGACCAATTCACAGTAATGGGTGCTGGGGAAGAAGCTTATGATAGAAGGTTGGATGAGATAGCTGAGAAACTGAGATCCCTAGAGTCTCAAAACTCTTTGGGCTTCGACGTCATGGACATGGGCTTGGTAGACGGGGTCAGGATTCCCCACAAGTTTAAGCCATCATGCTTTGAGAAGTATAATGGGACTTCCTGTCCCCGGACCCATCTACAATCATTTCTGGGGAGGCTGAAGGCCTATACAATGGATGAGAAGCTCTGGATGTTCTATTTCGAAGATAGCTTGACAGGAGCTTCAAGAGAATGGTACTCTCGCTTAACAAGGGCAACTATTAGATGCTGGAAGGACCTGGCAGAGGCCTTCATCAGACAGTATCAGTACAACTTAGATATGGCATCTAACAGGACCCTCCTAATGGGAATGTCACAGTCGTCAAGGGAAAGTTTCCGAGAATATGCCCAGAGATGGAGGCAATTGGCTGCTGCTGTTCAACCACCTATGTCTGAAAGGGAAATGGCAGACATGTTTATGAACACCCTTCAAGGGACATATATTGATAGGCTGGCTGCTTTCTCTTCCACTAGCTTTGCAGATGTTGTCATAGCCGGGGAGAGAATTGAAAGCCTATTGAAGATGGGTAAGATCTCAGACAACGGTGCAAGCTCATCCAGTAATGCAAGAAAGCCTTTTGCAGGCCCAAGAAGAACTGGCGAGACCAATGCCATCCACACCAACAGGGGCAGGCCCCAATATGTTCACAGATCAGTGGCAGCGGTCACCATTCCCGCTCCAGCTCATCCTCAACCATTTTATCAACCTCCGCAACAAAACTATCAGCCACAACCTCAGTACCATCAACAAAATCAGTATCCTCCGAGAAATTACAACAACAGCAACACCAACCACAACAACCAGCAAAGGCCATTTCAACAGAGGCCATCTCAAGCTAATAGGGTGATCGATCCGATCCCTATGCCATATGCTACATTGCTGCCACAACTCCTGAAACTCAACCTAGTTGAGCTAAGGACGTTGATACCTCCAGATCCCAACAGTCTACCCAGGAACTATGACTCCAACGCTAGGTGTGCTTTTCATTCCAACGCACCTGGTCACAGTACAGAAAAGTGCAGAGCTCTGCATATGAAGGTACAAGACCTGGTAGACTCAAAAGCTCTGAATTTCGCACCACC
This sequence comes from Lathyrus aphaca, assembly GCA_963966055.1. Classification (NCBI taxonomy): domain Eukaryota; kingdom Viridiplantae; phylum Streptophyta; class Magnoliopsida; order Fabales; family Fabaceae; genus Lathyrus; species Lathyrus aphaca. The sequence continues at coordinate 27,758,230 of OZ014525.1, forward strand.
ACCCAATGTCAACAAAAATCCAATGCCTAACCACGGAGGTCCCAGAATCAATGCTATTGAAGAAGACAAGCCGTCTTATTTAATATCCAGTGTGGGTCAAATCAGGACACCGTTGGTAGAAATCAAGGCTCAGCTCCTCGAATGTCAAATGTTCCCAGGGTGTGAGTTGGGGTGTGCTTACTGCAATATCTCAGTTAATGGGTGCGATAACCTGAGGAATGGCATAGATGGTCTCATTCAGAGTGGCCAACTTCAGATCACCACATCATTTCCAACAAATCCAACAATCTCACCAGCAACAATTCCAGAACCTCCTACTGCAACAACCATTGTTCCTGACAATTCTTCGGCTTCATCAACAAGTACTTCATCTATTATCTCAACTGATCAGCAATCAACAAATTTCTCTTCTACAACTCCAGCACCACTCCATTTCGAAACTCCTACAGCAACAACATCCATTCTTCCAACAATGTCTCCTACAACACCAGCAACCAACCATGAAGATGTCTCTACTGTCACAATATTCTATGATCCTGAAAACAACTCTGCCTACAACTCAGAAGGTGCTGCTCCCATCAGGGCACCAGTCACAATTTATTACGATCCACAGACTATCACAATTCCTCCCACAGCTGCAGTCAGTCCAGTCACTATCACGGTGCCTGGACCAGTACCTTATGAAAGCAGTAATGCTATCCCCTGGCATTACGGCTCTGACCTGTACTGTGAAGGACAAAGAATCACTTTTGAATCGTCAACCCCTGCACTACAAGTAGACAATGTGGGAGGAGGCGGAGGCTTCACTCGAAGCGGACGTCTCTTTGCTCCACAAATTCAGAGACCCACTGCCGAAGCAGAAGCTGCTGCCAAGGCAAAAGGGAAGAGCCCTGTGCAGGAAGATCAAGCTGTTAAGGAAGCTTTGAAGACACCCTTTGATCAAGAGGTTGATGAGTTCATGCGAATCATCAAGAAGAGTGATTATAAAATAGTGGATCAGCTTCATCAGACGCCTTCCAAGATCTCAATCCTATCATTGCTTATGTGCTCCGAAGCCCATCGGAATGCACTACTCAAAGTCTTGCACGCAGCTTACGTGCCTGAAGAGATCACTGTCAATCAGCTGGAAGTTGTAGTTGGAAATGTTAATGCTAGTCATGGGCTAGGGTTCACCAATACTGATTTGACAACGGAAGGCCGCAACCATAACAAAGCCTTGCACATAACCATGGAATGTAAAGGTGCCGTCCTTTCCCATGTGCTGGTGGACACGGGGTCATCCCTCAATGTCTTACCTAAAAAGGCCCTGGTGAAGCTAGAATACGATGGATTGGCATTGAGACCCAGCAACCTGGTGGTGAGAGCCTTTGATGGTTCAAAGAGATCGGTTCTGGGAGAGATTGAGTTGCCCATAACGATTGGCCCGCAGACCTTCAAAACTACCTTCTACGTGATGGATATACAGCCCGCCTACAGCTGTTTATTGGGTAGGCCATGGATTCACGCCGCTGGCGCCGTGACCTCTACCCTTCACCAGAAGTTAAAATATGAGTGGGAGGGTCAAATCGTTACAATCTGTGGAGAAGAGGATATTTTTGTCAGCCACCTGGCTACCTATAAGTATATTGAGATGGATGGGGAGATCCATGAAACAATGAGTCAGGGTTTTGAAGCTTTGAATGTTAATGAAACATCTGCTGTGCCTGGAACTTCTATATCATCGTACCAACAAGCCCGGAAGGTTGTTGAGGGAGGAAACGCCCAAGGCTGGGGCAAACTGCTATCGGTGGAGAAGAAAGAGGACAGATTTGGGTTGGGTTACAGACCAACTCAACAAAATCAAGCAGAGGCTGCGAAGGAGCCCAACTTTGTGAGTGGGGGGATGCTCACCCCTGATGCCATCAACTGTTTGGAAGACGAGCTGGAAGAAGAACGCAACCTGGAAAGCTGGATTCGTCCAAAGATCCCGGGGAGCAGTATCTCAAACTGGTCTTCCCAGGAAATTATAAGAGTTACTCAAGCAGAGTAATTATTATTTCCTGCATTTTTATAGCATGCATCAAAGTCTTGCATCTTGCCCAAGATGACAAGACTCATTTTGTAATCGGGCCATCTGTACTTTTTGTGCAAACAAGATTAATCAATGAAATATCAGACATCTTTTTGCAAACGAGTCTTTTTCTCTTCGTTCACTGTTTTTTCATTTTTCTTTTTGTACAAAAAAATAAATGGCAGTGTTTTCAAAATGACAACTTTATTTCACTTTTCTAAACAAGATTAAAATCAAATCACTAAAATGAACAACTGAACCCTTGCAGAGAGTGCCTTCCAGACAGCACCGACAACAGCACGGCTATGACTTCGTATGACTTTGACAATCCGATCAATCAAGCTGATGAAGGGGTTGAAGAAGAGTATGAGCTTCCTGAAGAGCTAGCCAGGTTGTTGAGACAAGAGGAAAAGGTTATTACTCCTCACCAGGAGGAGGTTGAAACGGTCAATCTTGGTACAGATGAAGACGTGAAAGAGGTTAAAATCGGGGCCTGCCTGCAAGGCTCAGTGAAGAGACAACTGATTGACCTGCTTCGAGAGTATGTGGACGTGTTTGCTTGGTCTTACCAAGACATGCCAGGGTTGGATACCGATATTGTTGTGCACAAGCTGCCTTTGAGGGAAGAATGCCCGCCAGTTAAACAGAAACTACGCCGTACTCGTCCAGACATGGCTATGAAAATCAAAGAAGAGGTACAAAAGCAATGGGACGCCGGGTTCCTTGCTGTGACTAGCTATCCACCGTGGGTTGCTAATATAGTACCTGTGCCTAAGAAAGACGGCAAAGTAAGGATGTGTGTTGACTACCGGGATCTGAACAGAGCCAGCCCGAAAGATGACTTCCCATTACCTCACATTGATGTATTGGTGGATAATACGGCTCAGTTCTCGGTATTCTCCTTCATGGACGGATTTTCAGGCTACAACCAGATCAAGATGTCACCTGAAGACATGGAGAAGACAACCTTCATCACACCCTGGGGCACGTTCTGTTACAAAGTGATGCCATTCGGACTGAAGAATGCTGGTGCCACGTATCAGCGGGCTATGGTGACATTATTCCACGATATGATCCATAAAGAAATAGAATGTTACGTGGATGACATGATTGCCAAGTCCCTTACTGAAGAAGACCATCTGGTAAATCTACTGAAGTTATTCAAGCGTCTGAGGAAATACCAACTGAAGTTGAACCCCAACAAATGCACATTCGGGGTGAGATCTGGTAAGCTGCTGGGCTTTATTGTAAGCGAGAAAGGGATTGAAGTTGACCCTGATAAAGTCAAAGCCATCCAAGAGATGCCTGCACCGAAGACAGAAAAAGAAGTTCGAGGGTTCTTAGGTCGATTGAACTACATTTCACGGTTCATATCTCACCTTACTGCAACCTGTGAACCTTTGTTCAAGCTGTTAAGAAAAGAACAAACGGTCAGGTGGAACGAAGACTGTCAGAAGGCTTTTGACAAGATCAAAGAATATCTGCAAGAACCTCCAATCCTTATGCCTCCAGTCGAAGGAAGACCTCTAATAATGTACTTGACAGTATTAGAAGAGTCAATGGGGTGCGTGCTGGGCCAGCATGACGAGTCTGGTCGAAAAGAGTATGCAATATACTACCTAAGCAAAAAGTTTACCGACTGTGAACAACGTTATTCACTGCTCGAGAAAACTTGCTGTGCTTTAGCGTGGGCTGCTCGCCGACTGAGACAGTATATGTTGACCCACACTACTTTATTGATCTCAAAGATGGACCCAGTTAAGTACATATTTGAGAAGCCAGCTCTTACCGGACGGGTTGCAAGATGGCAAATGATTCTCACAGAATATGACATCCAATACACATCTCAAAAAGCCATCAAGGGCAGCGTATTGTCTGAATATCTTGCTGAGCAACCCATTGATGACTACCAGCCTATGAGATTTGACTTCCCTGATGAAGACATCATGTTCATAAAATCAAAAGATCATGAAGAGCCTATTCACACTGAAGGGCCTGACCCAGAAGAAGAATGGACTATGATGTTTGATGGGGCTGTTAATATGAATGGTCGTGGTGTTGGTGCAGTACTCATTACACCTAAAGGAGTTCACATGCCTTTCTCGGCAAAACTCACTTTCAACTGCACTAACAACGAAGCTGAATACGAAGCTTGCATTATGGGTCTTGAGGAAGCCATTGACCTCAGGATCAAGACTTTAGCCGTGTTCGGAGATTCAGCTCTGGTAATCAATCAAACCAATGGCAAATGGTACACACACCAGGATCATCTGATACCTTACAGGGATTATACAAGGAGGTTATTGACTTTCTTCACAACAGTCAAGCTTGAGTATATCCCTCGGGACGAGAATCAGTTTGCAGATGCTCTGGCTACCATTTCATCCATGATCAAAGTTCAGGCTGCCAACTTTGTACCTCAGATTTCAGTGTCCAGACTTGACAGACCAGCATATGTGTTCGCAGCAGATGTTGTTAAAGATGATAAGCCTTGGTTCCATGACATTAAGTGCTTCTTGGGGGATCAAACATACCCACCTGGGGCATCTTCCAATGATAAGAAGACTTTAAGAAGGCTTGCTGGTAGTTTCTTTCTGAACGCTGATGGGTCTTTATACAAAAGGAACTTTGATATGGTACTCCTCAGATGTGTTGACAAGACGGAAGCAGATTTGTTGATGCATGAAGTGCACGAAGGATCCTTTGGTACCCATGCGGGAGGGCATGCCATGGCTAAGAAATTGTTAAGATCAGGGTATTATTGGATCACCATGGATGCAGACTGTTGTGCCTACGCCAGAAAATGCCATAAATGCCAGATTTATGCAGATAAGGTGCATGTGCCCCCCAATCCTTTGAACATAATGTCTTCACCCTGGCCCTTTGCCATGTGGGGCATTGACATGATTGGCAAGATTGAACCGACTGCTTCGAACGGCCACAGATTCATCCTGGTTGCTATTGACTATTTCACCAAGTGGGTTGAAGCAGCCTCCTATGCAAACGTCACAAGACAAGTGGTAGCCAGATTTCTGAAAAGAGATATCATCTGTCGGTATGGAGTTCCCGAGCGAATCATTACTGATAATGGTTCCAACTTGAACAACAAAATGATGGCAGAGCTGTGCCGGGACTTCAAAATTCAACATCACAATTCCTCTCCTTACAGGCCAAAGATGAATGGCGCTGTTGAGGCAGCAAATAAGAACATCAAGAAGATTGTGCAGAAGATGGTAGTTACCTACAAAGATTGGCATGAAATGCTACCGTTTGCCTTGCATGGGTACCGCACGTCAATCAGAACATCCACTGGGGCAACACCATATCAACTTGTCTATGGTACGGAGGCAGTTCTACCGGTTGAAGTTGAATTACCCTCCCTACGAGTATTGATGGATGTTAAGCTGAACGAAGCAGAGTGGGTTCGGTCCCGATACGAGCAACTGAGTCTGATTGAAGAGAAAAGATTGGCTGCAATCTGTCATGGGCAGCTGTATCAGAAAAGAATGAAGAGAGCCTTCGATCAGAAAGTCAGGCACCGAGAGTACCAAGTGGGAGATCTTGTGCTGAAAAGAATCCTCCCTCCTCATACAGACCACAGGGGCAAGTGGACTCCGAACTACGAAGGACCATTTGTAGTAAAGAAAGTTTTTTCCGGTGGAGCACTGATGCTCAGCACCATGGATGGTGAAGATTTCCCGTCCCCTGTGAATTCAGATGCAGTTAAAAAATACTTCGCATAAAAAAGGACCCGCTGGACATAAAAACAGAATGTAAGTCCAGGCAAAAATAGGGCATCCCGGCGAGTCAAAAACAGAATAAAAGACTCGGGCAAAAATAAGGGAAAATAAATAATGAAAAAAATGTACACCCGCTGAGTTGAAAAGCCGCATTGGACAGCTCAGGCAAAAAATGGGTATCCCGATGGATTGAAAACCCGAAAGGGCGATTCATGCAAAATAAGGGAATAAGCGAACAACTGCATTCTGAATTCGTCTGTATCATCTACAACTTGGTAAGCTTCGAATGGATCAAGCTTCAATCAGAGTCAACATTCTTCAAAAAGCAAGATGAGAAGAACGTCAAAAGTCATACGGGTCATAATGAAGAGGAAGCTCCTCAAAGCGTCATCAACACTGCCAACATTTTGTTTCTCAATTTATAACAATCTCCTCATTTCAGGGGATATGTTCCTTTGACTGTATCTCGCCAATTCAGGGCATATGAATTAATAAAATCAAATTTTCAGTCATGTCTCGTTTTGTACATTTTTATTTGCAAAAAATGTCTGATGTCTTAAAAGAAAAAAACTGATTGCATAAGAATACAGATGCTTATCTTCAAATAAAAACATGCTCGCAGGAAATATGTTTACTCTCAGAAGTATTCTAAACTCCAATGATGGAATCCAGTAAGGGATACCTCGGGATTATCTTGTGCGTTTCTCTATCTCTTTTCAGGATTGCAGGTATCCAGAACGCGACTTGGGGCATGAAAACTTTATCCCAGCAAGCTGGCAAATCAACACTCAATTTTAGCACCCGAAGTGCTCTCTCCCCAGCTGAGTTGCCTCTCATGACTTCCCCAGCTGAGTTGCCTTTTATTATCTATCCCCATCAGAATTGCCAGGCATCGCAAAAGGCACATATATCCCCGGCTGAGTCAAGGATTCTCTTCAACAGAACCCCTAGGGAGGTCTCTCATTGATCTCTCTTTTTCCCCAGCCGAGTTGCCATCTCGCCCTCAGCCGAGTACAAAAGTCAGGGAACCATCTCCCCACAGAATTCCAGCCTCTATCCAGAAGAGCAACGCATAGAAGATCACAGCAGAGTGAAGGAAGCTTCTACAAATCCCGGCTGGGTCTCTCATTCATAAGGATAGGTCTCTCAATGGCCCGAATCCCCAAGCAGATATCATATCATCAGATTTACCAATGATCTCACCCCCAGCTGGGATGTCTACTTCAACAGATCGATCAGAAATCTTCGCAGCAGCGGGACCCGGATCCCGGTTTGGTACCTTTGCATAATCATAGCATTTGCATCATATTCACCCACAAAGCGTAGCATTCCGTCTAGTACGGAGCATTACGGCAAAAATCCAACACATAGCATATTCATAAGCCATGTTTTGAATCAGCACTTGTGAATAATGACCATTCATCAGAATGCAGATTACTTTCCCCCAGAGTCCCCACCAGAGTCCCAGCAAAAGCAGCTGCCTCACAAACAACAAACACCAGTACACACTCATTTTGACACCCGACCGTGCCATCTCTCCCCAGTAAGGTCACTTGAACACTCTTCACAAACAAAATCACCCATATTACAGATACTCATTCTGACACCCGTCCGTGTCATATCCCAGCAGAAAGCCAAAGATATCCTCTTTGCACTCACCCATACCTATACACAATCCTTTGGCACCCGTCCGTGTCGTATCCCCAGCGCAGTCGTCTACACTTTGTATATCAGATACCTGTTTATATTACACTCTTCTCCTTTTGACACTCGTCCGCGTCACTCCCCCCAGCAGTTAAACACTCATCTATACACTAATCACTCATACAGATACTCGTCCGTATCTTGGGTGTACCACTCAAATCCCCTCAGAGTCGACACCCGTCCGTGTCATATCCCCAGCACAGTCATTTCACACTTTTACAGCCCATATACTTGTTGATATCATACTTTTCTCTCTTGACACTCGTCCGTGTCACTCTCCCCAGCAGATAAACACTCATCTATACAATGCTCATTCCCACTACTCATGTTACACTCATACAGATACTCGTCCGTATCTTGTATATACCATTCATATCCCCACAGATTCGAATTCGGTCCTTGTTCTTTGTTAACCGGATGGTACTCGTCCGTACCCTCATCTCTGAACATGCGTCAAGAGTTTGTTTCTACACGATACTCGTCCGTATCATAGTCTTAAGGATGCCCGTCCGCATCTTTAATCCATACACCGTGTCAAACACTTTTGTCTTCTTGAATATAGATACTCGCCTGTGTCTACTATTCCCCAGAAGAGTCCCTTCAGATTCAACACTCGTCCGTGTTCTCTGTTAACCCGTTGATACTCGTCCGTATCATCATCTTTGAACACGTGTCAGTTTGTTTCTACCCGATACTCGTCCGTATCGTAGTCTTAGGGATGCTCGTCCGCATCTTTAATCTATACACAATACCAAACACTTATACTTTCCTTTCTTGGTTGTGAACACTCATCCGTGTTCACTATATCCCCAGTAGATCGCCAAGTAAGCATTTTCCTTTTTATCTAACACTCGTCCTGTGTTACGGTAAAACCCTGAGAGCAGCCGTGCCCTGCTAGGTGGTCGTCCTCCACCTCTTGATGGTCGTCCTCCATCATGCTCATCCGATGGCCGTCCCCATCGTTGATATTTAGCAGCCGTCCCCTGCTAGGTGGTCGTCCTCCACCCTTTGATGATCGTCCTTCATCATTTTATCCAATGGCCGTCCCCATTGTTGATTTTGGTTATCTGACATTCGTCCTATGTCATGACAAACCTTGAGAGCAGCCGTCCCCTGCTAGGTGGTCGTCCTCCACCTCTTGATGGTCGTCCTCCATCATGCTCATCCGATGGCCGTCCCCATCGTTGAACTTTTCTATCCGGCATTCGTCCTATGTCGCGATATTTTCGGCAGCCGTACCCTGCCAGGTGGTCGTCCTCCACCTTTGATGGCCGTCCCCATCATATTTCTTTTATTCCCAACAGAGCAGCCGTCCCCTGCTAGATGATCGTCCTTCATCTTTGATGGCCGTACCCCATCATCTGTTTATTTCATTTATTCTTTAACCCGATGGCCGTCCCCGTCGCGGTCCCTTTTCCTTTTTAGCCCGATGGCCGTCCCCATCGTTGGTTACTTTACCTTTATAAACTTGATGGCCGTCCCCGTCATGTTTCATTAATTCCCAGAGAATCTTACTTTATCTTGATGGTCGTCCCCATCATAATTTTATTTTTTTCCCCCAGCTAGTCGGCCGTCCCCGTCTTGGCTTTTACCTTTTATCCCCAGCATGTCGGCCGTCCCCGTCATTGCTTTATTTTCAGCACTTTCCCCAGCATGTCGGCCGTCCCCGTCATTGCTCTTTACCCAGCAGTCGTCCTCTGCTCGACGGTCGTCCTCCGTCGCATACACTTTACAATATACTTTATTTTCCTTTGCAATCTATATCCCTTTTCTTCTTCATTCTGTGAGTGCAAATTTTGGACTGTCTTTGGTATTCAACCACAAGTTATCTTGTTTGCCTGTTAAGCCTTTGCTTACATCCTGCACAGCTAACTCATGTTTGAATAGGGGCAGCTGTAAACACCCCAAATTTGCCCTCACCCATGGCTTGTGATCATTTCATATGCATAAACACAATCATATCATCTCATATCTCATTTTTGATTCACTGCATAGTTTCTAAGTCATCTGCACCTAGGGTTTGTGATCTGAGCAATCCAAGAGCCTCTTGAGCCACTCCAAAGGCCACTAATCACTTCAAAGGGGTCCATGTGTGTTCTTATATCATATTACATCCTCTAAAAGTCAAAAATGCAAAAGAATCACAAGAACTGGGATTGGTATGGATGCAGAGCCAAGTTTGACTGCACAGTTAACCTGAAATTAGGGTTTTGGTTTCAGAGGCCATAACTCCAAATTTTTTGGTCATTCTTGTTTCCATTGGTCTCTATATGGTATAAGGAGTATGCATATCAATTTTCATGAAGAAATTCCATGGGGAAGTCATCTGATCAAGGGTTGACTTTCTGGACAAGTCAGTGCAAAATCAGGGCATCTGAGGCCCCCAATGACCCAACCAATGGGTGATCTTCATCATTTTGAGTGTATATGGTCTTTATTTGATCATGGAAGAAGATTGAAGTTCACAAAAATCAAGAATTTGAAGTTTTTGCAATGTTGACTTTTTAGGGCATGGTTGACTTTTCAAGAATGTGTCATTTTATGTCATTTTTCAAGCCTTGATTTTTGATCCAAAAATGCTTCAAATGGAAAAACCTTGGTCATGAAAGTTGTAGATCACATTTTTCCCTTTTCAAAAAGTACAAGAACATGATCAAATTCTTCTTGGATCAAAAGTTATGGTGTGACAAAGTTGGCAAAAATCATTGATTTTCAAGTTATGCACTAAAAGGAAAATTTGCAAAATCATGAACCAAGGCAAATTGTAACTTCTAGTTGGCTTCAAACCAATGCACAAACATTCTATGTGACATAAAAATCAGATTTGGACCAAGAATCTCTCATGTTCATGGCTTGTGTAGCAAGATAATCACATGTGAACCAAAGAGCAACAACTTGCAAAACTCATGATCACACTTCACCAACTAGTTGCCTTGGCTGCTGAACCTCCCTAGCATTACACACACATCATGCAGCACCAGCCCATGCTCTTGTACCAAGCTAGAACTTAGCCCATGCTTCTCTTACAACAAAGTGGACTTTTTGCAAAAGTAGACATCCCAATCACAGCAGGCCAGGTCACATCACCTGACCAATGGGAGTTCTTTATGCAAGGAAAATGCTGGCCATAACACTCAAGAAGAAAAGCTGAAACAGGCCAGAACAACACATTCACCAAATCACCCTCATTTGCATTTTCCTTCGAATCTGCCTCCACAAACCTCAAACATCAAAACCATTTTCACCAATCATCTCACCATGTTACAATAAGCCTAAACCAACAAAGAACCAGGCCTGAATCAAGCCACAACACCACTTCACCATTTTCACTCCAACTTGCAGTTTCTTTCGAAACTCCTTCCACAGCTTACAAACATCCAAACAAACACCACAAACCTTCTTAAAACATCACCCTGATCATAAAGGACCACCCACATTGGCCTGAAACTGCCTGAATCACCATTGCCATGTTCAACTGAGCTTGAGCAGAAGATGTTCAAACTCTTCATCCAGCCAATATAAATTTCTCTCAAGCATTCAAGCATCATCAGGAGGTCATAAGGAGTGGATTTCACAAGGAGGGGAGGTCAGAAAGTTGCTGGAGTGAAAGCTTCGAATCTCAGGTAGCTCAAGAACATTTTTTCCAGAAATTGTTTTTTAAGTTCTTAAGTTGTTCTATGTGCTTCACTGATCATCCTGATGTCATTGGTTTCGAAAATGGTTGAGAGATGAGAGTTTAATTGATCTCTGAAACTCTGTGACCTAAAAATTTGTTTTGTTCGATTCATGAGTTTGGGGAAGAATAAATTTGTTTTGATTGGGGGTTTTGGTTCGTGAGTGAGTGGGAATCATTTCCATGTTTTTAGATTTCGTTTTAGTTAGGTTTTGAGAGTTTTAGGGATTTTCAGGTGGGCTTCCCACCGGAGAAGATGACCGGAGGTCTTCTCCGGCCACCTGAAAATCATTAGGGTTAATCAGTGTAATTAATTCCATTTGAATTTCGTGCGTTGGATGGCTTGACTTTGTTGACTTCCCGCGTGCATGAATGGTCCAGATTCAGTCATTTGCCCTAATCTTGTTTAATTAAGATAATCATAATTAATTAACTCAGAAGCCATCTGGACCCTCCATTCACGCGCCAGTCAACGCATTCAAATCCAGGGCTCATCCCAGCCTTCCATCTGTTTGACTTTCCTTTTATTTTAATTTCATTTCATTTCTTTTCATTTTATTTGCACAATTTATTTAAAATAGTAAAAATTGTTTAAAAATTATGAAACTTTTTCTCAAGAGTTTTATTAATTTTTAAAACAAAAAAATATTTTTATTTTATTTTTAGCATTGAAAAAGTATTTTTAAATATTTAAAAGATTATCTTTAATTGATTAATGGAAATTAATTTATTAAAAATACTTTTAGGTATTTAAAAATCACCAAAAAATTCATGAAATGTTCTAAGACATTTAGAAACATTGTCCAACCTTCAAACCAAATTTATTTTTTGATCTTGATGCATTTTGAGAATTTTTCATTGAATTAAAATCATTTTTGAGCATTAAATTGATCCATAGTTCAAAAAATCATTTCTGCCTATCCATGAAGAGTTGGACATTGATTCTTCTTGCATTGCATTGTGTTTAGCATGTAGTTTTTGAGATAAAATGGCCTTGATTTGATTCCTCATTTTCATTTTGTTTGGCATTTCTTTTGTTTAGGAACCCTAAAAACCCTAGAATCTTGTATAAATCATAACTTAAGATTGGTTAAGAGTTGAGACCTCTCCTTTGGGCATTGGTTTAGTATAGGATTAGGGGTCCTTTGTGTGGCATTTTCCATTTTTTATCTTAGGGTTTGCTTCTGTTTTTGGTTTTTGTTTGTTGCATCAATCATGAACCCTAATTTGGGCTTCCATATGCATCCATCTTGCATCTTCTTGCATAACATGACTTGCCATGACATTTCAAGCATCCATGTGATTCATTTGACATCATAAGACATGTTGAAAACATGTTTGATCATTGTATCATGTATTTTCCATGTTGTATGTCATGTGCACTTCATAACTTTTCATGTGTTTTCATGTTTCCTAACTTGCTTCATTTGCATCCATGAGCTTGTATGAACATTTCCATGTGCTGCCTCATGTTTGTAGCATCTCATAACATCATTAGCATCATGTAAATGCTTCTGGTTTTGTCTCTCATCATGTCATTGCATCTCATTTTGCATTGCATTGCATTTCTTTTCTAACCATTTCAGGTGGTAAGTGATGTTGAGAAGTGAATTTGCCTTCACTTCTCATAACTTTTCTTTTCATCTCTCTTGCATCCATTGCTGCATTTTTATTTGTGTTTGAGTTTGAGCTTGCTCATTCTTCTTCTTCCCACTTTCTTTCTTCAAGTGACTTGACTTCTTGAATGAAGCAAGTTGCTTTGCTTCTCTTGATCCTTTCATCTGCTTCCTGGTGGTTCCATTGAAGATCTTTCTTGTTTAACCTCACCAACCTTAGGAACAACCAAGCATGACAATGATTAGGGTTTTGATTAGTCTCCCCTCTTAGTTTTACCTTTGTGTCTCTTTGAGTCTTCTCTTCTCATCTCATAATCAGGGACTAAACCCTAAAGGCTTTAAGGCTTTGTGATTAAGCTTATGCCTGCATCCTTCTATTAGGATGGAGTGTATAACTTTAATCCTAAGTGTTAAACCCTTAATGTGTTTAAATCTCTTAATCAATTCACTTAATAAGTACCAAGACATCACACTTGTAACTTGGGCCTTGCATTAGGGTTCTAATTCTTCCTTAATTGGTTAAGAAGGACTAACCCTAGTGTTAATGGACAAGTCCCCCTCAAGTTGTCTTACAAACCATAAAACTCATTTCTTAATCATACCATTAACTAAAATCCACTTAATAAAGGCTTTGTTTTGTCATGAGTTTAATCCCTAATCATGGATTAAGTTGAGGAGCTTTCCTCAGCTTAAACATTCTCATCTATTATCCTTCTCTTAGGATGGTGTAATGAGTCTGTTTAATCCTTGATTATGGCTTAACCTCATTACTCAACACTAAACAAAAACACCAAAAACATCTAAATAATCACAAGTAGGTTAATGATCTTAATCCTACACCAAAGGTGATTAAGTGTGAGAATCTGACTTCACACTTAAGGTATTCTCATTACCCCTAAACAGAGGGAAGATGTGATGAGTTTACTAAATCCATTGGTTCAGGCTTAAGCTCATTAACTTATGACAAAAATCCAAAAAACAATAAAAGACTGAAAACACAAAAACAAACAATAATCGTCTCCTTCGGGATTCTTTTCTCATCACCTTCACTCATAACCGAGAACTTGCTTCTTCCGTCTAATGCAAGACAGTTAGCACCTGAGCCAGACAGGTCATACACTTGAGCATAGACAAGTAAGCAGTTCACAAGTCAATTCATCTTTCAGTCTCTTTGGGTCGAACTACGGTGTTCTGACTTCCTCATTGCACGAGAGGATACGTAGGCATAACTTAACAGTTATCGAACAAAAGTCTCTGTATATTCCCCCTCTTCCCAGCTTCATTCTTTAGCCTCATTGATCTTGGGCATCTTATTCCTGTTCTTACACTGACACTATATATATTACACTTCACATCACTTATACACTTTACACTGACACCTGTACATCCTTTTCCAGCTCTTTTATACACAAATTGCACTGACACTACCCCTTTAAAACACAAATCTTCTAAGCGTGGATCCCGTCGAGTACGACGGACAATCTGGGTGCTAATACCTTCCCAGGTTGTAACCAACCCCCTTTCTCAGTCTCTCTGGTTCGCAACCGTCTTATCCATCTCTTTCTAGGTCTATGCAGCATTGCCTTTCCTCCGGGATAAAAATGCCTAGCTGGCGACTCTATTCATCTCCAGTGAGTTCACGGCTGTGTGTTCTCACTGTCCCCTTCGCCGACCGTTCGCGTCTGTACCTTTATCTGGGCCTATGTCCACCTATCGGGAGCGACACTTGTTCCATGTAAAGTCATTATAGTTATAGTTTAAAACATAAACACCCTGATTTGAGCTCATGCCCACTAGTGTGAATCCCACAAATAGATTTATCAAACTGAACCAATGATTTTCCTACACAAGCATGTTCTAATTACAACCACATTCGATTGGCTCATCATTTCACCAACACAACATGTACATCTTAACACGACATAAAGCAGATATACATGACCTTGAAAAAACTTATGCTTATTTACACTTTGAGTGGATATTATTTATCGTTCTTTATAACATACAAATTATGCAAACTACAGGGCTCGAAAGCAAGCCTTGGTTTTTCTCGGCTCTCAACATGCAAAAAGCGATGGAAAACTACAATTGAAAATGTGAGATATTGGAATAAATTCTAGGTTTAGCATGTCGTTGAAGTTCGCTCACATGTTGTTGTCAAATTGGGCCTTGTGTTATGGATCCAATTGTTTAAGTTAGCGTGTATCCTAAGTTAGCTTGCAATGGGTAATTGTTAAAAAGTCCATTAGGTTAGTATTTAGTTTTCTTATAAATATCACACTAGTCTCTCGTATTTTGAATAAGGGAAAATAGGAAGATAAACCCATAATTCAAAAGTGAGAGAGGTTATTTGTTATTCTTCTATACTTGTAATCTTGTTTTAAGAGAAAGGAAAGAATAACAGTTTATAACCAATCCTTGTTGTTATCCTTGGTTACCCTAAACCCTAACCCTTGTGGATTTCTTGATCATAAAGAAACATATTATACTTTGTTTCTAAGGTATCTGATTCACAATAGAAAAGAGAAAAATATGAAACCAAAAACACAAGCATGCAAAAGGAAATAATATAATTAAACATATTTTACAAATCGAGTTCCAAAACTCATAAAAGGGATAAAAATGGGGAATAGTTAGGAGGCCACTCAATAATAGAGACGACCCTCCCATCTTGAAATATCTTACACGGCCAGATCTTCTCCCTTAAAAACCCAGTGGATGATGAAAATGTTCCGCCAGCTGTAGTGCTTTCTCAAAAGACTCTATAACTTCCCCATGACTCACAGAAGCACATTCTTTCAATTTTTTGGCCAGAGAAGCATTTAAACCACAAAGAAACGTCAACTCCTTCTGGGAGGAATCAAGAGCCTCGATCTTTGTCTCCATTATTCTTTCCAGATGTATTACCTGACTATCCATGGAGCCGGAGAAATTGAATGGATCCAGGGATTTTCTTACTTCTTGCAAAGAGGTGGAAAATTTCTGCAGCCCTCTTAAATATGTATCACGTTGGAAATTCAAGTTGTTAAAGATTCTCTCTAATTGACGAATTTCATCAAGCGTCAAGTTCCAAATCCACCCAAATGAGAGCAAAAAAAGCCCGATTAACAGACCACACCAGATTGTACAATTCCTCTTTTAAAGATTTCCCAGAGATATTGGTAAATAAATGCCCAATCATTATTAAAGAACTAGTCCTAGCACTCGCAAGAAGGACCAGAACGAGACTATGGATCTTTCTGAAAACTCAAAGAAGTGCGAAAAGAGAAATATTCTAAGGGGGCCTGAAGAGAGATAAGAATTTGTCTTCACATCGGGTGGTGGTATTCCTCGCTTAAGAACCCGGACCCTTGCTTCATCCCACATTACATCTGCATGAAAACACAATTACTATTCAAATACGCACCCAAAGAGGGAGAAAAATCCAATAATAGAGGGATGAAGGAAATTCAAACATACCAAAGGAAACTTGACGATTCTCAATTGAGAAAGAACCTAGCGAGAAGGAGACGTTTATTAGATGCTTCGAACTTTTTTAATTGGTCTCAACCGAAGGAACTATATCTCTGACATAACCTAGACAATAGATAAAGTCCAACAATTTCTTCTTTTGAAAAGAATCCTCATAAAAAAACTCTTATTCTCAATAAACGTAGGTATCATTCTCCAAGAGAAAATTCTTCATCGACTAATAATGAGAAAATATAGGTTTACACTTACCTTCAACTCCTGGCTCATTCCCATAGATGGTCGCATGAGCCAGAGGAGGAAGAGGAGTGACCAAAAATATTTTTTGTGTGAAAGGCAAGAGCCTAAGAAGGTCTTCAAAAAATCGTATCTTCATTGCCAAAAGGACTAGTATATGTTCTCTTGGTCGGGATAAAGTACCTCAGATGTAGCTAAAAGGATGAAAGAACAAAACAATTGAAGGTTTTGCCTTCGAGTATTCACACCAGTACTAATGGACCTTTATGTACGCCCAACCCGAAAGATGGAGTTGTAAAGGAGCCACCATCAAGTAGTTAAATACACCAACCTCAAAGATTGTGAATGGCGGATGAACATCCAAGTTGAGAAGAGGTGTTTGTACAAATGGATGGTACATTTACCATACTCACTGCATATCTTATCATCTTCACCAAAAATAGTGAGACCCCAAAGAGAATATTCCCCCACTTCAGAGAAAGCCTTATTCAGACGCCCCTCTTTGGTAAAAATAGAAATAATCTAAGAGTATATGGAACCTTCCCACAGAGATGATGGGTTCATCGGTTTCTTTATCACGTTCCTCTGTAATTGTTTTAGCCATGTCACGTTAATAATCTCAAAGAATAAGAAGGCGAAGCTACAGAGGATAAAATAAATAACCGCTCAAGAATGAAGAGGAAATGCGGGTCTAAAAGGGAAGTGACACTAGTTTTTCCTATACTTATGCATTGACACAATAAAACAAAAGATGCCATATCAACAATCATGTCTCTCGCATGTAACACTCAAGTGTTTACGTTCTCAAGAATGATCATAATTACACCTCTGAATAGACGTTTGACATTCAGAATAGTAGAAGCTTAGATAAATATGTTCGTCATCGGAGAACGCAATTCTCTAAATCCTCACCATGATATTCAAGCATGAGGGCTTACGGGGCAACTGTTTCAGATCGTCCATACCACTCTCTATCGGACAACCTTGAGATTGAACACTCTGGATCAAAACACATTAGCCAATTACTAAGTCACACTTCTAAATCTTCTCATGACCATTGAATTATCATGTACCTCACAGTAGAAAATCTATACCTTAAGCACATCCAACGGTCCTCCGTATTCCACGCTTGAAAGATAGTGAGGCCATTATTCTTCTCCATATATATATATATATATATATATATATATATATATATATATATATATATATATATATATATATATATATATATATATATATATATATATATATATATATATATATATATATATATATATATATATATATATATATATATATAACATGAATTTTTTATTGTATGGTATATGAAAAAAAGATTCTTTGGATTGAATGTTTGCATAAAAAACTTTAAATTGGTAATGTATACAAACAAAATATTAAAAAATATATATTATTAACACTACAACATATAATGCTTTTCATGATGAAACTTTCACCAAGAACAATAGAAAATCGAGGTATAATTTAGAAAAATAATTAAAAACCATAGATTCCCTCAGTTTTTTATAACACCGAGGTGAAAAAAAATAAATCAGTACAAGTTCGATTCACAGCTATCGTAGTTTGTGATTTTGTGTTTTTATAACTGTAAATAAAATGTTCTAACCCTTCGGTTTTCTATTTAACCAAGACATAAAATAATAAGATTTTACTATAAAAGCACTCGTTAAACAGATTTTAACCTAATCCTCACTAATATGAACCCTCTTCAAACTCACAAGCAACATTCTTTGGGATGGATTGCAAAATATTAAAAAAAATCCCCAATGTTCTTCTATCTTGAACAAAATATTTTTACCCCCTTGCAATCTATCTTGCATAATGGTGTTGATGTTGTCGTTGTTGTATTTTTGGAATAATCCTCAGTTAAATATGAGAGCTCAACCTTTGAAGAGTACTCAGGTGATAGATTACGAGTGCGGAAAATCATTCTTGTTTAAAAATAATAATATTTTAAAGAGTATTTTAATATTCTGTGTAAACAATATAAATATAAAAAAAGTTTTTCCCCTCGGTTTTAAACAAAAACCGAAAGGTATCATGTGGCTTGGGATGAGACATATTTTATTTAAAAAGAAACACAATTTATATCGGTTTTGAGTGATCCTCATGAAAACCTAAAACCCTATTTATAAAAACATTTTGATTATTTAAAATTGATAGTAGTGGATCCACAAGAAATCCAAACGTTATTATGAAACTATCTATGTTTAATTAGAGCGACATAAGATTTTACAAAGTAAAAATATCACTATGATAGATTGCAAGAGCAAAAAAAAATAGGTTTATTTAATATTTGGTTGGTGGGAGTATTTTTACTTTGCCATAGATTTATGTGATGAGTTGCAAGTGCGGAAAATTATCATGGGTTCAAGGTTTATGTTCCTAAATAATCATATAACTAAATATTTATTTTATTTAGCTAACTTTTGTTTTGTTTTATATCATAAACAAATGAATGCAAAAACTATAGAGAATATATTGCATTCAATATTTTATCTTCCTCATGATCAATGAAATGAGGATCCCAACATTTGATCTTTTCCAAGATATCCAGTATATGTTCTTCAGCGACATCGATGATGATAAAGAATAACATTTTTACTTTAATATTATGTGTAAAAAATGTAGTTTGTAAATGAACTAATTTATTAATATTTCATACAAAAAATATAATGAGTTTTATTTTAGAAGAAAAATAAACTATATAACCCCTCGAATTTTAAATAAAACGAGAGATATGATGCGTTGTTTTTTTTAAATAATTAAAATGCATATGTTGTGGTTCGAACCCATGATCATATAAGTTTACCCATCGATTTTTATTTAACCGAGGTGTTATGTGACAACTTTTCATGTCACTCTTCGTTACGTAGCCTTGGTAGCCGATGTTAAATCTCTTTCGCGTGCGATATTTTATGGGTTATTTGTAGTAGTGTAAATTTATTGTGAGAGATGTGAAGGTGAGAAAAATATAAGAAACAAGAGGTTTGAATTGTATTGGTTTTAAGAAATGATATTTCTAAGCACTCACGTTGAGTATAGATGATCATGTTTTGTTGGTTACAGGTGGTCAATTTTTCTGTGGTATAGATTATTACATTAGCCTTGATACAAATGGCCAACCATGACTACTTCAACACAAATGACCATTTCTCTATCCAAGGAAGATAATCACTTATTCAATCTAGATGTGAATCATCATTAAGACTTGAGGGTTAAGTGGTCAAACTTGTTAATATGGTATACATGATAACTTCTTTCGCATAAGATCACCCTGCTACAAATAATAAATTCTATGAAAATCATAGGTAAATTTTATTTTATTTTAGAAACAAATACTACCTATTCCCTCGGTTGCCAACCGAGGGAAAAAATATTCAGGGGACACCCATTCGTATATATATATATATATATATATATATATATATATATATATATATATATATATATATATATATATATATATATTTGTTTATGGCATATTACCTTGATTGAGGTGGCAATCGAGGGGAAAAATATTATGGGGGCATGTCATCGAATCCCAACAACTCCATTTTAGCATCTTTTATTTTATTTTTTATTTTTTGTTAGGATTTATTACCTCGGTTAATTTGACAACCGAGAGAAAAAGTATTGATCAATCCCCTTTTAAATTCCAACAACTGCATTTTAGTGCAATTTATTTATTTATTTTTTATTTATGACATGTTACATCGGTTAAACTACCAATTAAGAAGAAAACTTGTATCCAATTCAATAAAAAAAATTAAGTTACAAATCTTTTCCATCCTTTTATATAGTAACAATAGTTAAGATATTGACAACTCATCAATCCACATGAAACAACATTGATCTGCGTGAAACCTTCACCAATTGATAAGAACATGAATGCCTTAATGATCTATCTTGGATACAAAGTAATGAAATGCAAAATTAATTTAATGAAAACAATGATAATGAAAGCAGTAGAATAAACTACAATCTCATTCTATGTGATTGATTATAAGAGCATGAAAACGTTTCAAGGTTGATTCCATAATGTAATCACTTCTTTTATAATTGTTTGTAAAAATGTTTAATGTTAGTTAGAAAAACATGGATATAACTTAGCAATGTTAGTTGTTGTTCTTGTATCAAGTAAAATGTTTAATATTGTTGTTGAGATGTAATATTTAACGATTCTATTGATTTTGTTTATTATGTGTTGTTGTTTTTGAGATTTAATATTTAAAGATTTTATTGATCTTGTTGTTATTATTGTTGATATTTAATGTTCAACGATTTTATTTATTTATTTGTTGTTGTTGATGATGATTATGATGATGATGATGATGAGAAGGAGGAAGATTCAAAATTTGTCAACAAATTTGATGCTTTGCAGATTAAAATGGAGAAAAAAATAGGTTCAAAAAATTCCTATAAGCAGACTATTTTACCTTGGGTATTATTTTCAACTGAGACAAAAATTAGTGCAGTTTTGAAAATTCAAAAAATATTAATGATAGGGATTAAACCCTTGATCAGTATAATTTTTCCCATGGTGGAACTTTACCTGAGGGAAAATATGGCAAGTTTTCCCGACGTCTTGTGTTACCTTATCTACAAAATCAAGGTAAAACATTTTTTTCCAACCAAAGTAAAGGGGATTTTCCATAATAGTGACAACTTCATTTTCTGTAAATGATTACAAATTATTTTACACATGAAAACAAACACATTAAAATATCAATTTTTTATATTTTCATTAATTATAGTGTTTTCATAAAAACTCTACTATTAAGGTTATTATTCTTCAATTGATTCAACAAGAAGTTGTTTATCATTGTCCTCTGCTAGTTACTATTTTGTTTTTGGCGTAATGGTCATCGGAGATTCTGTGTTTTAGTGAGCATTTGAACACCATAAACTCTTAAAATGACACATGCATTTTCGTATTATTTTGGCATTTTCACACCTTGGAATTTATTTGATTAAAATATATTATTGATCATTTATTTTAAATTTGGAGTTCATATTGGTCCTCTAACAAAGTAAAAGATTTATATTGGAATTTAATTTCATTAAGTGGTTCCAACTTGTTTTTTCAATCTTTTAATTATTTATAGTACACTTAAATGATGTTAGGTCATGCTCACGTGACTAATGTGTAAGAAAATGAAATTTTACTTCTTGATTATGTTCCTGATTTCCCTTACTTAAGAAAATTAGGGTTCTTTTAAACATATCTTCTTCCAAAAATATCGATCTTCCTCCACCAAAATTAGAGTTAATTATAAATAAATACCACTTATGTGATATTAATCTTCATCTTATCTTCTAAAATTGATGATCAATGGTGGGGATTGGGGTTCAAAATTTGCATAAATCTTCAAATCCAAACCACGATAGACAATAAAATGTTGGTGTGAGGGTTTCACTATACTTTGAAGGACCTCTAGTTGGGAATTTCTTAAAACTATTTTGGAGATATTTATACTATAGAATAAATTTTTATTTGTTATAAAATAAGGAGAAAGAATATAAAATAGAAGAGAGAAATATTAGAACGACTATATATTATTTGGTGTGTCGTATACAATGAGATTGATCATATTTATAGGACATCATATAAATATTATAATAAATACAAATTGATTAAATAAGGAAAGAAGTTATTGGAAGACAAATCATTCAATTATTCATAACACTTCCCTTGGATGTTTGTTTTGGATATTCCTCGTTAAAACCTTACTAGAAAAAACTCTGTGGGAAAAAATCTAGTGAAGGAAAAAGAGTACAATATCCTTTTAAAACAAATTTATTTTTCCCCTTCAACTGAACGATTATTTCTTCGATGATGAAGACCAATCTTTTGTACTAGTTGATTAAAAGTACTACTTGGGAGTGACTTTGTGAAAAGGTCTACAAGATTATCACATGAACAAATTTGTCGGATGCTTATATCACCGTTCTTCTGAAGATCATTAGTGGGAAAAAAACTTATGAGAAATATGTTTTGTTCGGTCTCCTTTAATGTAATTTCAATTGAGTGATGCATGCAGTATTATCTTCATATATGGTCGTTGTATTTATTTTTCCTGAAGACAAACCACAAGTATTTTGTATGTGTTAGATTAAGGATCTCAACCAAACACATTCTCGACTTACCTCATGTAGTGTTAAAAGTTCTGCATGATTAGATGAAGTTGTTGTTGTTATTGTTTGTTTCATTGATCTCCATGAAATTGATGTACCACCACATGTAAACAAAGAAACTGCTTGTGATCTACCATTGTGAGGATCTGACAAGTAACTTCCATCTACACAACTTGTTAATTCGAGTTTGGATACTTTGGTATAAAACAGACTCATTTCTATTCTACCTCTAATATAACGAAATATATGTTTGACTCTGTTTCAATGTCTTCGTGTAGGTGAATAACTGTATCTTGCAAATAGATTAACATCAAATGATATATCATGACGTGTATAATTAGAAAGGTTCATCAGTGCTCTAATCGCACTGGGATATGGTACTTCAGGACCAATTAGTTTGTATCCTCTTCTCGAGGTCTAAAAGATTATTCTACACGTCCAGCGATCTAACATTTATGTCATCCACATAGATAACTATTATTGCAAATTCTTTTCCAAACCTATTTTTTTGTCAAAATAGAGTTATTTGTATATCTCTACCTTAGTAAATATTTACCGAGATGATGTGTTCATATTGTTTTAGCCAATAGAGATACTTGTTCAACTTTATGTCCATATCAAGTGACCAATACAAATAAGATGTTACAACTTCCATCATGTTCAAATCAAGCCCTTCATGTGATATAAGGCTAATTAATTATCGAATCTTAATAGAATCTACTACAGATGGATATGTTTCATCAAACTCGATCTTAGGTCTTTGTGAAAATCATTGAGAAAAAACATCAAGCTTTATATCTTACATTTTCACCCTTTTATTTCGCTTTTCACAAAACTCATTAAATTGTTTTAACACCTCGAGGTATTCAGACTACGGGTCCAAAAACGATCCACCTTTAAAGTGAGTTCAATTATTCTTCAATTAAATCTATTTATTTTGGTCAATTCTCATTTTGTCTATAATTTTGGATAAACTTTGATTATTGATTTGTTCATTTTGACCAATTCTTACTTTGTCTACAATCTTTGGTAGACTTTGTTTCACGATTTGTTCATTTTGACCAATTCTCACTTTGTCTACAATCTTTGGTAGACTTTGTTTCACGATCCTCATTATCGTTTATCATCTTTAGAGATATATTGTATACAAATATGTTGCCAATGTCGACTTTATTTGGATATCTTAATTTCAGTTCCATTCGATTTCATCCATGACATAATTTATCGAGATCTCTTTATTTCATATTTCAAGTACTTGATTAGTTCTTCTGGATCTAAAAATATATATTATTTCAAAATGCTCTTAGAATTTTCAGATCCTTACTTGGATCATCTTTAACTTTAGTTTCTTTTCTTGGTAGAGAACTTCTTAACATTAGAACCTATTTTTCTACCACGCTTCAGGCGCGGCTACAACTTATTTTCAATATTAGATTATCTAACAAGAAAACTACTTTAATTGGAATATTAGCAACTGATAATTTATTTCGTAGAATTTACAAATGAATTGTGTTTTGAACTTCGAGGAACAAATAATATAATTATATTTCATTTCAAATTAATCATTTGAACTTCTGGTTCACACTTGATGCAACAATTAATGTCATGAACTCAATTTATCACATTTTTATTTTCCATTAGAAACACACAAAAATTTATTGGAGTGAAGAAACTTCTGGTTCTTCAATACTAGTTTTTCGGATCATAAACATATTCATGATCTTTTAGTTGAGAAAACAATTTTACAAACTTCTGGTTGAGTAGACAACAAACATATGTATGATCTTTTAGTTGATGCAATAATTAATATCATAAAATGTTTAAACCGTCTACATGATTGATGTATTTATTAACAAATATCACCTTACATATGTTATATAAAAACTCAACTTATAAGATTTTAGTTTCCTTTAGGAACATAAAAATTTATTGGATTGAAGAAACTTCAGGTTCTTTAATACTAATTTTCACATAATAATACATTCGAGATGACCCAACTAATTTTGCCAACAACACACTTAAGTGTGATTTCTAAACTTCCGGATTAGAATAATACATACGATTTTATTCTTATAATTTGTATCAATCCATAATAAATATACATAGTAAATAATAAAATCATTTGTATAAAATATATTCATATAAATTGATGGATACACTTTAATTACAATTTTCACATCTAAATCATTTTTTTATACTAATAATCATATTGTACGTGTCATACCCCAAATTTGTCCTACCTTTTCGGATTCTCATGATATTTGGTAAATCGTTGAAGATGTTACTGTGAATCATCATTTGGACTCCGACAATGATTTTCAAATTACGAAGTTCTTGTTTGTACTAAAGTAAAATACAAGTCGTTTAAAAATTGGTCATACATGGTTATTAGTTGAAATGGGATGTAGCATGAATTTTTTTTTAGCTTATTTGAAATCAGATGGCACGTTTCTTTTATTGTCAAATTGCTTGGATTTGCAATCACCTTGGACTGTTTTTGTTGTTAAGGTTATGTTGGAATTAGTTTGTGAGATTGTATATTGTTATTTGTTCAATTGAGTGAATATAAAGATAAGCAAGGCATTAAAGTATTCAAATAAGGAGGTCATCCCATACCATCTAGGTGACGTATTCGGTGAGACCAAGTGGCACAAAACTACAATATGCAAAAGGCTTTAAATTCAACCGAAACTTACATCCACATGTCCTAAGGATTCAAATCCAAGATTTGGAATGGACAGAAAGTCGATTACTAGTCATTTGCAATTCATTATTGTTGTAATAATCACAAAGGGCTTCATTCTAAAAGGATTACAATTTCTACAAATGTATTCTTTCAAAAGGTCTGCAGTTACTACATGTGTGATCAATACAATAGCAGCATGATTAAAATCCCAAACTAATGTTTGCATCAAATGGAGTCCAAGCCCATTCATGAGGCATATCGTTTAAAGGACATCAAAAAGAAAATACTGAAGATCTTAATTGTTTTGATGGCCTATGTAAAAGAGAAGTCTAAGCCTTGAAGCTTTGAATCACACGTGTCTCACTGGTGCACAAATATCCCCAATAGCAGCAGCTTAAGCCAAATTTGATAGAAGCACATATCTAAAAAAAAAGGAAATAACTATGTCAAAATAAAGGACCAATGCAGTCAAACAGCAACAGAGAGTCAAGCCTATTATGGCCAGGAAATTTACCTAGTCATGCGTCAACAAAAGCAGTTCAGAATTCAAAAAGGGACGACGGACCATCGAGCCTTTCATCATTCAATGTACAGCCTACTGTGCAAAGTTTGACAGAAGCATGAAGTTATCTTCCATATGCACAATCTCCGTCAGTGTCCTCGCTCTTCATTAAACCTGCAAGCTCCGTCCAGTCGATACAGAAACCTGAATTCGAGCCTCCGGTGACAAATATGTTAATACTGCGGAATCGGTGTTAAAGTTAGATGAGACCATTGCTCAGGCTGCAGGAAAGAAATGGGATGTGTTAAATCTTGTCCAATCACAAAACATAAACCAAACAAGAAGTCAAAGAAAAGCTGTCAAGAATGTACCAATATTTCACACAAACTCATGATGATTACCTGAAGTTTACTTGTTGATTCCTAAGCCAAAACAAAACGAATCCATAAGTGATCATGAAGTAACCAGTTTTTATCAGAAGAAGAAAGGTGCAATGTGTTTCAAAAATGACGTGCCATGAGCTGTTTGTTACGCTTAAAACTTTCGCCCTGCAGGAAAACAAAGAAAGTTTATGTTGAATCCAAAACGGTCCCATGTTTCCATCCTACAAAACTCAAAACTAAGCCTAAATCACACCTGCTTCCAAGTCAAATTCACGATCCGTCAAAAGAATCTGATGAATGATCTGCTAATTGTTCTCAGTGATGAACCATTCATAAGGTGTATCCTGTTGAGTTTTCACATCCTCAATCAAGGCTCATCTCTTGGCAATGATTCCGGCTGACCAAATCAGATATCCATTAAATGTCCATTTCTTCCAACTGTGACACAAAATAAAAGCAAAAGATTGAATTTCATGGCATGCATAAACAACATAGCCTCAACTTGATTATTTATCAAGGAATCCATTTAGAGTCCAGAATGTGAATCTTACCGATCAAGCTTTGAAACTTACTTGCCTTTGAGCCAATGTTGAAATGTTTCCATAAGCAGTCGGGTCATTATCATGAGCCAAATGTCATGCTGAGTTCTCTTCATAGAAGCCTGCATAAGAAAGCATAACAAATGCACAAAACATATATTAAACTAATGGTTTAATATCAGATTAAAAGATCACAGCCGAAGAAAAGTTCATATCATTTGCAGCAAACATGAGTTTCATGGTGACAAGCCAGCAATACAAAGTCATAACTAACAGGCAGATGCTATGCTAATGCTACAGCTGGGTGAAGTCAAGGTTACATACATAACAGTGAAAATCAGAAAGAATGGAATCCTAATAATCAAGTCTTAAAATCTATTTGCACCTAAACGGATGCTGAGGAGAAGAGTTTTATGACAGGACCATGATAGCAGGTTAATCCCAAAATCAGACCAGCAGCGGAATCTTTCGACAGAGATACCAAAAACTCAGAGCTCGACGCTTCACTTTTGAATTGGGGTTCAGAGAAATGTCCTGCAAGGTTTGCTGTTCTTTGATAGTCCTCAAAATCCTCATGTAATCTTTGGAAGTCGAATGGTTGCAGAATTCGAATAGTTGGTTCCGTGAAGCTGCACAAACACATTGCAGACATGAATACAAGTGAATAAGGCAAGAAATCAGAAAAAGAGTAAGCAATGCTAAATTCGGTTTCTGTATCAAGTCAGATTCGAGTTTCACATTTGAAAAGGTCAAAATAATGGATTGATTAACGTGCACAAGTGAACTTAAAGAAGATATTGTGGAAAGGTTTACTACAATCACGCTCATTGTGCAATCCAGGACGAATACAGTGGTGGAGGTTTAATTGTTGTTGAAAATAAAACCGAAGATCACAGGAAATTACCTGTAATAACTTCCAGTCACATGTCAAAGGTGATGGTGTCTCTCCTCATGCCTCAACCCTTATCCAATTTCTCGTCAACTATGCCCACGAACCCTGCCTCAATGAAACAACAAGTATTAGTTAAATTTGTCTAAGCTGCAAAATTCAGAAAAGATATATGTTCACAGTGGTAAAAAAGCGTCTGAACATAAACTTTCACGTGGTTAAAGTTTCCAAAGTTCGTTACACTACAGACAAAACTAAAGAGTGACTCACCCCAAGCTGGCCCACAGGATATCGACGGCAAACAGAATTTTCGTACAACCACAACGGGTTGATTTTCACAGCTAATCATTCTCACTCAAAAACGGATTTTCTCACGCATCCAAGTTAGCTCCCAGATTCACCTATAAAAGGACACCAATCATTGTGAAAACGGAGGCCACAACCAACACACCTGAAAAACCCTAGAAGAAACCTCAAAACACACAGAACAACGATTGAAATTCTGCAAAAATCATCACCCAAAAAACCCTAACACTAAAGCTCAAAATCCATTTTGATTCACCTCTGATTTTCGCATTGGAAATCAGAGGTTGAAGAGCTAAAACCCTCATTCGTACGTGAAGAACAACGAAGAAACAAAGACGTAAGAAAAGAATAAGATTCGAAGCCGTACCTGTTATCTCATTTTCGTCGTTCACGATTCGGTAGCTTCCTTTCTCCCTTTACACTTTTTGCCATAACTTAATTGATGCTTGTTCTTTTCTTCTCAAAATGTTGTTGATGGTAATGGATTCTTGACGCATTGTTTGACGTTCGGTTTAAGCCATCAATAAAGATACGATGAGGTTTCGTCTTCTTCTATGAAGAAATAGAAACTGAGTATCGAGATGAAAAGATTGGGGATCCGAAAGGGATTAGGTTTTGTTTCTGTTTTTCTTCCACTCGGTTATTTGAGTTTCAGATGATGGTGATGATACGTTGAAGGTTGGTGTTCTTGAAGAACACCACCTGAGTTGAACTTTGGTGATTCGATGAGAATGGAGAGAGGCAGATTTGTTTGATTCTTGATAATGTTTTGTTTTCTTTCTGTTTGTTGTTAAATGGTTTGGAGATGTTGAGAGGAAGAGGGAGACATTCGCAGTTGTCTCGTCTCAATTCCCTGTGTTTGTTTTCCTTGATCAGAGTGTCATGAGTTTTCTTTATTCATACAGTTCGTTTTTTTTATAAAAAATGATAAAGTCTGCTGTTCATGATTTGTTGCTTCCCGAGATGGTATTGTCCACTGCCCAAGACACATTTTATTTCCTAGTTGTTTCTATCTGGGAGATATTCAAATTTTGTGACTTCTCATAACCTTGGGAATCGACCGATGATGCATCCTAGCTAGGTCTGTTTTTTTATTCATTGCTCATTTAATACATTGGGTTTATTTGTGACCTATTGGATGGAAATTTTTACTTTATTGATTCTAGACTTGCTGGTTCGGATTCATCCTAAAATCATGCATCTCTTTTTTTTTATTTATTTTATTTTTGCTTTTTTAAAAAGAGAATAAAAGAAATCAAAACAAAAAAAAACATATATAATTAAGTTCTAAACAATTTTGTTTAAATTAATTTAATCAGTTTTCTAATTAATTTAATTAAGTAATCTTGTTTAAATTAATTATGTAGTTTCTCCTTATCAAAAATGCTTAGATTAATTAAATAGTTTTTTTGTTTAATTAGATTAATGAATTTGGTAGTTAATCTAATTAAATATTACTATTTAATTAATTAATTTTTCTCCTTTGCTCGATTATGTGTGTGATATGAGTTTTGCGTATGCTCGATTTCTATTTGCGTGCGACATGATATAATGCTTACTCGTGTGATTACTTTTGCATTTTTGACGATAAAATTGCTAAGTAAAAAACGAACGCACATTAAGATTAGTCATTTCGAAGATAAACGAAATCTTTGGTCCAACGCCAAATAAATATCCATATGCACTTCACTTCATACACACACGTAAGTCGATCGTTCTTCGATCGCCATCTGCACGAACTTTGCACCTTACACTTTTAGCAACATTTTCCAGCTTAATAAATCAACGCATTGCGCTTGTTTTCCATAGCTAGTCTTTAGCTTATTTCCTCAACTTTGCGAGTCGAGCACATTGTGCCTCGCTAACAAAACCAACAAATAAAACTTCCACTTGCATCCACCTTAAACTTCAAAAACCGAAATGTTACTTTCTTAGATCCAAACCCTTGATCCAACATCAAGCGGTCTTAGGAAACAAAACACTTCAATAAATACGAGGAAAATTGCACGCCACGAGCCTTAAGCGATAGAAAGGGGGATAACGAGCTTTCGTTACTCGCTCCGATTATTTCGACGCAGGACACTCGTCTTGTTGGGCGAGATAAACTATCCATAGTCTTTAGTGCAAATGGACTCTTAAATCCTTTCATCGAAGAAAGGTAATAAAATTAACAACCAATACCCATATCAGGCCGAACTACGAAGCTCTGACTTTCCCATTGCACAAGGGAATACGTAGGCACGAGGATCTCAATCCTTGCCGAGCCCCTAGGATCAATAAACCCTTTAGTTCAACAAGTAATCATAAGTATAGACATCCTTTCGCGCGTGACAATCTAGATGGTTCCCATCGAGTACGATGGATGTAGGAGGTGCTAATACCTTCCTCCTACATAACCGACTTCCGAACCCCGACAATGGTTTGCGATGACCTTGTTTTATCCCTTTTCGGTGGTTTTATCTATATTTCCCATTTCCCTCTTCGGGAATAAATAAAATTAGGTGGCGACTCTCAAGTCAGCCCAGCCGCGACCGCGTTCGCGAGGGATCGTATTTTTCGAGGTACGACAGTACGTAAAATACATTACTATATTTTCTTACATTTTATGTATATAGAATGTAGAGTACAAAAATTGTTCAACAAATATAAATAACTCTATAGATTTTATGCAAGGACTATAACTTAATAAAAGAAAATAAATATTTGTTCATTAAAAAATTTTGGAAAGAAAAATATATGTATACTATAAAATGCATTTTTTAAGAAAATAATTTATTCAATCAAATCACCATTAAGACTTATCTTTACAATATAAAAATTTCAAAAATAAATATGTATCATACATACAAAAAATTCACTTTATATTTGGGAAATTATATTTTATTTATTTACTTATAAAACAAACTAATTACAATAACAAAAGTTAATAACAAATTGATAACATTTAATATCAAATAAATAATAGTCAATCTTAATAAAATAGTCACAACCATAACATTATACTATAAATCAAATATTAAATTAATCACATTAATTTTGTCAATCAATACTTTACAACAAAGTAATAACATTTAGTTATGAAATATATATTTTTAAATATTAAAACATTTACAATCATGAATATATTTTCTAGTAGCTATTTAGTATTTCAATCACAAATCTTTTATTACTAAAAATAATAATATTTGTAATCTTTCTGCGAAACTTCAATATTATTGATTTAATCCTTCTGAGATTCTTTAACATGATTGATGCACTTATTTTCGGATGCATAAAAATCTTCATTGATTTTCTGATCAATTGAGACAAAATATGTTATAATAATAATAATAGTAAATTTTTAAGTTCTTCTGAAACTATAAATAATTCCATCAATTAAAATTAAAATATAATCATTTGCACTATTCTTACTATAATATTATTCAAGAACTCAATCACAAATACTTTATTAATCAAAATAATAATATTTACAATTCTACAGTTATTTAGAAACTATAAAATAAATTTGTTATTTTGCTATCCTTTTATATGTTCTTCACGAAGTATATCAGAAATTCATTATTTTTCATCCTTCAGGATATTTTATATGTTCTCCGGGAATTATCTAAGAAACTGTTATTTTGCTATCCTTCAGGAATAGTTCGATAAGTGCTTCAAGAACTTTATAAAAAATTGTTTAGAAATCCTTCGAGGATGCGTTATAAGTTCTTCAGGAACTATATAAATAATTTCGTTTGTTATCCTCCAGGGATAACTTGATAAGTTCTTTAGGAACTATATAAAAAAAATGTTTTGCAATCCTTCAGGGATGCTTTAACATTATTCATGTAATCCTTCTGGGATGCATTAAAATCATCACTGATTTTATTTTTCATTTTCTAATCAATATTTATAAATAACACATTCAAAATATTAAAAAATAATAGTACCTTATAAATGTCGAAGCTTCGTGCTGATAACGTGTTATAAAATAAGGAGAAAGAATATAAAATATAAGAGAGAAAGATTATAATGATTATGTATTATTTCAGTGGTGTGTCGTATACAATGAGATTGATCTTATTTATATGATATCATATAAACATTATAATAAATACAAATTAATTAAATAAGGAAAGAAGTTATTGGGAGACAAATCATCCAATTATTCATAACATTATTGTTACCGACTGGCCCAATTCCTAGAATTGGGTCATATCTATCTCGCGGCCCAACGGCCCAATGACCCAATGATGCTCGGAATCCTGAGGATCGGCTGCTCGACGAACCCCTTGCTCGGTGCTAAAGACATCCGACCCAGGACAAGTCGAGCAGATACATTCTTGCCCTAACGGCTAGTTCCTAACCGTCAACGGTTGTTATGGGATCCGGGATCCGCGCCTAACAATTTGGGCCAATAACCATCCTCTTGGACCAGTATATAAACCCTCTCATTTGAGAGGGTCATATATAAAATAATCTTGACCCAAAAAATCTTGTACTTGCTCACTCGTTGCTCACTCCCTGACTTTAGCATCAGAGTGCCTTTGCAGGTACACCCTTTTTTCCCATCATCAACCTCGCTCATCCACGTTCGACACGGCCACATCGGATCCTGATCTCCAGGTACGATCAGGTGGCTCCGTCTATGGGAAACAAACTTCCCAGTTCTTCTTCATTAAAGAATTTCAAGAACCAAAGTTTACGATTCAAAAAGATCCATGGCCGCTAACGACATCATGTGCGAAACCCGTACTGCTAATGGTATCCTTATTACTCAACGGGGGAGCAACCCTTTCACCCCCTCACACGAAGAAACCGTCCAGGATCGCCAGGACGGAAAGACAGCTTCACCATCTCCCGAGCGCGACCAGCCGCTCGAGAGCCAACCAGAGATCATACCTTCTGTGGCCGCGCCTACCGGATCAGACTTCGCCGCACTAGTTGAAACGCTCAATCAAACCTATCTCTTGCTCCTAGCGCACGGTGCGAAGATAGCCTGTCTCGAAGAAACCAGTCGTCGATCATCTCGATCTCCTAAAAGGCATCGGGGGCAACGCAACCCTTCTCCCCGAAGAAAGAAAGATAAAGGCTATCACGACGAATCTTCTATCCAGAATCGTGGTCGGTCACCTCCACAAAGTGGTCGCTCATCGGTGCCGACCAAGGTTCATCAAGGGTCGCAAGAAGACAATCGTCGTTCCCCTCCCCGAAAAGGAAGACGATCCCGATCTCCATCTCCGAAATGATCAAAAAAGAACAGGTCAAACTCTCCGTCCCCACGACGAAATAGAAAACACCGTTCAAGATCTCATTCGCTCACCTCTAGTGATGACGAAGATATCAGAGGACCCCTCTCATCTGAGATTATGGCTACCAGATGGACAAGAGGGCTCGAGAAGC
Organism: Lathyrus aphaca; assembly: GCA_963966055.1. Classification (NCBI taxonomy): domain Eukaryota; kingdom Viridiplantae; phylum Streptophyta; class Magnoliopsida; order Fabales; family Fabaceae; genus Lathyrus; species Lathyrus aphaca. The sequence continues at coordinate 27,791,567 of OZ014525.1, forward strand.
CCCCATCATTGGGTTCGAATGACGGAACAACTGATCCCGACGAACATATTGAGAACATCGACGCCCTGCTCGACTACAAAGGCGTCCGAGGAGAAATCAAATTTTGTCTCTTTCCGACCACCTTAAGGAAAGGAGCGATGACTTGGTATAAAAGCCTCGAGCCCGAATCCATCACTTCCTGGAGACAGCTCGGTCGAACTTTCTCCAGGCGTTTCACCGCTTCCAGACGCCATCCAAAGACAGAAGCGTCACTTGAAGCCATAATCCAGGGCAAAGATGAGCCCCTCAGAACCTATATCGAGAGGCTCAATAAAGAAGTCGTCCATGTCTCAACCACGGATGACATGAAAAAATACTTACTGGAGCGCAGATTACGCCCATCTACCGATTTCCACCGAGCAGTGGGTATTGAGACACCTGCCACTCTAGATGCTTTCCTCTTAAAAGCTCAAGCGTATATCCTGTACGAGGAAAAGCAGGTGGCCAGCTCCGTCTGCGATGCTCGACATAGAGAGAATGCAAACCTTTCTAAATCCGACGAACCCTCGACATCTCGTCAGGGAAATGACAAAAGAAAGGAAGACCGCTCCCGTGAACCGCGGGAGCAGAGAGGGCCAGTGGGCCGATTTCGTGAGTATACACCTCTGCTGGTATCGAGGGAGAAAATATTGTCCGAATGTGCTAACTCGGAGTTCCGTCAAGCGGGGGTTCGCTTCCCCAAGCAAATGCCTGCCAAACTGGGCACAGACAAAACCAAGTACTGCAGGTTCCACAAGAGCCATGGACACAATACCGAGGATTGCATCCACCTGAAGGACGTAATAGAGATACTCATCAAAGATGGCCACCTCAAACAGTTCACGAAATCCAAAGAAGCCTCCAGGCCAGAAGCACAAGAAACCATCAAGGTCGAGGAAGCGGTAGTGCTCCCTGCGGACACCAATATGCAAGTCGCCCTCAGCATCTACCGCCCGAAAGATTTCTTTCTGCCCGACCGTCAGGAAAGTCCAGGTTATCTATCTTCCCATAGCCCCTGGGAAGCATTCCCATCCGCAATGGTGATCTCAGGCGGGGGATTCAACAGGATCACGGTCGGCTCCATAAAGAGGAAATTCGACCAACTGATTGCAAAAGGGTCGGCCTTGAATGCAACGTTGGACCCTCCCAGAGACAATTCGGTGCCCATTTCCTTCTACAAGGAGGAACTATTAAGGGGAGCGCCTAATTCCAGCATTCCACTGCTCATTTGAGCCCAGATGGCCAACTTCGACGTCCGCAGAATATTGGTCGACCAGGGTAGCTCATGCGATATCATGTATTCGCAATTATTCGCTACACTCCAGCTAAACAAGACTCACCTGACACCATACGTGGGATCCGACCTCCAAGGTTTTAATGGTGCGGTGTCACGACCATGGGGTTATGTCGATCTCATAGTCACGTTTGGAGCCGCAAAAACTGCCCGATCAATCCACATCCAATATTTGGTCGTCGGTTGCCCTTCTCTATATCAATGCATTCTAGGTCGACCAACGTTGGCCGATCTTCTGGCTGTCCCATCAACCGTCCACCTGAAGATGAAATATTACACAACGTCAGGAAGAGTAGCCACCCTGCATGGTGACGTGGAAGCCGTCCGTCGTTGTTTCGAAGCGGCCTTTAAAGGCCTTTGCTTGATATCATATCAGTCCAATTCTTCCACCTCAGCATCTTCCCTGAACACAGAAGTGCCCGCACCTCTCCCTTGGGTCGATTCAATTGACCTAGATTTCAGGTTTCCGTACGAAGCTGAAGGTTCCCAGCAGCCCTCCTCTTCATTAGCCCGACCAATCACCGACGGCGAATTCGAGCTAATCCCGCTGGGGGAAGATCCGAGCACATGCATAAAGGTTAGAGCCCACCTCCCAGAGCTAGCAAAGAAACAGCTAGAGGCATGCCTGAAAGGGAATGCCGACCTGTTCGCATGGAGTGCAGCAGAAATGCCCGGACTCGATCTAGACGTAGCATGCCACCATCTATCCATTGATCCCAATCACAAGGCCGCCGCCCAACGGAGGAGAAAACAGTCGACCGAAAAAACTAAAGCGGACGCAAAAGCTGTAAAAGACCTCCTAGAGGCAAACTTTGTAACGGAGGCCAGGTACACTACCTGGCTTTCCAATGTTGTACTTGTGAAAAAATCTAATGAAAAGTGGAGAATGTGCGTTGATTATACCAATCTTAACTGGGCTTGCCCGAAAGATGCTTACCCATTGCCAAATATTGATAAATTTGTCGACAACTCGGCAGATTTCAAACTGCTATCATTTATGGACGCTAATTCAGGATATAATCAAATTCTCATGGTCGTGGCCGACAAAAAACACACGGCCTTCATGACCGAATCAGGCAATTACTACTATATCGTTATGCCCTTCGGTCTAAAAAACACAGGCGCCACTTATCAGCGCATGATGAACAAAGTTTTCCGAGCAGAAATTTGGGACATGCTAGAAGTATACATGGACGACATGATAGTCCAATCTCATGAAGAAACGGATCACACTTCCCACCTATGAAAGGTGTTCGACCAAGCTCGAAAATGCAAGATACGTTTCAACCCTGAAAAATGTACGTTCGGAGTTCGAGCGGGTAAATTCCTCGGGTTTTATTTAACCGAGCGAGGAATCGAAGCCAACCCGGACAAATGTTGAGCGTTCACTGAAATACCAACCCCAAACTCTAAAAAATCAATACAATCGTTAAATGGGGTGCTCGCTTCTCTCGCCCGATTTGTGGCTAAGTCTGCCCAACACGCGCTCCCGTTCTACAAACTCTTCCACAAAAAATCAACTTTCGAATGGACTGACGAATACGAGCAAGCCCTGACTCACTTAAAAGAGCACTATCTGAACCCCCGGTACTCTCCAGACCTAACGAAGGCGAAACACTGTACCTTTACCTCACTGTAACGAACGAGGCGGTCAGCGCATCCAATTCGCGAGCTTCCCGAGGGGCAAAAACCCATTTACTTTACGAGCAAGGCATTGATTGGTCCTGAACTCAGGTACTTACAAATCGAAAAAGTAGCAATGGCCCTCCTCTTCGTAGCAAGAAGGTTACGACACTACTTCTTGGCCCATACTATTGTCATCAGGACAGACCAACCCATCAGTCAGATGCTCGGAAGGCCATATATGGTCGGACGTATACTGAAATGGTCACTAGAATTATCTGAGTTCGACATCAAATTCGAAGGACAAAAGGCCCTCAAAGCTCAATCCCTGGCCGACTTTGTGGAAAAGTTTACCTTCACCGAGCAAACTGCGACATCTCCGTCTAAGTGGACCATCTTCGTCGATGGAGCATCTAGCTCGACAGGAAGCGGGGCCGGAGTAATACTGGATAACGAGGAAGGAACCCTCATCGAAGTATCCTTAACCTTATATTTCCGCACGTCCAATAATCAAGCAGAGTATGAAGCCATCCTGGCCGGTTTACGCCTTGCAGACGACCTAGGAGCAGAGGAAATTGTAATATGCACGGACTCCTAGTTGGTCGCCAACCAAGTACGGGGCGATTTTCAAGCCAAGAACGACAACATGGCCGAATATATAGCCTTGGTCAAAGAGAGGCTAAAAAGATTCACATCCGTGGAAGTCAGACACGTCCCGTGCGAAAACAACACCCGAGCGAATATATTGTCCAAACTGGCGAGCACCAAGAAGAAGGGGGAAACAAATCTGTCATACAGAAGATACTCCCTCAACCCAGCATTGGGAAAATATCAACACCAATATACATCAACATCGTGGGTGACGCTAACTGTTGGATGACTCCATTATTCAACTATTTGACCAAAGACAAGTTACCAACAGACCCGAAAACGACCAACACCATACGGCGTAGGTCATGCTCGTATACGATGGTCGGGGGAAGATGTATCGCCGAGGTTTCTCCACACCACTCCTCAGATGCATCGAGGAAGAAAACATTCCACATGTTCTAAGGGGAGTCCACGAGGGGATCAACGCACAACATCCAGGTGGGAGATCGCTCGCTCGCAAGATTCTACGAGCGGGATACTATTGGCCGACAATGCAGGACGATACGAAGGAGCACGTTAAAAAATGTGACAAGTGCCAACGACATGGTGACGTGCACGTAACGCCCCTTACTGAGTTGAAATCACTGTCTTCCCCATGACCGTTTGCCTGGTGGGGACTGGACATATTAGGACCCTTCTTCATCGGCACCGGCCAAAACAAGTATTTATCATGGGCGTCGACTATTTCACTAAATGGATCGAAGCGGAGGCCTTAGCCAAAATCACCGTACTAAACATCTTACGCTTCTTCAAGCGGAACATCCTCGCCCGATTCGGAGTACCGCTCGCTATCGTAACAGATAACGGAACCCAGTTCACCGACAAACATTTCCAAGAATTTGTAGCCTCGGTGGGAACCAAACAACACTTCGCTTCTGTCGAGCACCCCCAGACTAACGGGAAAGTAGAAGCTGCTAACAGGGTAATCTTGAGAGGCCTTAAGCGAAGGTTAGACGAACACAAAAAACGCTGGGTCGAAGAGCTACACAATGTTCTTTGGGCATACAGGACCACGCCTCACTCGATAACCGGGGAATCCCCATTCCGACTAGCATACGGAACCGAAGTTGTCATTCTCATAGAGATGCACATACCGTCCATGCAAACAGAATCACCCATGGACCAAGATACCAACTCTGAAACGCTAAGAGAAGAGCTCGACTTGGTCGAAGAAATCCGATCAGAAGCAGCTCTTCGAGAAGTCGCGCTCAAACAAAAAATTGCAGCTCAACATAACACCAAAGTTATTAAACGAGCATTCGAAGTCGGGAGTCTCGTCTTGAGGAGAAACCACAAAGACTCCCGAGAAGGGAAACTGGCATCAAATTAGGAAGGTCCATATCGCATCTGAGCAAAGACCGAGAATGGGGCCTACTACTTAGAAAATCTTCAAGGGGAAGAAATCACACGGCCATGGAACGCCGAGAAACTCAAGCAATATTACAGCTAGTATGAAGGTCGCCTTACTCCCGTACGAGGAGCAAATTGCCCGACCAAACCTGCATGCCCAGGTACAAGCATTGCAGCCTAAAACGTTTGACCAACAAGACCTCCCCATCACAATGAGGAAGGTAATTGTCGCACGAACGGATACTCGAACGAGTCTGACGTTGCCTAAGTACCACGACCAGGAAGAACCCCAACTCGCGATGGGACGTTCAAGCCACGGAGATCCGATCCATAATCTTGACCCGGATACCGACCCAGAGTCAGCCTCTATACATCTAAATGGTCCCCCAATCGATGGATCACATTTCATTACAAGCATTTACCCCCTAATCGACCATTATATTATATTCCTCACACCAGACGAACGCAAAACACTTAGCGAAAAAAGACATTTAAATTAAAGGTCCTCCGACAGACGGGCAGTCATACATATAACAAAAATACTGCAAAAATCATAAAATGACCACCAAGGTCGGAAATATGAATCAAAAGATTGCGACCCCTAAAGGCCGACTTGTTCAGAGTTACATAAAAAGGGGACCGCGTCCCCGAACAAAAAATAAAGATTACACTTGTTTTTTTGGGCACACATGCCGACCTAATTACCCTCCCCTTCTTGCGCGCCTGGCTGATTTTCGCTCGGAGGTGGCTGGGCTTCAGACTGGACAGGTTGGTCGGGCTCCCCCGGTTGTGAATCATCCACGATCATGTAATCTGGAACTACAACCCGACCATCCACAACCTTATATAAATAGCTGATCTGATCATCCTCGAGATTCAGCTCGGGATGAAGGGCCTTAATCTGATCCATAACATTCTAGAAGCTCAACTTGGTCGAGTCCCTCAAATCGTCCAGATCTTGATCCAGCCGGGCAAGGAAATGCGCCCTGCTCATCAGACCCTTGGTATCCTAGTCTACATCATCCTTGGGAAAGAAAGTCTTTTTCAACTTCCTGTTCTGATCAACAACTCGCTTCTTATCCACCTCCAGCTTTGCGATCACGTCCGCCCGCACCGCCAGCTCTTTAGTCGCGGCCTCCGCGTCCTCAGCGACCTTCCTCGCTTTCTCTTCCGAAGCAGCTATGAGGGACTTCATGCGGATGATTTCGCACTCCTGTCCAGAGCTTCCCTCGGAAAACATAGAGGTCATCGACAACACCCGCATCACGAAACTTGCATCCTGTTCCAAGGATAATCTCCGAGCAGGACGGTCCATATGCTCGAGGGACAGCGAATTCGCCCGTTCAACCTCCAAATAGGTGCTCTCAAAGAAGTTGTGATGCACGAAACACGGAGGCAAAGAGTATTTTGGTTTTGTAGGAGCGTTGATCGTTAGATCCATGATAGTCGGTCCAACTTTATGCTTCTTAAGGGTTGAACCTGAAGTCACGCCCGGAGATCCTCGAGCAATAGAACCCGAGCCGGAGCCGCTCGTATCATTTCCCACCAGTCGAGTCTGAATGGTCTTGGCCTTCCACATGTTGCCTTGCATCAATATCTCCTGGATCTTGTCCAGAAATTTCGCCATAGAGCCTACAAAACAAAGGAAAAAAGGGTCAGACCGACCACGAGCATAAAATCACAACAAATAAACAACAATAAAAAACAAGGAGTACCAAATAGGTCGGACACTTCTTGTCCGTTTTTACAGGCCAGGAGAGTTGTGACGTCGATAAGCGGACGTTCCATAGCTTCTTCTCCATCAGAAGCCAACATCACCTTTCCCTCTCCGTCGAGCATAGAGATCGGAGTGGAAGATGACGCCAGGTTACGGAACTCCTCGAAGCTGGTTGCGTCCTCCTCGCCTAGAGCATCCCCTATTTGGATGAAGTCACTCACCGGCCACCCGTAATGACCGTAATCCCACAAGAAAGGGAACCTATAAATCCTCCTACGGATCGGACGACCTTCTGCGTCCAGCCATCGCACATCATTTTCACTGGTATCGTCCCCCATAAAACAGATCGACCTTGTTGCTCCCCTAGTCACAGGCACGATAAAGATGTAGTCACCTTTGAATGATCGGATAGACTCCGAATGCGCCTTAAAAATTTTAGCCCATTGTTTGAAAGAGATGAAACCCTTCCGGGCAGTCCCACGCCCCACCTGGTGCTGCAGAGAAAACAACCAGAAGAAGAGAGGAAGAGTAGACCCCGCTCCCAGGTGCGCACATGTCAACTCGAATGCCCTCATGAAGGCATAAGAATTAGGGTGCAGTTGCGAGGGCGCTAAAACAAGGTAACCGAGCACCGAGCATACCAGGTCACTGAAAGGCATCCTAATCCCCAGGGTCGTTACGATACACCTCTACATCGAGAAATTTCTCCCACCAAACTCCGAGAAAATCCGATCGTCGTCACATGGGCATGTCACCCCCCAGTGGGTAGGGTTCCCCACCACAAGCAAAAGATCCACACGCGGTCGAGCGTAAGACGAGACCTTATCCAGCAAGTCTTCGACAACCCACTCCTCAGGCGTGAGTACCCTCTCCTCCTCTTCTGGAACCTTAGGGGCGCCAACCCCGTCCCCAGATATTATCCCAGCTTCATTTACTTCAGTCGCCTCTGAATCCTCCGAGGAACTTTCAGAGCCCGGCGAAACAATTTCCGAGGAGTCCGAATCCTCCGATGAACTCTCCTCCGAGGATATGTCGAAGGGATCGATGAGCACGTTTTCACCTGAAAAGTAGAGTAATGGTGTCAGTGAATTCGATCAGAATATCAAATCCACCTTTCCATTACCTATCAAGTGAAAGGGAATGCAACGGTCCTAGAACAGAGTCCCGACTAAAGCCCTCGAGTGACCGACGCCCAAAACATACGATCAACATTCGACATGGAATCACTAAACCACGTGGTTCGCAACGGACATAGGATCGTCATAAAACCCTAAACCTTGGTCGAGCTTCGACCAAAATCACCGCCCACCGTGAATCAGGGTTCAGAGTAGGCAGCAATACAGCTACTACTAAAACCTAAAATCTATATACATTACTTTAATCTACCGATAAAATTGAAACCTAAACCGCATGCATCACTACTTCATAAGAGCTAAATCTAAAATTCGAAACAAAGTTCTTACCTTGGCCTTGAGACGCCATTTCAGTATAGTATGTTGAGAAGTGCGGTGGTCGACAACAATCTGCGGTGATCGACGGCAGAGTAAGGTAAATAGAAGCGCGGGCAGGGATGTAAGGAAGAAGACGAAACAAAAAGGGCCAAAATGAAACAACATTTCTATTTATAGGGAAAAGAGCATGTGCGTCTAAAGCGTGACCCCTATCCCTAGGCAATGATAGCCTACACGCTAGCCCTTAGGCTAGCCGTCAGAACATTAAATTGGCATAAATCCCAAGACACGTCACCTTTTCGTTTCCATTTCCTCCACACCGTCCAACGAGCAGAACGCTCGGAAGATCAATCCTCTGATGTCCGGTGATATTTCCGAGCAAAAAGCCACCTTTAAGTCATCACTTCCTCGAACAAAAGCAACGACTTGGGGGGCTCCTGTTCTGGACTGGCCCAATTCCTAGAATTGGGCCCTATCTATCTCGCGGCCCAATGGCCCAATGACCCAACAATGCTCGGAATCCTGAGGATCGATTTCTCGACGAACCCCTTGCTCGGTGCTAAAGCCATCCGACCCAGGACAAGTCGAGCAGATACATTTTTGCCCTAACGGCTAGTTCCTAACCGTCAATGGTTGTTACGGGATCCGCGATCCGCGCCCAACAATTTGGGCCAATAACCATCTTCTTGGACCAATATATAAACCCTCTCATTTGAGAGGGTCAGGTATAAAAAAATCTTGACCCAAAAAATCTTGTACTTGCTCACTCGTTGCTCACTCTCTGACTTTAGCATCAGAGTGCCTTTGCAGGTACACCTCTTGTTCCCATTATTAACCTCGCTCATCCACGTTCGACGTGACCACATCGGATCCTATTCTCCATGTACGATCAATTTTTATATCACTTTTTGAAATATCTTGTTCTAATCAAACTTTAATAGTTAAACCTATTGAACACCTATGTTTAAACGCATTCCTGAACAAAATGAGTAATTATTTTAATTGTTGTTATGATAAATTTGATAATTAGAAGAATATATTTATCTTGAAGTAGAAAAGTAGATTGTGGGTTTTAACAAAAGGTTATATAACCAGAAGGGTTAAGTGTGTGAAGAGTAGAGTGAAACAAATTCATATACATTCTGAAGATAGAATATGTGAATATATTCATCAGAACATGAAGGCACCATAATAGGAAAATATGTACAAGGAGATAAGAAGAATGAAAACTCCATTCGTTTACACTCAAGAGCAATCAACTCAAATATGTTAAAGAGTGTGGACCTTTGTGTATCTGCTTATCGAAGACGCGTATATATATATATATATATATATATATATATATATATATATATATATATATATATATATATATATATATATATATATATATATATATATATATATATATAAAGACAAGGTTAATAATATATTTCTCTATTATGAAAATTTGAATACTATATCCTCTATTCTCAAAGTAAGGTCTCTTTCTGATGATTGAGAAAAAAGTCCTTAACTAAATGTTTAAGCATTGAAGTCTCATGCTCCCGGGAAGAGCCGAAAGTCTTGATCAGTGGATTAGGAAGAAAGTCTCATGTTTGAGGGCTTGAGCAGGAAGTCCTGAACAGGGAGTTTCAGCAAGGAAGTCTCAATTTGGGTGATTGAGCAGAAAGTCCTGAACGTGGAGTTTGGGCAAGGAAGTCTTATGTTTGCAGGCATGAGAAGAAGTCTATTTATGTGGAATTGAGTAGGAAGTCTTGAGCTGCTGGTTGAGGCAATTATAATTAGTTTGATTATAGTTAATATATCTTATGTTGCAAGGGGACTAGACTACTCCCAGTTTAGGAGAGGAACCATGATATATTATGTATCTCTTTAATTACTTTTGCATTTATATTCCGTTGTGCAAACAAACTTTGAAGTTAGACTTTGATCTGATTCAAACTCTTACTTGGATCAAAATCTGAGTGTGGCACCTTTGGTTCTGATACAGGTTTTAAAAAAAGAAGTAAACATTTCACTGCTCATACCCACTATGCTATCAGACTCTGAATGTGGTTCAGAATCTAATGTATCGAAATTCAAAGTGAAAAGAGTTTTGATATTTTGACATACACAATTCAACCCCATTCTTGTGTATTTTTCTCATCTTCATTATGAAGACAATTTCACATTCTTTTACTTAGAGTGCCCACAAACAAATCATAGGGATCATCTCTTTGAATCCAAGGAGATATGCATTTTTTAAGTAAGAGGATGTAGAGCATAAACTAGACGATCTACATCCAATCAAGGAGATAATAACATGATCTCCATATATGGCATATATGATATCCCTCCATAAACTAAAATTACTTTTGATCCTTCTCCCCCTGCATTTTCCCAAAAGAGTTAAGTTAACTAGGTCGAGATCCAAGACCCCAATACCACTTATCCTCTTAGGTTTACAAATATAATACTACTTAACCTAAGAAATATTTGATTCACCCTTCATCAAACCCTAGAGGAACCTTATTTGGATTTTGAGTATCTTTCAAACCCTTAGAGGTATCATTAGGAAAGGAAAATAAAAAACAGGAATAACATTAAGCACAAAATTAAGTAACACCACCCATCCTCTCTAACTAACATTCATATGTTCCCATGAAAGAAATCGCCAATAAATAAAATTAACTTGGGGATCGCACATAGTCTAAAGACGAGGATTAACTCTCACCAAAAAACCGAGGTATAAGAAAGGCAAGGATTGTTGGTTACAATGAAGAAACTCACAAACTAGGTCCAAAATGGCACAATCCACATTGACCCATATAAGACTATTCTTTATAAAAAATTGACACAAATACAACAAGATTCTCATAAAACTCACAAGCATGCATCCAAGATCTCCACTTATCATTAAACCCAAACTTTATAAGCATATAAATTAGAAAATGCCAAGTAACTGAATCACGAGCTTTCTTAAAATATTCTTTAAAATAAGGTGGAGTATTATGGTTTTCTTAGCCTTATAAACCAATGTATTCACATCTACCACCCCATCAACAAACACCCGTCCTTTAAGGAAAGTTGACTAATTAGGGGAAATATAATTGTCCACAACCTTTTCAAATCTAATCGCCAACACTTTAGCTACCAGCTTAAAAAGAAAGGCCGCCAAGGAAATATGCTAAATATTTCTCAAATGATATTGGGACTTAACTTTACGAATCAAGGTCATTAAGTAAGAAAATAAGTGTGAGGAAGAGAAGCAAAGCTATGGGACTAGTCAAACATTACCCTCAAGTTATCCATAAGTAGAGACTAAAACCTTCTGAAGAAAGAGAAAATTGAACCCATTAAGTCTTAGGCTTTTATTATCGTGGCACTGTAAAACTTCCTAGTCAATATCGGGAAGGATAAAGTAAGCAGAAAAAGTCATGTTATTCTCAATTGAAAGAGATTGAAAGAATGCCTCGTAAAGTTGAGGCTGATCCTCAAAAGGTTTTTTAAAGTGTCTAGAAAACTATTTTGCAACCTCCTGACAGATCCCAAAATCCCCGTCAATTCAACCATCTCCTATCTTAAGAGCTAAAATTTTATCTTACTCCTACTCTTAAAATAAACATGTAAGAAACCAAAGTTGACATCTTCCTCTTTAAGCCACTTAGCTTTAGTGCTTTGATAAAACTTAGAATCTTTGACTCTTAACAAGGACCAAAGAACTGCAATTATCAAAGTCCTAGCCGTAATCTCATTTTTCGTGAGAGAACCCTGTAACTTAGAGATGCACCTAAGAGGGGGTGAATTAGGCTTTAAAATTTTCTTCGAAGATTTATCGGTTCTTAGATTTTTACTTCCTTAAGAATTCTAAGTGTTGAAAAGATAAAGTGCGAAAAGTAAAAAGACACGGTGATTTATCCTGGTTCCCTTCACAATTTGAAGGTACATCCATTCCCCTTTCACACGAAAGAGATTTTACTATTGTTAGATATGTGTACAAGCCTACTCCCAAGACTTATCCTACAATCTTCTAACAACAATCCACCAAGAACAACCTCTTGTATTTACAAATTTAAATTCCTATTGAGAACAAATCTCACAACGGACCTCTTGTATCCACAATCCGGATAATAAGGAAAACCACCCAAGTAGAACAGGAAAATAATATTTTCCTTTCTACTCTCTTGTTTCCAAAAAACTTGGACAACAAGGAATAATAATAATTTTGATTTTGTAATAAGAGTATAAGATGAAAATTGAATATTTATTAATATAAATATTTATTTTCTTCTAGAAATAATTATCACTCTTAATAGATATACAAATGTTCTTATGAATGAGATGAAACTATGGTGAAGTATTTGAAAATTACGAAGAGTTTCTCTCAATAAAATTTTGAATATGAACACTTAGAAAATATTTTTAAAGATGAAGAGAATGAGTGAATATGTTTATGAAAATTGCAAGAAGGTGTCTTTAAAAACTGAAAATAAATTGCTTAAATAAGGTTTGAAACACTTGCATATATATTTTTAAGCAATAATTGTTATACATTTAATTTGATCCAAGATGCTCTTCAATTCTTAAATAATTCTTGAATAATGTTTGAAGCTTGAGACTTATGATTCACTTACTTTTTGCACACACAATCTTGAGCATAATTTGTTGTCTTTATCAAAACATGATATTTGAAGGAAACTAGTCTTCTCAATCTCCCCCTTTTTTATGATGACAACTTAAACTTGAAAATTTTCTCCAATCTTATTTCTCCAACAAAAGCTCCCCCTTGATTGATGCTCCCCCTTAATCAAAGAAGGTATGAATCATAATTCTGCATATGGTGTTAGAGAAAAACAAACACAAACACATACAGCTTCTCCCCTTTTGTCATTAGAAAAATGATGAGAAAAAACTCGAAGTATATAAAGAAATTATTTTAACAATATTTTTTACTTATGATTTTTACCTCATGAGAGACTTAATCAAACATTTATCCTTGCCGAAACATGATTTTGAATTCTTTGTCACAAAGTTGATTTGCACTCGGAAGATTATGCTTTAGTTTGTCAACTTAAAGTACATCTTCAATGGATGTGAAAGTTAGTGTATCAACTTTGCCAAATGCAAGGAATTATTCCTTTAAGGTATTCCTCATATGTGAAATAACCTTTGGACTTTGGAACTAGATTTGAAAGTTAGTTTATGTCTTTCCATCAAAAACTTAGAGCAACCACTTTATCAATCAGACATAGATTTTAAGTGGTCTCCAAGTAAACCTAAATATAATGATGGTTTATTTGGTACCCAATGTGCTTTGGGTCCATCATAGTTAGTTACTTTCTTGACCCACACATAATGCCCTTGTGCTATACTAAAATTTCTCACATAGTATGCATTAGGTGTATGGCCAATTATTCCATAATAAAACATGTTAGTTCAAAGTTGCTTTTAAACCTAGGAACATAAGACTTATTCTTAACAAATATTTTTCTTTTAGGATGATGATGAATTACTTTAGGCTTGTTCATTTTCTCTTTAATTTTTTGGTTACTTGTTTTACAAAGATTGTTTTATTGGAACTTGGTTTAGAAAATTTAGAGTATCCAAGTCCACTGTTGTCATTTGAATATCTTTGTTGGGTAAGCGTCATTTCCAATCCAACTTGTCCTTTCTCATATCTTTCAAGGACTCGTTTCAATTTGACAATTTGAAAAGATAGTGACTCACAATTTTTACATACAAGCTTTTGTCTTTGTTCACTTATAATCTTTTCTTTTTCATCCTTAGCATCTTTTTCCATATTAACAATTTTATCTTCCAAGGATGTTATCTGTTTCTTTTGACTTGAACATTTTCTAGAAAGTTTCAAAAGTTCATCATGTAATTCATGAAAATCACTTTGTAATTCATCATAAGATGGAATATCATTAGTTTCAGGATCACAAACCACATGTTCTTCATCACTTGAATTATGTGAGGCCATAAATGCCTTGTTTGCGTGATCTTCATCTGCAGATGAACTTATTTCAATGTCATCCCACGCAACATATGATTTCTATGGCCTTTTGTCCTTCTTTCTTTTGAAGTATTTATCATTCTTTATAAGTGTAGGACATTCAATTTTAACATGACCTTTTTCTCCACATTCAAAATATGTAATCTTCCTTGTAGGTGCTTCTTATTTAATGATTTCCTTTTTTCTTTCTTTTCTCATAAAATTTTCAAATTTCTTGATAAGTTCATCATCTTCATTGCTATCGGATTCATCCTCTTGATTGCTATCATAATTTTTTCCTTTTGTCTTTAATGAAACATATTTTGAATCATTTACTTGAATTTCATGCTTCTTCAATCTTTCAAGTTCTAATTCATGCTCTTGAAGTTTTTCGAACAAGGAAACAGATGTCGTTGTAGAAAGACTCTTCTTTTCTGAAATTGATGTCACCTTCGGTTGTCATTCCCTATTTAAAGACCTAAGTACTTTAAGATTTAATTCATCGTTGGTCTTACCAAGAGCGATCAAGTGATTGGTTAAGTGAACAAATATATTTTTTAGAGAAAATATTGATTCTCGGGGATGCAGTATGAACATTTCATATTCTTGACGTAGAGTATTCAATCTTGACCTTTTAACTTCAGTGGTGCCTTCATGAGTTTCCACCAAAGTGTCCCATATTTCCTTTGTCGATTTACATTAAGAAATTTGAAAAAAATGCGTTCATGCTTAAAGAGCTTTGAAGAATATTAATGGCTTTCTTGTCATATAACAATTTTTTCTTATCATCTTCATTGAGAGCACATTTTATTTTGTCGGAGGCTTCACCATTGATCACCATAATAGGAACATGTGGACCATTTTCAACAGATTCCCGTATTCCTTCTCCTTGTGCTTCCAAGTGATCTTTCATTCTAATTTTCCAAAAATCAAAATATTCACCAGAGAAAAGTAGAGGTTTGTTACTGCTGCTACCTTCTTTGAAAACCAGGATTGCGAAATCCATTCTGGATCTTTTAGGAACAAGTTACCTATAACTTGCTCTGATGCCAATTGTAACTTAGAGATGCGCCTAAGAGGGGGTGAATTAGGCTTTAAAATTTTCTTTGAAGATTTACCGTTTTTTTTTACTTCCATAAGAATTCTAAGTGTTGAAAAGATAAAGTGCGGAAAGTAAAAAGACACATTGATTTATCATGGTTCCCTTCACAAAACTAACAACAACCCACCAAGAACAACCTCTTGGATTTTACAAATTTAAAGTTCAATTGAGAACATATCTCACAACAGACCTCTTGTATCCACAATCCAGATAACAAGGAAAACCACCCAAGTAGAACAAAAAAACAATCATTTCCTTTCTACTCTCTTGTTTCCAACAAACTTGGACAACAAGAAATAATAATAATTCTGATTTTGTAATAAGAGTATAAGATGAAACTTGAATCTTTATCAATATAAATATTGATCTTCTTCTTGAAACAATTATCACTCTTAATAGATATACAAGTGTTTTTATGAATGAGATAAAACTATGGTGAAGTATTTGAAAATTATGAAGAGTTTCTCTCAATAAAATTTTGAATATGAACACTCAGAAAATATTTTTAAAGATGAAGAAAATGAGTGAATATGTTTATGAAAATTGCAAGGTGTCTTTAAGAACCGAAAATAAGTTGCTTAAATAATGTTTGAAACACTTGCATATATATATATATATATATATATATATATATATATATATATATATATATATATATATATATATATATATATATATATATATATAAGCAATAATTGTTATAACTTTAATTTGATCCAAGATGCTCTTCAATTCTTGAATAATTCTTTAATAATGTTTGAAGCTTGAGACTTATGATTCACTTCCTTTTTGCACACACAATCTTGAGCATAATGTTTTGTCTTCATCAAAACATGATATTTGAAGGAAGTTTGTCTTCACAAACCCCAATTAGCTTTAGAATCGAAAATACATACCTCTTATCTCTTGGGCATAATTTAGAAATCAAGATTACCAAACACCTACTTATTCCATACTTGCAAGATACCTTTGAGTGATTTAACCTTCTCTTGGAGAACACAAGCTTTTTGACTAAAGGACAAAGAATTGATCCAACTAGAGATCACCCCTTCTGAAATTGTTGTGATTATTTCAGTGATTATTAAATATAAAAGCCTTAGGCCCCATAACTAGTCAAAATATCTGAGGATTATCGAAAAATGATTTGAAACATATCTAGACCCACTGAGAAGCCAATTTCCACTAATCCCACCAATCACCAGACACAACAATTCTATCTAGCTTACCATCAATTCTCATTAAAGTGAAACCAAGTAAAATTCCTACCTAAAAGGGATAGATTAACAAGACCCATTTGAAGAAGAAAATTTGTAAAACACCAACAACCTTAATCCTCACATTAAAAGAACAAATTGAATTAAAGTCTCCCACCACACATCACATATCTTCTCTGAAGATATTATCAACGCGAAATGAGGTCAACTCATACAACCTCTTATAAGACAAAACATATGTTGTGAATCAAATACCTTAGAAACAAAGTATAATAAGTTTCTTTGTAATCAAGAAACCCACAAGGGTTCTGATTTAAGGTAACCAATGATAACAACAAAGATTGGTTATAAATTGTTATTCTTTCATTTCTCTTGAAACAAGATTACAAGTATACAAGAATAACAAATATAACCTCTCTCACTTTTGAATTAGGGTTTTATCTTCATATTTTCCCTTATATTTTAAAAGATGGGAGACTAGTATGTTATTTATAAGAATACTGACCTAATGGGCTTTTTAACAATTACTCATTACAAGCTAACTTATGATATAAACTAACTTAAATAATTGGATCCATAACACAAGGCCTAATTACACATACATACTAGAACTGACTTCAACTACAATATATAACTTTTGAACTAGCATGTGAATCAACTTCGACTTCATGCTAAATCTCTCTCATATCAGAGTTCGATCCAATATTTTACAGAATATGTGTTAGTATCAGTGTCGTGTGAGTTGTCTATGCATATGCATGTATATATGTCATGTGCAATTGCTAAAGATGATGTCATTGTTGGCCAAAAACGGCTCTTGTCTTCACATGAAGTTCTCTCAAAGGTCTCTTCACTCTATTCTTCTATGTGGCCCCCCTAGCTCAAGGTCCAAATAGGAATAAGAGGGTATGCGCTTCCACATTTAAATTTAAACTAGTAAACTAAACCTTTGCGTTGAAAAAGAATAGTTGATTAATTTCCAGCCTTAACTACCACTTCATCTCTCAATTACTAGCAATTACCAACCTTCTCTCTTCTCATTCTCTGTCTCTATTACATCGCCAATTAATTATATTAATGGAGAATCACCACCACAACCACCGTGAATTCTCCTTCTTAACCTCCTCCGGCGACTTCATCCGTAACAACAACACAGATCCTCCGATCAAAGAAATGGATCTCTTCTCATCATCACCTAACAACAATCAAGATCAAGATCAAAATCAAAATCAACATGTTAATGTAACGTTTTAAACATTAATATTGATCATATTTATATACATATTCTTAATCGATTTGATATATTTTTCTATATTAATTTTCTTTTTAAACAGACAGGACTGAATTTAACGTGTCCAAGTGCTTCAGTATCCAAACTAGAAAATCCTGAGAATTCTGAAACTGAGGTTTGTTTGTGTCTTACAATTTCCAACAACATATATATATATATATACATGTTTGTTCTTGTGTTGATAAAATCTCATTTCAGCTGATGAGTACACTGCAAATTCAATTGAGAAAGGTGCAAGAAGAGAATCAGAAACTAAGAAATGTGTTGGAACAAATCACCAAAAGCTATAGCCAATTACAAGCTCAGTTGTTCATCGCTTTGCAGAAACAAGAACATGACGATGTATGATATCTATATATTTTTTTCAACTTTTAGATTATTTTCATGTTTATATGATTTTATTTTATTTTTTTCTATAACAATTTTATTTTCGATTTTCACCACTAACTTAATCTGATTCAGGGTTAGTTTTGTCTTCAAGTGTTTCAATCCCCTTCCACAGAATAATTTTATTTTCAACAATTGTTTTTTCTACTAAATTTTTTGTTTCTTCTCAACATTAATTTCATAGTCAGTAATAAAGAAAATAAGGGTAGCGTGCGTCGCTTAAATTAGAAACCGTGTCTGTCTTTTTTCAAACTCCTTCTAAAATATCTATTATTTGGATTTTTCCGCAACTATAGTCAAGAAACATTTAATACATATTTTTTTTTTTTCATCTAAATTTTTTTAATTTTTGTTTTTATCAATTGAGGTTATTGGCAACTTCTCATAATAGTGATTACTGAACAAAGAAATGTCTGAAACAGAATATGGAAGCAAATCATGTGATGGAATCATCGGAACAAAAGACTATGAATGATGTATCTGTTTCTGATGGGAAACAAGCTTGTCTTTCTGATCATATTGCAAAAAATGTTGTTGAATGTTCTTCTTCACACTCATCTAAAACTTCAGAGCAAGATCTAAGTCATTTTAGAAAAGCTAGGGTTTCTATACGAGCAAGATCAGAAGCTCCCATGGTAAATATCTACTATATATGCATATGTGCATATTAATTAATTAAATGGAAGATTAGTATAATGATTAATATTGATGATTTGATTTTAGATTAGTGATGGATGTCAATGGAGGAAATATGGACAAAAAATGGCTAAGGGAAACCCTTGCCCTCGCGCGTACTATCGTTGCACTATGGCCGTAGGATGTCCCGTTCGCAAACAGGTAATCATTGTTGGTTATAAATTTTTGATAGATGAAGTGGTAATAACTATTAGAAACTCAGACTCAGAGGACTGTTATGGATTTTTACAGGTCCAGAGATGTGCCGAAGACAAGACGGTGTTGATAACAACATACGAAGGCAATCACAACCATCCACTCCCACCGGCCGCAACTGCAATAGCAAATACCACATCAGCAGCTGCAGCAATGCTACTATCAAGTTCTTCAATCTCATCAACACTATGCAAAGAATCAGCACCATTTTTATCTTCTTTCCCTTACGCTACAATATCAACCCTATCATCTTCTCAACCATTTCCAACTATCACTCTTGACTTGACAAACAGCCACAACCTTGCCATGCAACACAACAGATTTCCTCTACCGTTACAGCATCCACAACAACTTCTAGGTGTTAACCCGTTCATGTTCTCGCAGAAGCTACCAACTATGGCTTTGCCCTTACTTCAGCTAGGGCAACAACCACCTTCTTCAATGGTTGAGAGTGTGAGTGCAGCCATTTCTTCGGATCCAAACTTCACTGCAGCCTTGGCGGCAGCACTTTCGTCAATCATTGGAGCACAAAGAGGCGGCGTTGATAATAATAATAACAATGCTAGTGTGGTTCCTGCAGGTTCACCTCAGCTTCCTCAGTCATGCACTACATTCTCTACCAATTAGCTAGCTAGTATGTGAATCTTGTTTGAGCAACTACATATACATATAAGATATAGTATCTATATTTTTTCTATGTACAGAAAGAGAAGAAAAAATTACTTGTGCCGCATGACTACATTTTACTCTTATTTTGTTTTCTAATATATATATATATATATATATATATATATATATATATATATATATATATATATATATATATATATATATATATATATATATATATAACTCATGCTTTTAAATTGCGGGTATGCACGCAAAATCTTAATTACAACTACATTATTACTGATATGGTAGTCTTTATAATGACACAACTGTAATTTAATTTAAAATTACATGTGATGATTGCGGTGTAATTTAAAATCATGTGTGTCACTAGATCATGTTTGTTCAATTATTTTTATCCAATATTATAAAATTCAAGAATTTCTAATTAATTCCTAATCTTTGATTAATGCAATGAAAAATCTTAATTTTAACATCTTTTAACCATGTATTTCAAGTGTCTCTCGATTAACATTCATGATATAAAGGTCATACTATGTGTCCCAATGTTTGCAATTGCACCACTCGTAGCCGCAGATGCATTTTCGACTACAGATGCATCTGGGACTGCAATTGCTAAGAAAACTTATTTATCCAAGCCCAATCTATAAACAATTTATTTAAATCTCGTATTCAAGTTGTGTATATATTTTTTTTAAATAGTAAATCAGAAAAGATATAATATTATAAAAGTAAAACAAGAGTCACAAATAATACTCACGGAACAAAAAGCACCACCCGAAGTACTAAAAAAGAAACAAGTCTGACAAAGTCGTTGACAAAAAAACAACCTGAAATTTAAAATAACACACCCCGCAAGAAGAAAAAAACAAGCCAAATAGACCAACCAAACAAACTATCCTAAAGCGGCAAACACACAAGAACTTCGGAGAGATTAAGCTCTAAGAAGGAATGAAAGACAGCCTGCAAGAAATGCATACTATAAAAGGGCAGGTGGTCTCCCAGAATATCCCTAAATACCAAGTCAATTGAGCATGTCACGCTCCTAGTCAACCAGAGAAACAACATAATCTAGAGTGTGGCATGAACTCATTTTCAAGCAAAACTAATAATCGAAGACATCTAGTGAGTTATCATCAAGCTTTCACGACGAAACATAACATTGTTATGCATTTTCCAAATATTCCACACCACAGAATATCAGATGATCAAGCCTAAAGACGCCTTTTTCCCGTGACCCAATCTCAAAAACTACTCAAATAAATACCCCTAAAATCGACGGAGGTAAAGGCCTTATCTTCCCCCACCCGCCTAAAGAAAATATATGAGATGGCTGAAGCATAATATAAAGAGATGATCAGCAGACTTCATCTCTCCCGCACACAAAACATACTCTGCATTATTAAAACCACACACTATTCGACGTCTCGGAAAATACTCTTATATAGATCTTTCTTAAAACAAATCATATAATGAATATAAGAGAATATATATCTAACATGTTTCTTATCATTTTCTTTTACATTTAGTTTGAAAACTGAACAAACATGTTGATTTGTAATTCCTTATGTTGAAGTAGGTTGCTCGACAGAAATAAAGAAGTGTCAAATTGTAATAACTATCGAAATGTCAAAGGATATCTCGATAGAGCTTTATGACTTAGCTTTATTTTTGTTTTGTTTAGCTGAGTTAGTTAGGTTAGTTAGGTTTGCTTGGCATGCAAGCAAAATCAACGTATGAAAAGGGAGTAACCCTATTATTGACTGTAACTTGAGAAGTGAAAAAATGTAGTTTGCAAAGTTTGAGAGCAGAGAGATACTCTGCAGAATTTCACAATTTCCACTTCTTCCTTCTCTCGTTAAACCCTAATCTTCTTTTCTTCTCCAAATTCAATTTTCTTCTTTCAATTATCAATTACGCAGTGACATAATTTTGCAACCAAGGTTGGTTGAGCCACTCAAGTGAAAAATGATGAATAAGAGGAGTATTCAAGCATAAGGATTGATTCTTATTCATCAATATTGCATCGGAATTCTCCATATATTTCGGTGAATTTCCAACAGTTGTTATCTAGAGCACTGGCTGAACAATTCGTGAGGAGTAAAATACGATGGTAATGAATCATCTGAATGGGAATTTTCTGACGATTATCCTAATTCTGAAGGCTCATAAATATGAGAATATTTGTAAATAAATGAAGGTTGTTTTATGTTGTCAAGATCTTTGGGATCTGTTTGCACGGTAAAGAGGCAAGCAAAATTTTTAGTTTTAAAGATTTTGGGGTTTATCGTAACCACAGAGATCAGTGCAAGGGAAAGAATGGCGTTCTACAATTTCTACATATCTATGCTTATTGTGATAAGTTGGTTGATAGATCAACGGTACAAAAGATAAAAACGGAAAACATATAGACGAGAAATATAAAGTAAAGACTTCAAATATACGGAGTCTTGTTAGGATTGGGATCTCATCATTCGATAACACATGAATTTTTCTGACCAGTTAAACACAAATCAATCGTTCATCTAATACCTTCACTTATCATCCACAACATAAGTTATATGTATAACGCTACGTCGAGAGAACAACTATATTATCTCGGGGGTGATGTCTCACAAAACTCAATAACATAGAGGCTTTAAGAACTGATACTCATGCAAATGTTAAATCTAAATATATGTTAAGAATTTAGAACCTAACAGATAATCATCCTAGATCCATATCTAAAGAGTATATGTCTATAGCGGTTGAAATCAAGATATGAACACGTAAACGAGGCTAACATCCATATCATATAGATGATTGATTCATATAAAACGCAATGATCAGAATATGTACATATGAATAACCCTTTTTAACATGTATTCAAATAATTTGATAAGTATGTGAACATAGTTCTTCATATCTATTATCATGCATCCTCGCAATATTGTTTGTGTCAAAAACAATATTGTGGTTTTTACCGTGTTAATCCTATTCATGCTACTCGTGCTACTAATCAATACAATATGAAATTCTGGTATGACAGAAACAGATGTCGAATATGATGTTGATACATCTTATTCATTCCTTATAAACATGGTAAGGCATACACAGCAGCACAATTAAAATTCTGATATATCAGATTTAAATATTCTTCAAGATGTTGTGACATCTGATATGACATTAAGTTCAGGTACTGCATAATAACAAAAAACATAAAAGCTATAAAGAACACAGCAGAATTGTTAACCCAGTTCGATCAAATGAATCTACTCTGGGGGCTACCAAGCCAGGAAGAAAATCCAATATGTAGTATCAATTCAAAGACTCAGAGGACTGTTATGGATTTTTACAGGTCCAGAGATGTGCCGAAGACAAGACGGTGTTGATAACAACATACGAAGGCAATCACAACCATCCACTCCCACCGGCCGCAACTGCAATAGCAAATACCACATCAGCAGCTGCAGCAATGCTACTATCAAGTTCTTCAACCTCGTCAACACTATGCAAAGAATCAGCACCATTTTTATCTTTTTTCCCTTACGCTACAATATCAACCCTATCATCTTCTCAATCGTTTCCAACTATCACTCTTGACTTGACAAACGGCCACAACCTTGCCATGCAACACAACAGATTTCCTCTACCGTTACAGCATCCACAATAACTTCTAGGTGTTAACCCGTTCATGTTCTCGTAGAAGCTACCAACTATGGCTTTGCCCTTACTTTAGCTAGGGCAACAACCACCTTCTTCAATGGTTGAGAGTGTGAGTGCAGCCATTTCTTCGGATCCAAACTTCACTGCAGCCATGGCGGCAGCACTTTCGTCAATCATTGGAGCACAAAGAGGCGGCGTTGATAATTATAATAATAATAATAATAATAGCAATGCTAGTGTGGTTCCTGCAGGTTCACCTCAGCTTCCTCAGTCATGCACTACATTCTCTACCAATTAGCTAGCTAGTATGTGAATCTTGTTTAAGCAACTACATATACATATAAGATATAGTATCTATATTTTTTCTATGTACAGAAAGAGAAGAAAAGATTACTTGTGTCGCATGACTACATTTTACTCTTAGTATTTTGTTTTCTAATATATATATATATATATATATATATATATATATATATATATATGTGTGTGTGTGTGTGTGTGTGTGTGTGTGTGTGTGTGTAACTCATACTTTTAAATTGCGGGTATGCACGCAAAACCTTAATTACAACTACATTATTGCTGATATGGTAGTCTTTACAACGGCATCGAGACACAACTGTAGTTTAATTTAAAATTACATGTGATGATTGCGGTGTAATTTAAAATCATGTGTGTCACTAGATCATGTTTGTTCAATTCTTTTTATCCAATATTGTAAAATTCAAGAATATCTAATTTGATCCACCGTCTCACGCTACTCCTTTGCAAGAACTCCCGTTCTTCAAAGCTTTCACTCAATCGAATCCAAATTTTGAATTGTTGTAACCCAAGATTTATCAATTTGATTCACTGTCTCATGTTACTCCTTTGCAAGATATTCCCGTTCTTCAAAGCTTTCATTCGATTGAATCTCAATTTCATAATCTTGTCTAAAACATTCAAATCTCTAATTTATCTTGAAGGAAACCCCTTCTTGGTTTTATTATTTGAAACTCCTAAAGATTTTCAACCCAATTTAGAATTCAACAACCTAAATTGGATGTTATCAACTTGATTCTAGATGGCTCCCAAACAAAGAATGATTATGATTAATTTTTTTGTGTTTATGCATAGAACAAAGGTTGAAGATGAAGAGAACTCTTTGTATATTCCAGTTTTCTTATGTTTTTTCTATAAAAAAAACATTTTGAAATGATGCATGTATGAAGTATATATATTTGTGCAAGATAAAAGCAAAAGGAATGCAAAAGGTTTAGAAAATAATGCAAATTTTCAAGATTTTTAATGCATATGTCGACCTTTGTAAGTCATTTTTCGACCAATTTGATGCATGTGCCGACTTATATAGGTCATATGCTGACTTATATAGGTTATTTGTTGATACATACAGACGACATATCAAATAGAAGTTAATGCCTTTAATATTTACCTACATGAGTCGACCTATGTAGTCATGCACCGACCTATTCGATGCATGGTCGGCCTGTATAGTTCATGTGCCTGAAGGTGAGAAAAATACACAAGAATGGGGGGTTGAATTGTGTTTTTTGTTTCTTTAAATTGCATCTAATCAGAGTTCAGAATCTAAACTAGTGTTCAGCTTCTGATTAAACGTAGCAACAGAATGTTAACAGAAGCAAATAAATAATAGCAAAAGACACATATTTATATTGGTTCCTCCCAAATGAGAGTAGTCCAGTCCCATTGCAACACAAGATATTTTCACTATAATCAAATCACGATTACAATTTCTTATGCATTCAAGCATAAGACTTTACAATGCGTGGACCCTCAGCCCGAGACTTCTTACTTAAACCCCTAAGGCTCAAGACTTCTGCTCAAATCCCTCAAACTCAATACTTCCTTGCTCAGACCCTCAGCCTAAGACTTTCCTACTGAGGTCCCTCAGACCCGAGACTTCCTTCTTAAACCCCTCAGGCTCAAGATTTCTGTTCAGGTTCCACGAACCCAATACTTCCATGCTCAGACCCATGGTCCAAGACTTCTGCTCAATCAATCCATTTAATTAAGTATTTCAATGCTCTAGCACATAGCAGGAGACTTACATTGCTCAAGCATCTTGTCGAGAGACTTAGTTGCTCAATCAATTCACTTAATTAAGACTTTCAATGCTCTAGCACATAGCATGAGACTTACATGGCTCAAGCATCTTAGCGAGAGACTTGGTTGCTTAATCAATCCATTTGATTAAGATTTTCAATTCTTTAGCACATAGAAGGGGACTTACATGGCTCATGTAACACCCTATTTTTAATCATTTATTCGTAGTGTATTTTTGGTGTATTGTTGGCCTTGTTTAAAGTGTGTGCCTAGATGTTTCGGTGTACTTTCCTAGTGGGACGGCTAGAACGATGGTGTGGTTAGTAATAGTGGAGTGTGGGAATAGTAAAATTTCCAATTAATCATTATTTTTATTATTATTATCATGTTAATAATATTAGTAATTAGAATTATCATTATTATTATTATTCCAGTTAATTAAAATTAATGAGGCTAAATTAGTAAAAACATTATGGTGAGGGTATTAGGGGAAATTAAAACTTAATCAGAAAATTAGGGGAACTTTAGTCATAACAATTTTGAAGAAACCAAGGGAGAGCTAGGAAGAGGAAGTGCACAGCTAGAACAATCTTCATAGACCGAATTCGCAAGATTTTTCTTGAAGATTTGAGGTAAGGGGGAGAAAGAGATTCATATTAGGTGATATTAACTTGATGGGGTAGTGAGGGCTCCTTTCCCTCGTAGGTTTTTCTGTATATGATGTTGTATGATGAAATTGTTGCTTGTATAATTGTTTTTGTGGATTAGATCTGATCTCATTGAATGCATGTCTGAAATATTGTTGTTGTTGATTCTATATATTGCATTGCATGAATAGATTTATGTTGTTGCAGAATGAGAGTGACGAACCTATACCTAGAATTGATAGAACTGAATTTAGTAACATTAGATGAAAGAATAATATGATTGAGAGTGTAAAATTGGTGTAAAAACCCTCTTAGGACTGGTATGAAGTGTGGAAACAAGAATTATAGGAAACAGAATCAGAAAGAAGGAGAAAACTTGGAAAATATGAGGTTTCTGCCCATACGCGTAATAGGATGATCATTACGCGTATGGCATGGCACAGAAAGAGGGAATTACGTGTAATGTCAGAGTATTACGCGTATGAAGAGTGAGTTTGCATGGTCATCTGCCCATTTTAGTAAGATATGCGTAAGGAAGCTTGGCAATATGTAACACGGTGGGAGAACTGACTTTAAGTTATGTTGCAGATAGCAAGAGTCGCCACCGACTTTTATTTTATCCAAAGGAAAGGCATAAAAGAACAGGAAAGACCTTTGAAAGATTTTTGGGTCCGGGGGGTAGGTTATGTAAAGGGAAGGTGTTAGCACCCTTTACATCCATGGTTATCCATGGGCTCTTAGTTACTTAGCTCACTTTGAATTGTTTTTGAAAAGTGTAGTGTGTGAATAAAAATTTTCATAATAGTTAATAATGATCCATGTACGGATGCGTAAAAACTTGTGTTTGAAAATCTGTTTGAAATTTGCAAAGTGTTTGAAAAGTTTAGAATGAAGTGAGCAAGTAACTATGAGGTACCTACCCTAGAGTTTAAGTCTTTCTGTTCTTTATCCTTTAAGTGGTAAGACTATCCCTATTATTAAGGAATAGGTAGTCATTACCTTGGATGTGAGGGACATATGAGGGACATCTGTTTTATGAAGGCAACTGTGAGGTGTATTAAGCATTTAGGAGGGACTGTCATCATTATTCGAAAAGGGACTTGATCTTTAAAGGCAACCATTAAGGGACTTGATGACTTTTCTTTTAAGGGACTTGCTTTATACACCCCACTTGACCTTTTTGAATAGGCAACAATAAGAGGCAACCCTAGAAAGTGAGATGGCGATTTAAAATCGACTTATGTGTGTGAGTGTTTAATTTTATTTATCTTTAATTAAAATGATCTAAATTTGATTTTAAATAGAATACATGTTTACACTCCCTAAATTATTAACCATAGCATAAAAAAATTAAATAAATTAAATATTTACAAAAATTACATCCAAGGAGCAATTACAACAATAATTAAAATAAATAGCAAATAAATATAAAAGCAAGATATAAGCAAAAATAAATAAATAGACAATAATATAATATAATAAGGGTTAGTAATAATAAAAATTAAAAATAAATAGGGTTAGTGAAATAAAATAAATGGATTAGTAATAATATGGTTAGTAATAATAAAAATAATTAAAATAAAGGGAATTAGCAAGAATATAAGAACATAATTAAAATAATGAACAGAATATTTAGATTTTTGATATAGACAATTATTTATAAATAAGAGGAAATATTAACAATTATTAAATTATTTTTAAACATATTATAATTACAAAACAAAGTTATCATAGGTTTAATTATTTCTATAAAAATTATTTATATATAACATTTAGATTATAAACAAATTATAAAAATATTTACATATTTATATGAAGAAAATTATATTCACAAAAATAAAGTTAGAAAAATTAAATTGGGTTTTAACATTTGTTTAGAAAAAAATAAATTAGGGTTTTATAAAGTTAGGTTTTAGAAAATATTTTTAGGGTTTATAATATACAAAATTAATAAATAAACATATATTACAATTTAATTACATAATAAAGAAAATAATTTAAATTGAGAAAAATAAAAGTTTAGAATTTTAGAAAATATAAGTGTTGTTTTAGATATTTATTAAATATATATACATGCATAATTTATTTTTTAATTAATAATAAGAAAATAATTTAAGCAAATTAATTAAATAAATTAAAACAGAAAAAATGGTAAAAAGAAACTTACCTTGGCTGGGTTTGAACCCAGGACATCCTGCCTGCAAGTAACAAAACGTACCACCAGGCCAGCCACATATTGGTGATAATGGAATGAGTTAAATTAGTTTTGTTCTTTGAAACCTGAAAAATCAGAAAAAAACAATAAAGAAAAAAGGCCTGGGGGAGGATTGATCCCAGGACCTCTTGAACAAACACATACACGCATAACCATCCCTGCTAGGTGAGCACATCTGTAAACGGAATGAGAATAATACATAATATATTATAACAGTTTAATTCCTGGAAAAAGAAATAAAAAGGAACCAAAGCCAGGGTTCGAACCCCTGCCCTTTGCTTCAAATGTCCAAGACCAAGCAGCCAACCACTGGGACAAGCACGCGCTTGTGATAACAAACCAATAATAAAACATAATATTTTTAAACTATAATTTGAATTTCCAGAACGCGCCAAACTGCTTCTTCTTCTCCAAATTTCCTGCGAATCTTGCTGCCTTTTTTCCTGCGAATCTTGCTACGTGTTCTTCATTGTTTCAAACCTGCGAAAATGAAACAGCCACAAAACAGTATCGATTCATAAAATTAATTAGTGTTTTATGATCCTCACAGTCCATACAACATTCCTATGTTCTCAAAATTCATTTATATTTAATGAATCGAAGAACCCTAATTTGGAGGTCCAAACCCTAATCATGGCCGAATCCATTCTAGGCAGTGAAGCTTTGGTTTAATGATCCAGAAACAATCTACACAACATCACAAACAAGATTATGCAACCAAAACTTATTAATATGCAGCAAATTAATGGAATCGAAAAAATTATTTTCAAGCACAAGGTGACTTCGGGTTGAGCAATACAGCATGGCATTGATGCATATGAGTGATGATTTTGCTTCAAGAATGTCCAAGGAACATTGCTATGTTCTTATTTTACCTTAAAACACCTTGTATGAATGAATCCGAATGTGAGGTTTTGGATGGTTTTTTTTATTTGTGAAACTTACTTTTGGAGGCAGAAAATTCGTGTCTTGGTGATTGCAATGAGTTATGTACTTATAGGTGATTGAATTTAGGTCATAAAATTGAATGGTTGTGTGGAAGAATTGATATGAAAAGATCCAAGTTGATCATGCCTTGAAAATCAAATATTCTTGTATGATGGCTTACTATTTTTGGACAAATCTTATGATTTCATTCCTCTTCAATTCCAATCAACATTTAAGACTTTCTAGAAACTTAATCTCCATCAAATATTACATTTTCATATTTTATTTTTATTTAAAATGATTTTTAATGAATTAAATCAAAATAAATAAAAATAAAATAATAAAAATTCTGATTTTTAATGGTTTGGGTCGTGCATGAAGTCAATGTATGGATTGGGTCATCATTTGGCAAGCCCATTTGGAAGAAATTGGTTTTAGACCTCCTTTTTCATCATAAACCAACTCAAAATTTCCCAACTTTGCAAGGGCACATATCCTTCAATTTTAATGCTATGAGGGTGTTCTTTGACATTTTGGAAAGCTTGAAGAGTCCTCTAACCAACCCCACTGGTTTCATGTCCATATCATTTACCAATCTCAAGTTATGCCCTTTTGAAGTTGTTGACTTTTTGTTGACTTTCAAAAGGACCTATAATGTCTTAGCTCATACCTTCCAAATGAAGCATTTTTGGGCTTGGCTTGTGAGACACAAAGTTGTAGAGAATTCAATTTCCTTCAAAATGAGCTTTGAGTGGAGACTTGGTGATGAAGTATGTGAAAGTTATGGCTGGTCAAAGTTCAGTTGACTTTTACTAAGGAAACCCTAATTTAGAAACTCCTGATTCTTGATGATCTGGAATCTCCTTGATGAATCATGATCAACCCTTGATCAAATGATGAATTTTACTTCATATACTTGATGTTGGGAAAAAATCATGAAGTTTGACTTTGGTTTGACCACAGTTGACCTCAGTTTGACTTTTTAACTGCATTAACTGATTTTGACTTATCTGATCATCTGACTGAGCAAACTTCTGAGAAAAGTCTTGAAACTTGTCATGGGGGTTCTTAAACATATATAAGATGTTATGAAGCTCACTTGAAGTCTTGGAAGTCCATTTAGCCTGATTAAAGTCAAAACCCTAGTTTTGGATGCATTGCTTAGGAGGTGCATTGTCTGAGGGAATTGTCAACTCTTCTGGCCAATTGTGAACCTTGTGAACCATCATAAAATGTATTGTGAACCTCATGGGAGGGGTTGTGAACCTTGTGAACCTTGTGAACCTTCATGAAGTGACTTGTGAACCTCATGGGAGGTATTGTGAACCTTGTGAACCTTGTGAACCTTCAAGAAGTGACTTGTAGACTTCATGAACCTCATGAAAGGTCATGTAAACATTGTGAATCTTGCGAACCTTGTGAACCTTCAAGAAGTGACTTGTAGACTTCCTGAACCTCATGAAAGGTCTTGTAAATGTTGAGGAACTTGTGAACCTTGTGAACCTTCTTAGAACACAAAGTCTTGTATTGTGAGGGCAAATTTTAGGGTGCAACACAATACACGTATGAGGAGGCTATACGCGTATTGTGAGACAGCCTATGTCCCATTAGTGAAATTCTAACAAAACTTTAAATATAAATACACAAAATTTGAAAATTTTACATAACAAGACTGAATTAATAAAACATATATATGCTTCAAATATATCTTACATAGAGTTAGATATTGTTAAGATTAATGGACTTGCCACATAGATAAAACTTAAAATAAAGGTATAGAAAGGAAATCAAAAGAAAGCATAGTGAAAAGGACCTCCTACGCCCAATGAGACTAACACTTATACTAACTATAATACTGATATGATAAGCGTTTAGACAAAACGCTAATAGAATCCAATCTTGATGTCATAGAAAATCCATATCCTCGTCACTTCGTATCCTTCCCACTGGGACTATCGAGCTCGTTGTCTGATCGTCACAGATTAACCCAAAAATACAAGACAAAAAGGACACAGGGCTAAGATTCATGTACAAGTTTAAAAGTGGGAATGAGTGTGTAAAATAATAATTTATATGACAACCACAATTACTCAAACAAGCGTATCCTCAACCCATAATTACATTTATTATATCTCTATTTATTATAATGCATCCTTGAACTATATACTGACACAGGCCATTAAACGTTGTTAATGATATTTATCCCTTTTACCAAGATCAGATATCACCAGACCACATGCCACCAACGTACTCCATATTACAAAGAGCTACGTCACCTAACTTCACGTGGGGTCTAGGTGTTATAAGTTGATCGTCCTTGAGAATTCAGGCCAAGAACTTCGTCTTGCCTAGCATGCATAGATAATAATCCCCGTCGGGATTGTAGGTGACCGATCAACCTCGTACGTCCCATACCGAACGGCAGTGGACTTATACATTCCTCAGTGCAAATCTATATGATCACTCAATCATCTTGTGGCAACTCTCAACCATAAGTGTTAAGATAATACTTGGGACATATCATATCATTCTTTTAGGTAATACTTATCATGCCAAATCCATCAAATGCTTACTCGTATTTTATCTTGGCATAATCCTTACCTTCATAAAATCAGTTCAGTTCATACAATGAATAAGGTATGGTTGACTTCCTAGGTAAGAGAGGTAGACTGTAAAGGACATTGTCGACCAAGTCTTTCCTTAGCCATAATCCAACCAAATACAACTACTCAATGTATATAACTTCCCTTCATTTATTGGGGATCTAACACTTAATATCTAACAATGTTGTTGCTCTCCTTAATAGATCATTTTTCTTAGTCTATCAATCACAATCATTCAAGTATAAATAAAATAACAATTAAACAATTAATCAAATAATACAATCATAATACCACCTCAATTTATCATATATTACTCCTATGATAAATAATTAAAGTCGGCGTAACCTCGTTTAATGATCCGTGAAAATCATTATTCGAGAATAGGCTCTCCTTACTTATTTATTGCTAGTAGGGCTTAAGTCACCACTACATATATATATATATATATATATATATATATATATATATATATATATATATATATATATAAGAGCTATTTTACGCTAACCGTCCCAACGTATACGAAATCTTGCCCCCACCTTTTGTTAATGAGCGTTGTTGAAAGTCCACGAGTGTTTTCTCCGATCTTTGCCAAGAACCGGTTACTTATGAAAATGATTTGGGCAGAACTTTGACGTATTAACCTCCTTTGAAAATTTCTAAGAACATTGACCGCAAAATAACTCTAAAAGTTACGAACCGATATCGTGAGAACCTCGATAACTAGAACTAATATTGCTATATGAAGAACTAGAGAAAGAAAGAAATAGAGAGGTAAGAAAGATAATTTGTGAATGAGTGAATGAAAATGGGGTGAGAAAGGCTCCTATTTATACTAGTTGTAAAATATTAAAATAATATAAATGCACCTTCTTTTGTCCATACCTTCTAACTTTTTAACTCTTGCTAGTAAATATGTCTTATCAAAGATTTACAAGTCTTTCTTCAATAGTTCCATAAATGATCTAGTATGACTTTGTGAAAATAATTTGTAAGAAAGATATGGAAGCTTGATTTTATGATGTTTCATGAGATAAGATCATGTAGGAAATTAATAGAAAATGGGATATTTATTTCTCTTATGAAATGAAATGAAAATAATGATAATAAAATAACTAGGATAACTATTTGGTATCTTTATTAACTTAAGATTGTTTTATTTACTAATTAATTTGTAGACTAAAATAGTGTTATTCCAATAAAATAAAATCCAATAATAATAATAATAATGAGAAAAACACCAACAATAATAATAATAATAATAATAATATGGATAATTAATTAACTTAGAATTAAGTATTTTAATACTAATTTTAAAATTTAGTTTATAAAATGAAACGATGATATTCAAATCGAATAGTAATATTAATAATAAAAATAAAGGGTGATTAATTGATAAATTAATTATTATAGGCACTAGTTTCAATGTTTAGTTTGTAATATTTAGCGATGTTAAAATCTCAAATATAATTATATATATATTAATTAATGCATGGAAAATTAGGATGTTACATATTGACCTGAGAGAGGGGAGTAATTACGCGTATTGGGGGCGTATGAGGTGCATAGAAGTTGGTCCATAAGCATATGGTCTTGTGCAATACGCTTATGACCAGACTTGTAGGGAAAATTTTGGTGTTTTTCGATTTTTGTCCCGATTTCGTATCTGATGTCGATTCTCTTGATTTGAGGCAATATTGTAGACCTTATGACATAATTAATCAAGGATTGGTGATGAGATTTTAATTATTAATGAAACTTAGGTGAATTAACTAGACGAACAATCACTTAAGTCGCGTGAGGAACTTTTAGTGAATGCGTGAATCTTGTGTTGCATATGTGATCGGATGGATTGTGTAGATGTATAATAGGTGTTTATACATATTATATGCATAGTCATTGTCATACATACATTGAGGTATTATTGGTGGGATGATTCGTTGTCAGATGGGCGTATGTGATTCATCCATACTCCGTTGTCGAGAATGTTGGAGATAAATCATTTTCGAATGAGCGTATGTGATTTATCTGGATTCTTTATGAATCGAGTTTGATTGAATGACTTAAGGTGAACTGGTATCATATGCATTGTGTCGTTGTTGAGTCACATTGCATAATTATTATCGTTTAGTTGTTGCATACTTATTATCGTGATGTTGTTTTATATGTTGATTGTGTGTGAAACCACCCTTGATTTGTTTTATGCACCGTTAATATTTGAATACATTTCTCACCACTTTTTTGTTGTTGTTCTTTGGAAGAAACAGATAATACAGGTACTTGAGTGTGCATGGACTTCGTGTTGCTTGTTCGAGTCATAGGACTGCTCTGATACGTAACACGAGATTTGGGGATTTTTGATGTTTTGTTTGTTTCATTGTTTGTTACGTGTCGTATTTATTTTGATGAAACCCTTATAAACCAAGAGTATTTGAGGAGTTATTGTTGATGTTGACATTTTGCTATAAACTGAAATAACCAGAATTTTCCATTGTTTTTAAAGAGAAGTTTTGTTGTTAATGTTGTTGATGTGGCATTCCACTTTGTTTAAACTCTGATTTTTACTTATTAATTCATTATTTTATAAATTGGGAAAAGTTAGTGTTACAATTGGTATCATACCAGGTCGGTCCAACCGGTCAGATGTAGTAGTCGAGTCAGTCCTTAGAATAGGAGTTATCGGTGTGTTCTAACCTTGAGTGTTTGTTGTATCATTATGGCGGGAAGTAATGAGGTTGCTCTTGCTGCTGCTATGTAAGCCATGGCACAGACTGTAGAGAACATCGATCCAGCTGTTGGGAATGCTGAGTTTTGGGACTTAGATCAGTTCAGGATTAACGGGTCACCTACATATGAAGGGGGTATTCTTGATCCAGAAGCTACACAGAAATGGCTTAATGTTGTTGAGAAAATATTCAGGAGCATGGGTTTCAGTGATGATCAGAAGGTGAGCTTTGGTACTCACATGTTGGAAGGCGAAGCTGAAGTCTGGTGGGACATCAGTCGCAAAAGGTTGGAAGCTGCAGGTACTAGTATTACTTGGGCTATGTTTAGAGATGGGTTTCTGGAGAAGTATTTTCCGGAGGATATTCGCAGTGCTTGAGAGGTAGATTTTTTGGAACTAAAGCAGGGTAACATGATTGTGGCTAAGTATCCTGCTTGGTTTGAAGAGTTAGTGCAGTATTGTGCTCACTATTACACTGAGGATGTTATGACTTCAAAGTGTCTGAAATTTGAGAACAGGTTGCGTCCTGAGATCAAACAGGGTATTTCTTGTCAGAAGATCAGGAATTATCTAGAACTAGTAAGTAGAAGTAGAATTTATGATAATGAAAACAGAGTTCGGGTTGCTCACTATAAGGTTGTGAGTGACCGAAAGGGTAAGCAAGATTTAGGGGTACTACTTATAATGCACCGGCTGAGAAAAGAAAACTGAAAGATGATCACAAGAAGCCAAATAGGGGAGGGATAAATCCCAATCCTGTGAAATGTTTCAGATGTGGGAGCACAGGTCATCGTGCTAATACTTGTCAGAATGAAGCGAATAAATTCTTCAATTGTGGACGAACAGGTCATGTGGTAGTAGAATGCAGAGCTATTATGCCTACTTGTTTCAACTATGGTGAACATGGTCATATTAGTACAACTTGCCAGAAATTGAAGAAGTCTTAAGGAGCTAATGGGAAGGTGTTTTCCTTGGTGGGAGCTCAAACCACTAATGAGGAGTTTTCTGTCAGAGGTACTTGTTATATTAATAGTACTCCTTTAATTGCTATTATTGATACGGGTGCAACTCACTCGTTTATTTCTGTTGATTGTGTGAAGAGGTTAGGAATTGTATCGTCTACTCTAGATCAGAGAATGACAATTGAAACTCTGTCTATTAGTATTGTGGTTACGTCTTTAGTGTGCTTGAAGTGTTCGTTGACTATTTTTTATAGAGATTTTAGAGTGGATTTGATTTGTTTACCACTTGGTAACCTGGATGTTATTTTGGGGATGAACTGGTTGGAATTCAACCAGGTCTATATTGATTGTTATAGGAAGAAGTTGTTGTTTCTTACTTCTGAAGAGGAAGTGTTGGAAAATTCTTTATCTATTAAAAAGTTGAGAACTTTGTTGGAGGATGAAGCTAAGATGTTTGTAGTGTTCGCATCTTTATTTGTTGAAAGCAAAGTATCAGTTAGTGAGTTACCGGTTGTGAATGAATTTCCTGAAGTATTTCCTGGCGATATTACATAATCACCTCCGACGAGAGAAGTTGGATTTACTATTGACCTTATTCCTGGTACAATGCTTATTTCTATGGCATCATACAGGATGTCTACATCAGAGTTGGATGAATTGAAATCTCAGATTGGAGAGTTGCTTGATAAGAAGTTCACTAGGCCAAGTGTGTCGTCGTGGGGAGCTCCAGTGTTGTTAGTAAAGAAGAAAGATGGTAGTATATGCGTCTGTGAATTGATTATCGTTAGTTGAATAAAGTGACCATTGAGAATAAGTATTTGCTTCCGAGGATTGATGACTTAATGGATCAATTAGTAGGTGCTCGTATTTTTAGTAATATTGATCTGAGGTCAGGTTACCATCAGATTCGAGTGAAATAAGGTTATATTCAAAAGACTGCATTTAAGACTCGTTATGGACATTATGAATATGTTGTGATGCCTTTAGAAGTTTCTAATACTCCAGGTGTGTTCATGGAGTATATGAACCGTATCTTTCATTCTTATCTGGATCAGTTTATTGTGGTGTTTATAGATGATATTATGATCTATTCTAAAACTGAAGATGATCATAAAGAGTATTTGAGGGTTACATTTTATGTGTTAAAGGATAGCAAGTTGTTTGTTAAGTTATCAAAGTGTGAGTTATGGCTTAAGAATGTGAGTTTCTTGGGTTATGCTATTTCTGGTGATGATATAGTAGTGGATCCTTCTAAAGTAAGTGTTGTGTTGCAATGGGAACCTCCGAAGACAGTAACGGAGATTAAAAGTTTTATGGGTTTGGCAGGTTATTATAGAAGATTTACTCAAGGATTTTCTAATTTGGCATTACCGTTGACTCAATTGACTAGAAAGAGTCGACCGTTTATTTGGGATACGACTTGTGAGGAAAGTTTTGAAGAATTGAAAAAGAAATTGACTAATGCACCAGTGTTGGTTTTGCCAAGTCCTAGTGAGATTTTTGTTGTGTATTGTTATGCGTCTAAGATGGCATTAGGTGGAGTTTGATGCAAGATGGTAAGGTGGTGGCTTATGCTTCCAGACAATTAAGGGTGCACGAGAGGAATTATCCTACTCATGATCATGAGTTAGTTGTTGTGGTTTTTGTGTTGAAATTTTGGAGGCACTATTTGTATGGATCAAGATTTGAAGTATATAGTGACCACAAGAGTTTGAAGTATTTGTTTGACCAGAAAGAACTAAATATGAGACAGATAAGATGGTTGGAATTTCTGAAAGACTATGATTTTAATTTGAGCTATCATCTGGGTAAAGCTAATGTAGTAGCAGATGCTCTAAGCCGTAAGACAATTCATATGTCGACATTGATGGTGAAAGAAATGGAGTTAATTGAACAGTTCAGAGATTTGAGTATGGTTTATGAAATAACACCTGAGAGTGTTAGGCTTGGAATGTTAAAAGTGAATAATGACTTTTTGGATGTGATTAAAGAGAATCAGAGGCTTGATGTGAAGTTGGTAGACTTGATGCCTGCTGGAGGAAGGGATCCTGATGGTGGTTTCCAGGTAGATAATGCTGGTGTGTTGAGATTCTAGGGCAGAATTTGCGTGTCGGACAATGTTGAACTGAAAAAGGCAATTTTAGATGAGAGTCATTGAAGTAGCTTAAGTATTCATCCGGGAGCTACAAAGATGTATCAGGACTTGAAGAAATTGTTTTGGTGGTTTGGTATGAAAAGAGATATAGCACAGTTTGTGTATGCTTGTTTGGTATGTCAGAAATCAAAAATGGAGCATCAGAAGCCTTCGGGAATGATGCAACCGTTGGAAATTCCATAATGGAAATGGGACAGTATTGATATGGACTTTGTTACTAGTTTGCCGAATACAGTGAGAGGATTTGATGCTATTTGGGTAGTTGTGGGTCGGCTTACAAAATCTACACATTTTATTCCTATTAACATGATTTTTCTATTGACGAAGTTGGCAGATATTTATATCATAATAATTGTAAAGTTGCATGGTGTTCCTTCTAGTATAGTTTTCGATAGAGATTTGAGGTTCACTTTTGAATTTTGGAAGAGTTTGCAAGAGGCTTTGGGTTCAAAGTTGAAATTGAGTTCGGCTTATCATCCACAGACGGACAGTCAGTCGGAAAGGATTATTCAAACATTAGAGGATTTGTTGAGGACTTGTGTATTAGAACAAAGTGGTGTATGGGATACTCATTTTCCATTGATTGAGTTCACGTACAATAATAGCTACCATTATAGTATTGGAATGGCACCGTTTGAAGCTTTGTATAGTATGAGGTCTAGGACGCCTCTGTGTTGGTATGAAACTGGTGAAAATGTGGTGCTTGGACCTGGAATTGTGCAACAGACTACTGAGATAATTCAGATGATCCGTGAAAAGATGAAAGCGTCTCAAAGTAGACAGAAGAGCTATCATGATAATCAGAGAAAATAATTAGAATTTAATGAAGGTGATCATGTGTTTTTGAGGGTCAACCCAATGACGGATGTCGGACGGTTTGAAATCGAAGAAGTTGGATCCTAAGTTCATTGGACTGTAATAGATTTTGCAGAAAGTTGGTATTGTTGCGTACAGAGCGGCGTTACCGCTAAAGCTTTCGAACTTACATGACGTGTTTCATGTGTCGCAACTTTGAAAGTATGTGTCTGACCCATCTCATGTTATTCCGAGGGATCAGATGCAGATTAGAGATAACCTTATTGTGGAAGCGATGCCGATAAGAGTTAAGGATTGTAAGATGAAGCAGCTCAGAGGTAAAGAAATTCCTCTGATGAGAGTAGCTTGGAGAGGAGCTGATAGTGGAAGTGTAACCTGGGAGCTGGAAATCAGGATGCGGGAGTCGTATCCGGAACTTTTCTTATCAGGTACATTTTCGAGGACGAAAATATTCTAAGTGGGGGAGAGTGTAACACCCCATTTTTAATAATTTATTCGCCATGTATCTTTGGTGTATTGTTGGCCTTATTTAAAATGTGTGCCTAGATGTTTTGGTGTAGTATCCTAGTGGGACGGGTAGAACGATGGTGTGGTTAGTAATAGTGGAGTGTGGGAATAATAAAATGTCCAATTAATCATTATTTTTATTATTGTTATGATGTTAATAATATTAGTAATTAGAATTATCATTATTATTATTATTTCAGTTAATTAAAATTAATGAGGTTGAATTAGTAAAAACATTATGGTAAGGGTATTAGGGGAAATTAAAACTTAATCAGAAAATTAGGGGAAATTTAGTCATAAATTTTTTTAAGAAACCAAGGGAGAGCTAAGAAGAGGAAGAACACAGCTAGGACAATCTTAATAGACCAAATTTATAGGATTTTTCTTGAAGATTTGAGGTAAGGGGAGAAAGGGATTCATATTAGGTGATATTAACATGATGGGGTAGTGAGGGGTCCTTTCCCTCGTAGGTTTTTATGTATATGATGATGTATGATAAAATTGTTGCTTGTATAATTGTTATTGTGGATTCGATCTGATCTCATTGAATGTGTATCTGAAATATTATTGTTGTTGATTATGTATATTGCATTGCATGAACAGATTTGTGTTGTTGCAGAATGAGAGTGACAAATCTAAACCTAGAATTGATAGAACTGAATTTAGTAATAGTAGATGAAAGAATAATATGATTGAGAGTGTAAAATTTGTGTAGAAACTCTCTTAGGACTGGTATGAAGTGTGGAAACGAGAATCATAGGAAACATAATCAGAAAGAAGGGGAAAACATGGAGAATATGAGGTTTCTGCCCATACGAGTAATAGGAAGATCATTACGCGTATGGCATGGCACAGGAAGAGGGAATTACGCATAATGCTAGAGTATTACGTGTATGAAGAGTGAGTTTGTCACGGCCATCTGCCCATTTTAGTAAGATACGTGTAAGGAAGCTTGGCAATGCGCATATGAGGAGGCTATATGCGTATTGGCCAGAGAGAGGGGAGTAATTACGTGTATTGGGGCGTATGAGGTGCGTAGGAGCTAGTCCATACGCATATGTCCTTGTGCAATACGTGTATGACCAGGCTTATATGGAAAATTTTGGTGTTTTGTGATTTTTGTCCCAATTTCGCATCTGATGTCGATTCT
This sequence comes from Lathyrus aphaca, assembly GCA_963966055.1. Lineage (NCBI taxonomy): Eukaryota > Viridiplantae > Streptophyta > Magnoliopsida > Fabales > Fabaceae > Lathyrus > Lathyrus aphaca. The sequence continues at coordinate 27,831,576 of OZ014525.1, forward strand.
CTTGATCTGAGGAAATATTGTAGACCTTAGGACATAATTAATTGAGGATTGGTGATGAGATTTTAATTAATAATGAAACAGGTGAATTAACTAGACGAACAATCACTTAAGTCGCGTGAGGAACTTTTAGTGATTGCGTGAATATTGTGTTGCATATGTGATCGGATTTATCGTGTAGATATATAATGTAGTGTTTATACATATTGTATGCATAGTCATTGTCATGCATACATTGAGGCATTATTGGTGGGATGTTTCGTTGTCGGATGGGCGTATGCGATTCATCCATACTCCATTGTGGAGAATGTTGGAGATAAATCATTGTCGGATAGGCGTATGTGATTTATCTGGATTTTTTATGAATCGAGTTTGATTGAATGAACTAAGGTGAACTGGTACCACATGCATTATGTTGTTGTTGAGTCACATGCATAATTGTTGTTGTTTCGTTGTTACATAATTATTGTCGTGATATTGTTGTATATGTTGATTGTGTGAGAAACTACTCTTGATTTGTTTTATGCATCGTTAATATTTGAATATGTTTCTCACCCCTTTGTTGTTGTATATGTGCTTCCTTGGAAGTACAGATAATCCAGGTATTTGAGTGTGCGTGGACTTCGTGTTGCATGTTCGAGTCATAGGACTGCTCTGATACGTAACACAGGATTTGGGGATTTTTGATGTTTTGTTTGTTTCATTGTTTGTTATGTATCGTATTTATTTTGATGAAAACCTTATAAACCAAGAATATTTGAGGAGTTATTGTTGATGTTGACATTTTGCTATAAGTTGAAATAACCAGAATTTTCTATTGTTTTTAAAGAGAAGTTTTGTTGTTAATGTTGTTGATGTGGAATTCCACTTTATTTAAACTCTGATTTTTACTTATTAATTCATTATTTGATAAATTGGGAAAAGTGGGTGTTACAGCTCAAGCATCTTGGAGAGAGACTTAGTTGCTCAATCAATCCACTTGATTAAGACTTTCAATGATATAGTATATAACATAAGACTTAAATGGATCAAGCATCTTGGTGAGAGGATTAGTTGCTCAATCTATCCACTTGATTAAGACTTTCAATGCTCTAGCACATAGCAGGAGACTTACGTGGCTCAAGCATCTTGGCGAGAGACTTAATCTAAACTGCTAAACAACATGTTCATCAGAATAAAGAATAGGGTGTACTTGGTACAAATATCAAAGGTACATGCTAATCACCATAACAAATACCTAAAGCTCTTAATATTTCTAAGATATTCAATGTTTAAGAAATCTTAATGCTTTTTAAATTACACCATACAACAGAAATTCTGCATACTCGATTGTGCTGATAATTGTTGATCTTGTTATTCCTCCATATGGTTGATCCTTGTTAAAGATTCAGTTTGAACCTTCGGCTACTTATATAGAAGTTGTAGAAGACTAGTCGTTGGAAGAGATAATTTGATCAAGTATGGAGTTTTTACAGGTTTGGACGTGATGAAGAAGATCGAAAGTTCTGCAGAGTTCTATTGGCTTGAAAAGCTTGGTCATGATGATTGAAACTTGAATTGCTCACTAAATCAAATTCTAATTCTCTTGAATTCTTCACTAAAACTTGAATTGATCCTTGAAAAATAAAAATCCACCATGAATAGATCTTTGAGAAATAAGAATAAACATGAATCAACCTTTAACTTTGAATGAACTAAAACCTTGAATCACAAATAAATCAGTCTTGAACTTATAGCCCCCCTTAAATACTTATGAACCAAAATCTTCACCATGGACTAAATTAACATACCTTGAAATCAGAGAATCCTGACTTGAAATATTAACCGCAATCATTGCAGAGAACCCTTATTGGAAGTGTATGATCCCTGATGATCTTCAACTATGAAGCACTTGAGTTTAACACAGCCTGATAACTTGAAAATGAAGCTCACTTCGTGTTTGACCAAGATTGTATCAAACTCACTTGAATTTTGACCATCACTGTGCACACACTTGACCTGATAACGTTTACTAAACTTTGATTCACCCTTGCAACACCTGAGCATAGATAACAAGAAGGAAAAAAAGCAACAACATATATTTTTGTATTTTTTTTGTGCATAATGGTTAAATGATAAGCTAATTATAGATGAAAATACTAGGGTAAAAATGAAGGTATGACACTTATCCAACCACAAAGTTAGGTGGCTAATGAGATCAAAACTATTGGTTAACCACCGACCAGCTAGAACAAAAATCATAGCTCACCCTTTGTCTGAAAAATAATTTAGGTAGAAAATTGCATTCTGAAACGCTTTCGTGTTAAGAGTGATCCCATCTCCAATAGTCCCGAATTCAGTAATACTGACATTATGAGGCCTAACTTTCTCCAGTTTATCTCTTTGAAAAGTGTGATGCTCCACACTTTCCATGAGCTACAACACAAAAATGAAAGTACCATCAACATTTCCACAAACTGCAAAACAGAAAAAATTCACCATCAGTAGCAGCTTCCTGATTTCAAATTCTATCAATTTTACTTAGCCAACAACAAAATGTCTTCCTCAAATCAAACAGTAGCTTAAAAACTACAAAAATTCTAAAATTCGAGTAGGATATGGACATAGCTAAAGACAATTCAAGTTTGATAAGTCCAAAAACTACTCAGATCAGTTACATTATCACAAAAACAATTAAAATTGAAAAACCAAACACAAAATCAGCATAAACAATGAACTCAAATCTCTATAAAGGGATCAACATATTGGCATAGGTTTTTCCATAAAGGGATCTCAGCTAGAAAGCATCTTAACCAACCTTCTTCTTCACAAGTAGTTTCTAATGCTATCACCTCGGACTTCATTGTGGACTGAGCTAGAATTGTTTGTTTCTTTGATTTCCAAGATACAATATCTCCAAATATTTTGAATACATAGCCACTAGTTACTTTGGAATTATTTGATAAGGTATTCTAATCTACATCATTGTATTCTTCAAGTACAGTAGAAAATCTCTGATAATGCAAACTAAGATTCACAGTCTTTTTAAGATATCACATGACTCGCTCAATAGTTTGTAAATGCTCATTACTCGGTCTACTAGTAAACCTGCTCTACAATCCTAGAACATATGCAATGTCGGGTCTTGTACAATTAATGGCATAACTAAGATTGCCAATGATGCTCGCATATTCTATTTGTCTGACACTTTCATTAGTGTTCTTAAACAGTTTCACGCTTGGATCGTATGGTGTGCTCGCAAGGTTACAGTCAAAGTAATTATATTTATTTAAGATCTTTTCCACGTAGTGTGATTGATACAAAGAAATTCCTTGCTCGGATATCGTGATCTTGATACAAATAATCGTGCTCACTTTTCTGAGATCTTTCATATTAAAGTTGTTGCACAACAATGATTTCACATCTCTAACGGCCTGGATGTTAAATCTAAATATGAGTAGATCGTCTACATAGAGATATATGATCATGAAAATGTGATGTTCATTGTAATAAACGCATTTGTCACTTTCATTCACTTTGTACTCATTCGATATCATTAAGTTATCAAACTTTTCATGTCATTGCTTTGGAACTTGTTTCAGACCATACAAAGACTTATCTAACTTACAAGACTTGTTGTATTATCCATGAATCACAAAACCTTATGGTTGATCCATATAAATTTATTATTCTAAGTCACAATTTAAATAAATAAATAAAATTACATCATTTGGTGTACTATTAAGTAATAAATAGCAACAATTGAAATTAGTACCCTAATGGATGTAATTCTAGTGACTGGAGAAAAAGTGCCGAAGAAATCTATATTTTCTCTTTGCCTAAAACCTTTGCTACGAGGTGAGCCTTGTACTTATCAACAGTTCTATCAGATTTTAGTTTCTTTTGCAAAAACTCATTTACAACCGATTGTTTTGCAACCATGAGACAATATACTAAGTGTCAAGTCCTGTTAGATTTTAGAGAATTTATTTCATCGTTAATAGCTTATTGTCATAAATCCGCAACCAGAGATGACAAGGTTTCTTGAAGATTTTCTAGATCTTCCTCTACTGTATATGTCGCATAATTGAGCCCATAGTATTTAGCAACTCTTACTCATTTACTTCGTCAAAGTTTTGTTTCTACTTCGTTGTTGCTTTCAGTACTGAATGTGATTCAATTCAGTGCATCCACTATTTCTCTATCTGAAAGAAAATTTGTCCTCATAGAATTCAACATCATTTGATTTTATGATCACTTTAGCATTTAGCTCATAACATCTATTTGCCTTATTGTTTTTTGCATATCCCAATGAATACACATTCATAGGTTTTACTAGCGAGTTTAACTCGCTTCGGATCCTGAATTCTAACATAAGCCAGACAACCCCAAATTCTTAAATAAGAAAAATTTGGTTGGTTGTCTTTTCTTTGATATCTCATAAGGAGAGAACTTACTTTTTGACTTGGGATTCAATTCAAAATATAGCAAATAGCCACAAAGTTTCCCCCACTAGTGAGGTGCATCACCAAAAATCAATATAATTGCAACAAGTTCAGTGAGAGTTCTATTCTTTCTTTCTGCTTTATTATTCATTCCATGAAAGTATGGTATACAATTCTATGTTGTTTATAAAATTCATTAAATAACAAAAAATCGTACTCAGTTCCCCTATCACTACGAAGTCTCGTAATCTTCTAACTAAGATGTATTACTTTTCTATCCATATGCTGATAAATAAGGAGTACCACATGATAAGTGTTTCATTACATCAAAGCAGCAGTTTCATGGTGTTCTTGAAAGCATTCAGTCATTGCAATGTCCTCAAGCAAAGCAGAGTGAACTCAGCAAGAAATTATTCTAAATAAGATAGTATCTCATCTTGTTTTGATTATAAAATCTCCAAATTCATTAATTATTTTGTTTTATTTTTCTGTTTATGCCTTTATGTACTCATTTTGCTTTCCAGCAAGATAAGACTCTGACATGTAACTACCAACCCAAAAGAAAAATGAAACCAAACCACCAAACAATAACTATTTTTTATTATTAGTTGTAAAAAAGGATGTAATTGATTAGATTCCACCTTTCTAGGAAGTTTGTTTATTGGATTCCTTATTCAAACAAACACCATCCTCTAACTTGTGCAAAATCTTCAATGTCCAACAACATTGTAGCAAAAGGGAACTGTGTCAGAACTTAGAACAACAACCATATTTCCCTTACAACCAAAAAGAGACAAAAAAAATCATTTTCTTTACACTTTCCAAAGCCAAAGGTAGCTGTAGAAAAGCATGACATGAAATAATACAACTTCCTATTTTTTTTTCTTCTGATAAATCACTCGATTATTCGTCGCTGCACACAAACGTTACACGAAACAATCCTCATCTCTCTTGGTATTATCTTTCTGCAGATGAACAAATCACAGATCAGCAACTTCACTCAACTTCTTATGTCAAGTGAAATTTTTGTCCTGCTGAAAAAACTGCACCAAATCGAATTTCGGCTTTGATGTGATAATGCTATAAACTCCGAAATTCACCAAGACGTAAACCAACCATCTATTTTTTTATCATTTGAACTTTCTTGGTGATTCGATAAATAGTAACAGTCTGAACAATGGTCGGGGAATATTCTTTCTATGAGCGGCTCACAAGGTTCCGGCGAAACCGTGTCAGAGTAACCTCTAACATTAGAGCAGTTCCATGGATAGTTTGAGCTTACGTTAAGGTTTATGTTTGATAAGCAGATATCGACGAAATTGTCGCCTTCTATACCTTCTATAAGACCCGCTTTTTTAACATTTTCTCCTTTCACGTCCTCGATTGTAATCTTTTCGATTACCGGTAGAGCGTTTGGGTCATAACCATCGTCTGGATGCTCGCCATATAAACCGGTGAACCTGATTGCGATATCAACATTAGCCAATGTCATGTTAGAGACATAGATGTTTCTAACATAACCACCTCTGCCTGGTGAAGTCTTTATTCTGATTGCTGTATATGAATCGTAAAAGCGAATGTCTTGAGCATGAACGTTTGATACACCGCCCGACATCTCACTTCCAATGGCAATTCCTGCACTTACTTGAGTTTTCCCGACTAGTCTGTGGATGATAATGTTTGTGCTGGGACGACCAAATGCAATTCCATACTCATCCCACCCACTTTTGATGGCGATCAGATCATCGCCAGTACTTATATAACAGTCTTCGATGCATACGTCATCAGAAGAGTCTGCACACATTTTGAAAATTGTCAATTTCTCTCATCATAACATTCTAGTCTAAATGAGTATCAGAGATAAAGTTCGTTAATCAGAGTTAGTTAGGTTAGTTATCCCGTTATCTTCTTTATTTTCATATGGACTCGCATCACATGTATAAATAGAGACTTTTTTTATTGGTTACCGATCGATATTTCAGTAATAGGCAGAAAGGTTACCCGGATCAATGCCGTCGGTGTTTGGTGAATCAAGAGGAGCAAGAATCGTCACATTCTGCACTGTAACTTGGCTGCAATATACAGGATGAATAGTCCAAAACGGAGAATTCAAGAAGGTTAAGTTCGAAATGAGAATCCCGGTCGAATTCATCAATTCTACCAAATGAGGACGCGTATAATCAAGTGTTTTGTTCCTAAACTTGCTCCACCAGATACTCCCTTGACCATCAATAATCCCCTCGTTACCTTCATCGACACAACAACAGCATCAATAAACAAAACCAACACGTATAGAGAAAACAATTATCGGTTGAATTTGAAAACAAATAACCTGTTATGATAACATCAGTCAAATCGCTTCCATAGATGAGACTCCTATGCCTTGCACCCGGCAACTCCCTTCCTCGTCCATAAGACGGTAGAGGATCAACAACCGGCCAATCCTCGGAGTTCTGTAACAAAAATAAATATCATAAATTGAATCGAGAACAAAGACCGCAAGATACGAGAAAATTCGCCTAACAAGTTCAATTATCAATTTCATAAAATCAGTACACAATCCTTTTATAGTAAATTAAACCATATCTTAGAAATTACCATAACTACATTGATTAATAAGAATAAGATATTTATGCAGAAACCGAAAGCGACATTCCAAATCATTAACAAAGAGTGGTTGATTACCGTTGATCCAAGAATTACAGCATCCTTATCCAACCACAAAGTTAGGTGACTAATGAGGTCAAAACTACCGGTTAACCACCGACCAGCCGGAACAAAAAGCTTAGCTCCACCTTTATCTGAGAAAGAATTTAGGTAGAAAATCGCATTCTGAAACGCTTTCGTATTGAGAGTGATCCCATCTCCAACAGCACCGAATTCAGTAATACTGACACTATGAGGCCTAACTTTCTCCAAATTTGTCTCTTTGCAAAGTGTGATGCTACACACTTTCCATGAGCTACAACACAACAATGCAAGTACCAGAAACACATCCACAACCTGCAAAACCATAAAAATTCACCGTCAGTAGCAGCTTCCCGATTTGGATTCTATCAATTTTACTAAACTAACAACAAAATTTCTTCTTCAATTAAAACAGTAGCTAAAAAAAAACTACAAAAACTCCGAAAATCGAGTAGGATCTGGACATAGCTAAAGACAATTCAAGTCTGAGAAGTCTAAAAACTTCTCAGATCAGTTACATTATCACCAAAAAATCACAAAATCATAATAAAAATCAACAACTACATGATCAAAGTAGTAACTATTCTTGATCTGCATAATCAAAGACTAAGAAAACAGTTATAGATCTTACTTAATTAGTCAATTAAACAACAACATTGAAAGCTAAAGAGAAGTAAAACTCACAGTTAGAGATGAAAATCTCCTCATATGAAAGAGATCCGTTTTCACCTTTAGAATTGAAAAATCTTCCAAGTAATGAAAAAATGAAAAAGACAAGAAATTGAACAAGAGGGTTTAGTTAACTAGAAAAAGATGTTGAGCAAGAAAGAAGAAGAATGATGATATTGATAGAAGAGTAAGCACATCAGCACTCAAAAATCATTGATAGAGACTGTTGTTGCTAACAAAAACATAAACAAGAGTAGGACCCTCTAATGGTTGAATGAATTGAAATTGAAATTGAAAATTGTTTCTCTCTCTAACAAGTGAAGAAAGAAAGAGAGAGAAAGTGTAACTGAAATTAGTAGTAGAGTTATGAAGAGTTGTGGATGTTGGAATTGGAATGAAGATGTTTGATTTATGAATATTGTGCTGTTGTTAAAGTGGAGACAGTGATTTCCAACAAAGAAACAGAAAACTAGGTTGAAGTTTTTTTCATAAAATTGAGGATTTGCATGGTTTTGATGTTGTTGAGGTTGTTGTTTTTTTGTGAATGGGGTGATGTTTCATTTCTTCAAAACCCCAATTTTCTATTGTTTGTAAGCTCCGTCAATTATAAGTTATCACTTTTTTCTATTTTTTTCATTTTTTTTCTTAATTTCTTTTTTAATTTTAGTTTTTATTACTTTTAACTACTTCATACTAAAAGTCTACAAGTATATTAGAACTAGTAGTAGTAATCATTTGTTCTTTGTTTTTCCTATATTAAGTCAACATAATAATAAAAGGTTATCAAGTTGTTAAATATGGAGTATTTTTCCCTAAAAATATATGTTTGATTTCTTTTTTCAAATTGGTTAAAGTTTACTAAAATTAAGTTTGTTGTACTAACATTTTTACAACAGTCTCATTTGAAATCTTAATTTTGTTAAATATAAAATCAAATTATTAACAAAGTTGACATTTTATAAATCATGTGTCACATAAATTAGAGGTTTATATTTAGTGATTAAGGATGATAATTTGATTCAGAATATTCATGTTAGTAGTATCGAGTTTGTCCATGTATTTGTTAAAAAATAACGGGTTAGATTGAGATTTTATATCTATCTAACTCTTCAACTCGTCTTGTCTTAAATTTTCATTCTGTGTTTACTTTGTCAAATAAAATGATGGATTTTATATGAAATTCTTAAATTTAATTTTTAAAGTATAAAAAATCATCAATTTAATCTTTAATATCTTACTAACGGTTATTAAATTGATTTATCATATACTTACGTTTTATATTAAATTAGTCATTAAAGAGTTGATAAATATTCCATAAGTATAATATAACATACAATTTATTTTTTCATTGCAGCTTTTTAACAATGAAAATGAAGATGATGGTAAAATGAGGAAAGATGGAAGATGAAAATGGCACTGAGACAAAAAATTTAACCTAAGAAAGCAAAACCTTTATTCAAGTCTGTGACACTGCGGTTCCTATATTTTTGTCAATGTCAGCCTACACCTACTAAAACGTCGTCGTACAGCTGCCATTTTTATCTCTTTCTTCCTCAAATCTCTCTATTCACATAAAACTTACTATGGTAATTTTTTTAATATATTAAAAAAAATGAACTTTGTGACGTGATTGGACCGAAAGAACTTGATCGTTTATATATTGGGCAACATCATGGAAAATGAAATAGTTGATGGTTTGGTTTTCCAATCCTAGGATTGTGCTGTGTTGTGTGAAGAAATAATAACCCTAAAAAGTAAAATTTTGGAGTGAAGCAATAATATTAATTTCTCTATTTATATAATATTTTGAAAATAAATAAAAAGTAGTTAGTGAAAAAAGAGAGAGGAGAGCATGGTGTTTTAGAAGAGACAAGATTAGAGACACATAAATTTGTGGTATGTGAAAAGTGAATGTTTCCAAAGTCAGGTATCCTATGCTAGATAAGTAGATATACCAACGGTAAATAAGATACATAGGGATGAACGAATTCATATACATATAGTTTTGTATAAAGCATTTTATTTTTTAGTATAAAAGAGCCAACACTTGTTTCAAATTCTCTCAATATTTTCCAGACACTTGTTTCATATTCTCTTTATATTTTGATTTGGAAAAGCCAGTATATAATTGTTTTTTTCTCTTTTAATCTTTTTTTTAAAGGTAATCGGAATTAATTGAGAATATATTAGGTGTATTCGAACCAAACAATACATAGAAAATTTCAACAAACATCTCAATCCTAAAAATGATTCATACAAAAATCATAAAAAGAGAGGTTGGAATAAGAATTTTCCTTATTGCAACTCCATTTCCATGCAGACAATTTCACTCTCCAACAAATATTAAGAGCACTAGCAGAAATAGAGTTAAAAAGAAGATTGTTTCTTTTCTTCCAAATTGTCCACAAGGTTGCTGCCTAAATAGCGCCTTTAGATAAATTGATGGTTGGGTTTGAACCTCTTTCATTCCAATCCAGCCAAAACTTTTCCACATCCCCTTGGAAGCGGTAAGAAATTCCGCTTCAATCCCTGATCATCTTCCAAACTTCCTTAGACATACTACAATTGAAAAATAGGTGAAAGAAATCCTCTTCTGCTGAGTCGCAAAAACCGCATATTTCCTCCTCCACCGTCTTCTCCTTTTGAGTTAACACTTAGTAGCCAACTTGTTCCATAACCCCTCCAGCAAAAAAAATGATTTTAAAAGGGATTTTGCTATTCCAAAGTCTGTTGAAACAGAATCTTGAAACCGACAGAGAATGATTTTCCTCCACTATAGACTTCATCCTATCGTAAACTTCTCTTATTGAATAACTATTGTTAATTGATCCCTCCCATAAGATAGAATCTGCCTCTGCAAGAGAAGGAACAACTTCTTCCAACAAATAATACAAGTTATCCAAATCGGCCTGAACAAGATGTCTTTGATTTTCTCTAATACCAAAGTCCTTCCACTCCCAATTTTCTTCCCTTCATTCACCAATATCCAGCAACAACGCCAACTTTCTATTGCTTAGCGCAAACACTTCGGGAAAAACTTTCAGCCAGTAGAATCTCTGTTATCCAAATTGTTGTCCAGAACAGAACAATACTCCCAATTCTGAGTTTGAATGTCACAGATTTTGAAAAATTAAAAACCCCCAGATTTGATAAAACACATGTTCTCAATATATCTTTCCACCAATTTGAGGCTGAATTTTTGCTCCTCAACCCGTCCCTCATCATATAATAATTCAAGTTATCATACCTCGCCGATAGGACTCGCCTCCATAAACCATTATGGTCACTAAGGATCTGCCACTTCCACTTGGATAGCAAAGAAAGATTGAATTCCTTGATACTTTTTACTCCAATCCCCCCCCCCCCCCTCTTTTTTTCCTGCACACAATATCCCAACTAAGCGAATGTATTTTGGATCTTCCATCGTCAGGGTCCGGGCTTTTGGACCCGTCGCAATCCCAAAGAGCTTGTTTGATTTCGTCTTCCCCAAACTGAGTTCCCAACAAATCAACTTCACCTTCCTCTAGACAATTGAAATCAATCCCTTCAAACACTGGCCGATCGCTAACAGACTCTTCAAACTTCTTAGCAAAGAACTCCTTCACTGCTAGCTTCACTTCCTCAACTGAATCCACCAACCCATAGACTATATTCATCGACCATATAAACTTCCTCTTGGCCCTCCATTTTTTACATAGTTATGATAAAACCTCGTATTTAAATCTCCTTCATTGTTCCATTGGACATGCAACTTTTGAAAGAGTAAATTATCTTTAATTCTGAGATTTCTCCATACTAAGTTTGTAGCTTCCGATCTAAGCCTGACCAAATTATCTACTTCATCAATAGAAGCATTCTCAAGCTCAGAATCGAAGTCATTTACAGCCTCTACTTGTTCTTCCACCTTGAGTACATACCACCCAAAGACCTCCCTGCTCCAAGTCTTCAAACTAGCTCTCAACATTCTCAATTTTTCCTTAAGCACAAAATCACTCCTACCTACAATCCTCATGATCTTCCAATTGTCTTCAACAAACTTCAAAAAATGCACATTCTCAAACCAACAATTATTTCTTTTAAACAGTTTTGGCCCCCAGTCTCTAAAGAAAATTTTCAGCCAGATCGGATAGTGGTCCGAAATATCTCTCTTTTCTATTAACTGATTTATCAATCCCCATTTATTGAAGAAACTAGAGTCTACCAAAAACCTGTTTAACCTGCTCATGGATATGTCGTTTCCACTAAACCAGGTGAAACGATTCCCCGCAAAGGGAAGATCAGTTAACCCAAGATCAGAGATGAAAATAGAAAACTATCTAGATCCCACTTTCCCCCTACCAGTAGGCATCCCCTTTCTCTCAGAACTATCAACAACCTTGTTGAAATCACCCCATATCATCCATATACCATCTTTCCACTTATCTTTACACTTATTTTTACAACTACTTATATCCCTCCAAAACTTACGTTTCAGCTCCAAATCACAATTGGAATACACATTAACAGTGTAAATAAATTCATCCTGCCACGCCAGTTTCATGCCTAAAAACTTTCTTCTGAGAACGAGAAAATAGGAGAAAATAACAGAATTCCACAACATAATTATACCACCCAAAGCTCCCCTGGATTTACTATACGACCACCATATGTCTTCTTTGTTCTAAATACCAGAGATAAATTTCCTATCAACCACTTCCATCTTAGACTCTTGTAAGTAGAAAAGGTCAGTCTTGCCATAATTTATAAGGTAATTTATCCTTCTACGTTTGGATAAATTTCCACTCCCTCTCATATTCAACGATCCCACTATCATAATGCTCATGATGATAACGCCGTCTTTCCCTTCCTTAAACCATATCTCTTTTGTCTATCGCATTAATTTTATCATAAAAATCAAAAACCCCATCTCTTTCCAACACTCCCATCCGATTAGCAGTTTCTTACACCTTATTTCCCACATTAGACAAAGGATCTCTTACAATTTTTGCATTTCAGTACCTCACATCTGAGTTTGTTATAGACTCGCAACAAAGTGCTTCACCTCCTGAGAAAATCATTATATGGATCGAGCAAGAGGGTTGTCTAGCTTTCAGAATCTCAAAGTAAGAAGGTTGAGAAAATTGTTGAATCTGATCTTCATCTTCTTCTGACTCAGGATGCTTATGGGCCAGATTCCTGCTTTTGGGATTAATCTTCCTCTTGTGCTTAGGCCCACAAAACTCAGCCAGTTTTCTAATTTTTATCTTTTTGTGCTTGGACTATTTTACTACATTAATCAAAGTCCAGCACTCTGAGTATTGAGAAGTTCCTCAAGTTGTACCAATTGGACTTATAAGTTGCCTTACACGTGTCTCAACTAAACCTGTCAAAGAAACACTTTTTGTTGCAAACGCCTATTTTGCCAAAAGTATAGTTTTGTCAAAACATGTTACCCTCAAAGTAACATCCTCGATAGCTTCACTATCGTTGGGAACTAATTGGATGTCCTCTACTTCTCTATTAACCTCGTTCAAATACAACAGATCATCAACCAGGTTACCATTAGGAGTAATTTCTAGATTTACTAGTTCGGTACAAGGAACTAAATCAACATCTAAGTTATCTTCATATTCCTCCTCATGGTTCTTACTCCACAAACTTTCCGAAACAGAAGAAGAATCATTTGCCTCCTTCCTCTTAATCGGGATATTAATGCTTATACAAAGTGGTCCATGACTATCTTCCACCATTTTAATACTAAACTCCACACCACTAATATTAACTTTGAACAATTCATTCAAAACCATTGCACAGTTAATTGGTTCTCACCAAAATTCTCGCCACATCCATATAGTTACCTTTTAGAGTATTTTCATCAATGCAAACATTTTCCTTTCTAATTAGTAAAGTACTTCTGATGAATTATGCCTACACATGAATATTGATGTAATCATGTTGTTAAAATCTCGATTTAAAACTTAAACTCTTATATTTTACGTTTTTAGGTCGGTATTTGGTGTTAAATCGCAGGTAAAATCGTATACTGGAACAATTTTACATGATTTAAATCTCTCTGAAATCTATAATATCGTGTAAATACTTTGGAGTTTACTCTTTGACTTGATTTTACCTTTTTTTCTAGAAATTTTAAAAAACTCAGCCCAACAAAACTTCTCCCACTTTATTATTTTATTCACTTTAAATAACTTATTTTTTCATTAAACGTTAGAATTTTCATTTACCAGAGCAATGAAAATTAAAAACTTTTGAACCCTAACGTTACTTCACTTGTACGGCGTCGGACCAAAACCTCAACGACAATATTACGTGAGTTCTATTCTTTGATTAGTAAGTATCTAAAAAGTGAGTCTTTTTCACAAATAAAAATAAAGCAATATTATGTTACTATGTTATTATGTGATTGTATGTAATCTTGGTTTGTTACTATGTTGGTTACACTGTTACTAGTTTTGTTATTTTGTATTTTTGAATGCTAATATGGTTTGTAATCTAAGTGATTGTTATAGTGTTTTTCTATTTTCATTATTTTAATATACCAACTTAATAGAAGTTGATTTGATTTATTGTATATATTTTTCACTAATTTGCTTCAGTGTCTTACTCTTTTAGTTAAAATTTATTATTTAAATTTGATTATTTTTCATATTTAAATTTATATTTTAATATTATTTTAACATGATGTAAACTCTACGATTTTACGTTTCGATTTTACCTAGGCAAAACGAGTCAAGGTAAAAATTTGATTCTAACAACCTTGAATGTAATACGTGTATTTATTTTTAAAAGATAACAAAAATGAAATGAAAAAATGCTAAAATTATTTAACTAAAAGATTTATTATTTTTAAAAGAGATAATAAATTGGTCTTTATAATTTTTTTTATATATAAAAATATTTGAATTAAGTCATATATTTTTTTCCTATATAAATATTTTTTTTATATTTATTTTAAAAATAATTGAATCAATAATAATTATGTTCTCGTTATTATTCAATATTTTGATCAGTAATTTTATATTTATGTTATAATAAGTTTGTGTCTATAATTATTTACGTGTGTAAAAAAAATTAATCAATAATATATTTTTTCCGAATGTAAATATTATTTTTGCTTTGATAATATTTATAAAAATATTTGAATCAATAGTAAATTTGTCCAGATATATCTATATTTTTAAATTATTTTTTATTTTTTAAAATATAAATTAACAATAATATTGTTAATCGATGTCATCAATAACAAAACAAAGTTATGAGATAAAGATTGCATTTCTTGAACAAACACAAGAAATCCTATTAAGTTTCACAAAGGAAGATAAAAGAGGAAGAATAATAGAAAATTGGTTAAATTTGTTTTACTATTTACTTTTTCAATGAAGATTTAAAGATTATAAGTGAATATCAACAATTAAAATCTCTCACCGTAATTAGGATATGACGAGGGACTAATATGTTATTTATAATAAAACTAACATATTAAACTAATGGGTTTTTTAACAATTATCGATTACAAGCTAACTTAGGATAGAAGCTAACTTAAACAATTGGACTTACAAACAAGACTCAATTTGATATGCTAACAATCCTAGTATTTCGATTAGCTTTAACATACTTCGATTACAACATACAAAATCAATATATGAACAGACTTCGACTTTATACTAAACCTTATGTCGAACCATAAAATTACCCTTATATATCGATACTAAAGTTTAATCCAAAATACCATAAATACTTTAATCAATTATCACATTTTTTATACTTTGTGTCAAATAAGGTGAGGCATGTTAAGAATAAGATATTATACTTTCAAGTATAAATAGATTTTTCAGTATTTAGCAATGAATTTCACATCGTATAGCATAAAGTAAATGTCATAAATGACATAAATTCCAAAGGTAGAAAGTGCACTCTTCATGATTATGTCATGATCAAATATTATATAGGGAAGGTGACATGGAATGAATGGTTAGAGAGTGCGGAATGTAAAAAATAAATTTCATGTGACAGTGTGGAATTGTATTAGATCATATGATAGGTAGAATTGAGCACTCTTCAACTACAAATTCATGTAATAGTGATATAGGTTGAATTTTAATTTTTTTGTCGAAGTAGATTACCTGACAGAAGCAAGAAAGTGATGAAATTGTGTTAATATCAAAATGTGTTTCGATAGAAATTTCAACTTAAACCTAATTTTATAATATTAACAAAATTAACTATGTTGGATCTTACTTAAGCAACAAGCAAGTCAAAATCTAAAAATTATGAATAACTCTTATTATTATATAAGAATTTGTAGTTGAAAAAAATATCAACTATGTTGGATCTTATTTAAGGAACAAGTCAAAATCTAAAAATTATGAATAACTCTTATTATTATATAAGAATTTGTAGTTGAAAAAAATATCAGTTTTAAAACATAGATAAACTCTGGAGAAAATCTTTTTCTACAATTTTTTTCTAAAATCCTATTTTTTCTTTCTCTTAGTTGCAAAGAACCAATACTTCTTTCGGACAACACATTTAAATATAATTGGATCGGCCCGAGCAGGGTTAGCGCAAACAACTTGCACTTGGATGCATCACCGGAGCTGAAGAATCTCAATCAATCATTCAGGAGTTGTATGTGTTTGTCGATATATCACTATTTGTCATAATTGTTTAATTTGGATGGCTTCTCCATGGACTTTGGAATCTTGTTTTCCAAAATCCTCAACTTTTTAAGCTAGTTTAGAGAGTGAGTTACAATTTTGTTTAACAAATAGTGCTCCGTATATAATGAAAAAAAAATACTTTACCAAACATACTTTTTGCAGCATTATTGTTGTAGTGGTTTGCGTAATTAATTTGTCAATTTATTCGATTTAAATAAGGTTACCATTTCATGCTTTGTCAGTCAGACTAATCATAGGATTAACCAAATTCCGACAGCCTAAGAACATACTAAATCGATGATGATGTCTTGAAGTTGCAACAGAAAGTGAATAAGCCTTCGGATTTTGAATAATTAAGGATTAAAGAGAATTGATGTAAATGGCACCCATTTTCAGTTTTGAATATAATAATAAAAAAGAGATTAAATCATACCTTTTCAAATAATTTGTTAACCATATTTAATTTTTTCAATATAGTTGAAAATTAATCGTAGTTCAAAAATTGTTTTATGTGAAAAACTTGTTTTATAAAAATAAATAGATTATCCAAAAAGAATTAAATCAAACTATTTTATTAAATAGAAAGAAAAATTAACTAAGCTTTTTTATATTATTCCATCAAAACATAGTTTTTATTTTAATTATATCAAATTTGGATGGATTATCTATTTACCCTTCATTCCTTTTTAATATTATATAAACAAATTAGTGTAATATATTTAAGGGATAATTATATAAAAACCCCATGTCATTAGGGCGAGATTTGATTTTGTCCCGCTGAAGTTTTTTTTTATGAGCTCACTCTTATAAAATCAAAAATCATATTTCACCATCCCTTTTACTGTTTCACTGTTCATCATCTTCCCAAAATCCCAAATTGAAACATTCATCTTCAAATTGAATCCCCAAATTGAAACATCCATCAAATCAAATCATAACAACATTTAGGCATGAATAACCTAATCAAATGTACCCAGCAAAATGAAAAAAACCCAGAATCTTAATTGAATAAAAATATACCCAGCAAAATGAACAAAACCTAGCAAAATCTTAATCTCAAATGTGCTCAGCAAAATGAACAAAACCCAACAACTAATTCAAGCTTCGTGGAGAAATTGGAGTGAATATTCAAAATAATGGAACTGCGTAGTAACAAAGAAAGCAAAATGAAGAAGTGATACTCTAACACAAACAAGCATGGGTCGAAAATTGAAAGTCGTGAACCCGAAGAACATGAACCCATAAAGACAAATAATTGTTCATCTTCTCTTTATGTTCATCTACTATAACACAAACAAGCATGGGTCTAACACAAACCACACACGTATTAACACCATCATTCATGTCTTAATACAAAATTCCACCATGAAGGAAAAAATTGTTCATCTTCTCTTTAAAAAAAAAGCAACGCAGACAGAGGCACAACATGAGTAGTGAAACAAACAATCAATAGCATAAATAACAAGCAAACACGAAGAACATGAACACGTAAAGCCATTCTTTGTTGGACAAAAGATTTAGTTTGAGTTCAATCAGATTATAACAAGCAAACACGAAGGTATCTTGTTGTGCGATTTAGGGTTTAATGAACCCTAATTTGGGGAAGATGAATGTTTCAATTTGGGATTTGGATGGTGCATTTGAAATTTTTATAGGAAAATGGAAGAACGTGAACCCTGATTGCAGGAATAGGGAAGAACATGAACCCTAATTGCACAGATTGTAAAATAGGATGGTGAAATATAGTTTTTGATTTTATAAGGGGGCTCATAAAAAAAACTTTTAGGGACAAAACTGAATCTCGTCCTAATGGCAGGGGGTTTTATATAATTAACTATATATTTAATTACTATTTAATAAACCAAAGATTATTTTTATTTAGAAAATTTGGAGATATACTCTAAATATTTTTTTAAAATATATATAAACCATGGTAGAAAAATTATAAACATTTTATAAATTTATGTAAGATCTAAATCATTTTTCAAATAATAACTAACATTATTTTTTCATAAATAAAATCTTCTTAAGATTATTCTAAAGATGTGTAATACAAAATCTTTAGTTCACACCATAAAGCTCTCTTTGATTACCAGATTGGAGGTGAGAGAAAAAATAAAAATAAGAGTTTGAATTGTGTTGAGTTTTAAAAAAAAAATATATGGATGTTTAAAGTAAATATCAATTTATATATGGTTAAATAAGTTTTAGGTCCCTATAAATATAGCAATTTTCAATTTTGGTCTTTCTAAAAATTTTCATTAAGAATTGGTCCCTATGATATTTTTCGTCTCAATTAAGAGTCTCTGGCGTCAATTGGGACTAACGGTTGTTGATGTGGCTGTCTAGGTGGATTAATTAATTAGTTTATTTGAATTTCATTAACTGATGTGGCATGATTTGGTTGTTGATGTAACATTATCACTTAACACTCAAATAAGACAATCCCTAATTTCACTTTCAGACTTATGTAGTTTCTTGAAGAGTTGAAGACGATTGTTCGTGTGTGGTGGTCCCTATCTCCATTCTCAATCATTTTTCGCTCCAGACATTGGTGGTCCCAAACCTCAGGTAATTGGTTTTGATTAATGTATTCCCACTTGCTTTTTGTATATTGTCTTTGAAATATATTGTTTTGTTTATTGTGTGTGCCCCACTTATCTTTAGAACTATATAAAAGGGTCTTTTGTAAAGGATGTAGGATTAAGATATGAAGGGTGTGTTTGCTGTAATTGGACAAGACATGAATTATTAATCTTATTTTGAAGCTCGCGGCCTAATCAAAACTATGGACTCTTCCTTTAACATTGAAAATTTTAGAATGTGGTGGAAGTCTGGACATGGTAGTTTGGAAAATGATCTAAAACCCTTTATTAATGATGAGGATGCAACTATGTTAGTTGTGTGTGTTGTGAATAGTAAGTGTGATGTTGAGATATACACTGAGGCAAAGTTAGAAAGTGGTAAAAAGACATATATGGAGAAGGTATTAGAGAAACAAAAAAGGCCAATAGAATTTTGAATGTGGTGATGAGAGTGAGTCAAGTGAAGATACTTTGGATGGAATTCAATTTGAAGATAATGAAGAAGATAGGATGCATTATTGTGATGAGGATGTAGATGTAGGTTTAAATAATGGAGTTGATGCTTCTGAGTCTAGGAGACAGCAAGATGTTATTGATGGTACAAGTCAAGGGAACAACAATTTTTATACTACAACTGAGATGGATAGGGAACATGTGATTGAAGATGATTACATGAATGATGAGCGTGATAGTGGAGGAGACGATGATAGTGCTTATGAAAGGCCTTCAGTGATAAGATTTAATGAAGATGAGAAGCTCATATAGGAATTTTTGTTTAAGGTTGGAATGGAATTCTCATCCTTGAAACAATTTAAGAAAATTGTGCTGGAACATAATGTGTTGAATGGTATAGAGGTAATGTTTGCTAAAAATGATCTAAATAGGTGTAGGATTGTTGGTAAGGACAAAAAGCAATGTTTTACATTGTGTTATGCACTAGAATTTTGAGAACAACAACATTTAGGATTAATACCTTATTTCATAAGCATAAGTGTGGTAGAAAATTCTTCGACAAAAATGCAAATGCAGAATGGATTTCTAGAGTGGTGTTTTGTATCAGATCAACAAAAGGTAAGAACAAGTATTTAAATTCCATTCATTGTTAGGGCTTCTTTTGTTATTTGTTGATGTGTTCTTTAATGTCAATTTTTGCATATGTTGTTAAGGAAAACACAACTGAGGTCCCACAAGCTACTGAACATGTTCATCCTGAGGTGCCACGAGCTACTAAACATGTGTAGCCTGATGTACCAGTTTCATCACAAATTGATATGAATCCTACTCAAAATTCTGTGAGCTCTGTTGAGGCAATGAGGATGTAATGTGGTATTAATCCTGATGAATTGGCTTCATTGTTGGATGATGATGCAATTATAGACATTGAACCACTTAGTGTGGATACATCACCTGTAAAACCAATTGGTAGAGTTAATACACCAAAACCTGATAGTGTTAATCCATCAAAACATGCAGTAAAGACTTTCTTTGGTCCAAGGCCTAAGGTACCAAAACCTGGAGTTAGAACTTTCATTGGTCCAAGACCTAGTGCACCAAAACCTTTTGTTAACGCAATGCCAAATTCAACCAACCAACCAAGTATAAGTGACCATGTAAAAGAAACAAGACAAAGTGACAGACTTATGACTATTAAGACTCATAATATTGTGGGACCAGGAAGGGATCCAAAAGATCCACTGCTTATTCCTGAAGATGACACAAGTGCTGGCAGTACTAGTGGGAAAAAGAATTGGGATGACATACAAAGGAGCATGACTCAGTGAAGAATTATGTGTTGTGAAGCTTTTTGTGTTTTAGTTGGAAATTATGTAATATGACCCCTAGTTGCTTTGTTATGCACTTATGTAGTATGAATGGTTGGAGATTGTTGTATTATGTCATATGGCATGCATATGACCACTTTGTTTAGAACCTTTTGTGATGTATGACTCGGTAAAATACACTTATTGCATCAATGTAATACATTTCTTATCATGCAGAAAATTATCTAGTCATTTACATTACATTAAACAGAGTACAACAACAAGATTGGATCAATTCCCATTTTCATTTCATTAAACAAAATAGATCACATCAATAATCATTTTCATTACATTTAGACTGTTACATCAACAAAGTAGATTACATCAAAAATCATTTTCAACAACAACAAACTACATCAAGAATTAGACTGAAACAACATCAACAACTACATTTCATAACAAAATACACATTGCACACAAATGAAAAAACTAGACACAACATCTTCAATCTTCCATAAAATGTCTTTGTCTTTAACTTGCTCTTCAAAATCTTGTTCTTCTTCCTTGTTTCTTCATAAAGCGACTTCATATAGCCAATAGAAGTCATGATTTCCAAATCTGAGTTTGTGCCAACTCCATCTTGATTTCCAGATTTTTCAGCATCATCATCCCATATGAAAAGATTACAAGTATCAGCGTTCCTCCAATAAGGACATCTCCAAAATAACCTTCCCTTATTTGGTTCGTTCTTGCAATGATAGGAGACCATACGAACCTGACACCCATAATATTTTCCAAATCGTGATTTTACGGATGCATAAGACATTACCTAAAGAAAACGCTCAAGGAAGAAGAAGATTTAAACGATACAGAAGAACAAAACAAGCAAGAAATAAGAAAACTAAAATCCTGAAGGAATATGCTTTGAAGATGACAAGCAAGACGAAGAAGAGAGAAAGGGGACGAAGAAATTCGTTCAACACTACAACTTCTTTTATAAAATGTTTATTTCACGCGGTGGAAATGCATGCAATCCAAATAGACTAATTAATTAATTCACCTAGGCAACCACATCAGCAGCCGTTAGTCCCATTTGACGTCAAAGAATCTTAATTGATACGGAAAATAGTATAGGAACCAATTCTTAATGAAAAAATTTAGAGGAGTCAAAATTGAAAATCATTATATTTATGGGGATCTAAAACTTATTAAACTCATTCATATATAATTGTTAAATGTAAAGAGATAAGGGAAGATAGATTGATGCAAGAAATTTATTATAATTCACTTTATAGCATAGATTTTCGTCTAATTTTCTTATATTTTTCACTATAATCAAATTAATTTAAAAAAAATCACTATTTATGGGTCTAAGTAGTGAGAAAAGACTCGGATTGGATTTTTTTGCATTCTCAAAAGAATAATTGTTTGTGTTTGTGAATATCACTCATTCTCAACATATAAACTTGTTTGAGGTAGGATACAAATACAAAGTGTTCACTCTCTTAATAAAAATTGTATTTAATGAAATCACATGTTACTTGTTTCTTTTCTCTGACTTTCTTTTCTAGATGTTTTCTTATTGAAATTTATTTTATTTTTTTCAAATCGATTCTCAAAAGAGTCTTGTGTTATTTAATATCGTAATGTTGTTCATTGATGTATAAAGTTGTGAATAATAATAAAAATTATAAAGTAATATCATTTCTTCTATACCGACTAATCCATCCCGAGAGCATATTAATGTCACGACCTGATACCTCCAACAGAAATTGTTGCGTATTACTTTGTATCATTTTGTCACACACATTGTGTATTGAAATCTAAATTATGTTCATTGAGAATGAAATTACCAAAGTTATTATTCAAAGAAAAAAATTAATAGAATTTTCACAGATTGTTACTAGATGATAAAACTCAGCAGGGATGAATAATTGGTCTTCAAGCAAATGATCAAAGTATTTTAAGGAGGTGGTTGCTGCGTGGAACTTGACCACTTTGAGAGTAGTCAATATTGTATTAGTTAGTATTGTTGTTTCTATTCATGTTACGATTCTGTTTTTATTGTTTAAAATAAACAACACTAATTCTTCTTTTTTTTATCATGTTTCTAATGTTCCTCTTCAATACTGAGTTAGATTATTGTACTTTCTAAATAAATATCATTTCTAAGAGGATGGTAGTTTATTAGTGATAGCATCAACTTTAAATTTTTGAACTAAAGATATATTTTCTCGTGGGGTTGGGTCTTTTTATTAATTCTTTGTACTTAAGGTACCAACTATATTTCTTTGCACCAACTTCCTTAATATCATACTTCTGACAAATCTTCTCATTGTTAAAAAATATATATATCATTTGTTATAAAATATATATATCATTTGTTGTCGCCGTTTGAAACAATAATAGTAATAATATTTTCAAGCATGAACTCTTCTCCAAGGTGTATTTGTTTCAAGATCGTAAAAAATATTTCGATTGTATAAAAATATTATTGCAATGGGAATGTAACATGCATTCTCATGTTAGATTTAATTTTAAAAATATTATTCCAAGTCATATTTTATTTCAAGAATTTTATTTACATATAATAATTCTATTTTTATTCCAAAATTTAAAGGATGGGAATCCAACATTCCAATGAGAATAAAATTCAACTAACTATAACTATTCACATCTATTTATATATTTTACTTTATTTTTAATTTTTAATTTAAATAAATATTATAATCATTCTTTTTTTGTCAACCACTTGGATAGAAATATTATTCAAGTAATAATAATGAAGAGAATAAGATTCCATTTCTTAACTTAAACAAACACACCCTAAAATTATTTGTTCAAACAATTTTCCATTTCATTGGCTTTCTTCCAATGACAATATTCAATTGGGCAATCACATTCACCGGAAAAACCAATATACTAGCAAAACATTTGAATGGATAAACATGTAAAATACTCTTGTTTAAAACTGAATAAATATTGTACCGTATAAATTTAAAGTATAACTACCAATTGAAAAATAAGCTCAGTCAAGCAGAATAAAACTAATATTTGCATAATCCACAAATTCAGACAGATGTTGAACTAGCTTCAAAAAATACCACAGTCAAGATCTAGTAACTTCTGCCCCAGTATGACCACCTCTTAGCAGGCTTGCCTGACGCAAAGCACACAGTGCCTGTAAAGTCAACCACACAAGGTGTTATTAAGCAATATCATGTCAATTGTGATTACACGCAGAGAATTAATCATGCAGGGTGTCATGAAAATCAATCATAGGCAATATAACAGGTTCATACAGCGAATCAAAGCAGCAAATAGATTTTAACAGTCAGTTGTATACCTTCGGGGAGTTCTGGCTGATCAAAGGGACTACAAAGTGTCTTTGCTGCTCCTGTCTCACCCTTTGTTCTTGCTTTGACATCTTCTTCCACTTCCTGAAGCATTATAAACCAAAAACAGTTACCAAGTAAACACCAAACAATAATTTACAATATATAGCCAGTGGGCAGACATCAAAATACCATGCATAAGGTTTGTAATGTCTAGTTATAAAAATATACATTGGATACATTGGACAATCGGGAATCCAAAAGTTAAACACTACTTTTTTGTTTAGAGAATGTAATTGATAACTTGATTTTCAATTTTATTATGAACTTATGACATTCTTAAGAGTGCAAGATTGAAGGAAATTATACAATATAAATTATTTCGGTTTGGACCAATATAAATTCAATTGTCCCAATGGTAGGTAAGGCAATTAGAATAGGAAGGGTTTACTTACCACTACCAACTAGTAAGGACAGTTTTGATAGTTTTTTTGGTATTAATTCATTCATGACATAAAAATGCATCTTCCCTAAATATATCCAAACTGACCTCAATCGGAGAGTGACACAGTTATGAAGAGGTTTAGACTACAAAAGAAAAATGCCTAAAATAACAAAACTTGGCAAGCCCTCTATCATTAAACCTGGATTATTGTAATAATTGTACAAAAAAATAAATTAAACTGATATGCACAGACAGTGTTAAGATATTTTACACTATATCACTTAATCGTAACCGTTAGATTTTTGAACGTGTTTGACTTTTACTATAATTAGTAACATCTAAAATATCACCTACGAATGGTTGTAATTATCTCTAAAAATTACACAATACATACCTTCTCATCACACCAAGGAGCTAAGATCATCTTTTTTTGATTCAGAGCTTCTATAAACTCCTCCCATGTATGTATGACCTGAATACATTCATCTCGTTTTTGTTTTGCAACATCAAACAGATTTTGTTGAATATTATCAAGCAACTTTTTAATTTCCTCAACCAAGTCAGCATTACCAATGTCAATCTTAGCTCCATTGTCACGTCGAACAGCCCGAACCTGTGTAAAATTGAAAAGATCTATTTAGTGTTTCATTTTGTTGAATAATAGACAGACTAGAAGCAAACGGCATTTTTGCAAATTAGTGCAAAATGCGAGCATTAATGACCTGCTTATTTGCTAAGTCTTTTGGCCCAATTTCAATCCTTAGAGGAACACCTTTCATTTCCCACTGAGAATACTTCCATCCAGGAGAATAGTTATCTCTAGAATCTGACTCAGCACGAATTCCTGCTTCCAACAACGCATTCACAGTTGCAGAACAGGCATCAAGGATTCCTTGAGTATCAGCATCCTTGTAAGGCACGGGAATCACAATGACTTGAACTGATGATACTTTAGGAGGCATCACCAATCCCTTGTCATCACCATGAACCATCACCATCACCCCAATCTGTTAAAAAAAAAGTAGAAAGAAACACCAATGCAATCACGTGTAAACAAGTTATCCAAGGCATGTATGATGTATATTGAAGAAATTAGAGCTTACCGTTCGAGTACTATAGGCCCATGAGTTCTGCCAGACCATTGCTCTCTCTCCCTTCTCATTTTCATAGTTTATCTCAAACATTTTAGCAAAATTTTGTCCCAAACAATGAGAAGTTGCACCTTGTATGCCACGGCCAGTGTTTGGAATAAATGCCTAGGAAGATTGAACATCAAAAATATATAAACTTGCAAAGTGTTAATGATACAGACAACTTATCCATGTCAGCATAAGAATGTCAGACACACACCTCGACACTGGTAGTGTAAAGGCCACCCGCAAACTTCTCAAGCTCACTTTTCTTACCCTTTATGACAGGAACTGCCAAATACTCTTCGTATATACGCCTGTATAATTCCAAAATCTCAAGAACCTGAAACCATAATAGTTTAGAACATTTTAAAAATTGAACTTTCAAAAGATAGGAAATCTGTGTGTGGAAAAATTAACATGTAGGTATCAACAAATTATATGCATACATGCAAAATGTTCATAAAGCACAAGACACATGAAAGGCCTTAGAGACTCATTACAGAGACCAAAGGTTAAAAAATTAAGGTTAAAAAATTAATGCAGGTGATACAAATAAAGAGACAAAACAAGAAAATTTCCTAAAATAACTTTGAAGGAATACCTCTGTATCTGCTTCCTCCTTTGTTGCAAAAGCAGTGTGTCCTTCTTGCCAAAGAAACTCACGACTCCTGCAATTGAAATCAAAACTGTATAAGCACCTGAAATGGACTATGAACTAGTAATATATGAAATAAATGTGCATGATAAAAAACAATATTCAAAACATCTTAATAATAGGATAGTTACTATATAACAATTACTGTTTCTTGCAAGGCTGATTCATAAAGAAAGCATGTAGAGTTGAGGCAATAATTAAAATTATGAATTAAGCTTTCAATTGTCACTATGTTAACAGTAACCAACAAATTGCTATAACAGAGAAAGGAAAGCATGGTGAAAGAAATAAAAAGTGCCTGATGAATGGTGTGGGATTGCTGAACTCCCATCTAACAACGTTGCACCACTGATTAAGTTTCAAAGGCAAGTCACGATGTCCCCTTATCCACTTAGAGTAGTAGGGATACATAACAGTTTCACTAGTTGGACGAATAGCAATAGGAATCTCTAAATCAGATTTTCCAGATTTTGTCACCCAAGCAACCTAGTGAAAGTAAAAAAGGAAAAAAAACATATAATCAGAAATTTACAAAGTTCATTTAACAGTAACACATAAGATAGTTGCCGCAAAACAAGGCACAAACATCCTAAATAATATGGTTTCTCAGTACACCAGATCATCTAGCAAAGCACGTCCCTAATAAAGAGACCGACTCCATAGAAATATTTTTCAAGAGCAAACTAAGAACGGTTCCCAATTTCAAAAAATACATAATCAAACACTCATTGGACATCTACGTTTAAATGACCCTCACCTCTGGAGCAAAACCCTCAATATGGTCCTTCTCCTTTTCAAGAACAGTAGAAGAAACAAACACAGGGAAGTAGCAGTTCTTGATCTTCATTTTCTTTATTTCTGGATCAAAAAACGCCTGCACATTTGTTTTCAAAAAATGCCTTAACAGAAAGAACTATATAATTTCCACATCCATATCTTAGAAGCTTAGTTAGTATACATCAACAACACAAAATACTTCAGTATTAAAAACCACACACATTAAGATAAACGCATACCGCAAAGGAACTAAAGATCAAAAACATTAAAAATCATTAAGAAACATACCTGCAAAATCTCCCAAATTGCCATTGACCAAGGTCTAAGAATATAGCAACCAGAAATATCATAATACTCAATCATTTCCCCATTAACAACAACCTGAAAGATCAATCAAAAGTCAAACACATCATGCAAAGCAATCAACCAGATCGAGATAAACAACTTTGACCAAAACCAAATCAGGTCAAAATAAAAAGTAAAAACAATTTTCAACTTAATTGATTGATAACTATAACGAAGTACCTCAGAATACCATTCTCCGAAGTTGTCAGCCTTCCGATTAGTAAGACCTAATCCAGTCTCTTTCTTCACTTCCTTCTTCTTTCCACCTACAAAGCTTCACCGTTAAAGGGAACCCTAAATCAGCAACAATAGGAATTTCGTTAATGTGAAATTACCTGCATGTTGTTTTGCAGCGGCTTGCTTTTTTTCAGCGGCGGCTTGCTTTTTTTCGGCGGCGGCTTGCTTTTTTTCGGCGGATTGTTGTTGTTTTATGTCGTCGGTCCCCGCCATTGTGAACGACGAGCACCTGATTCTGTTGGAAAGAAGGCGAGGGAGAAGGGAGCGTGCAAGAGCGATTGTGGCGTGACGGGAGACTGTGTTTATCGCTAGGGTTTTTGCTTCAGATTAAATTGCCACTTTGTCTAAATGTCAACTTGTCTTTTTTTTATATTTTAGTGTTTAGATCACACTTGTTTGTACTTTACTCTATAGTGATCCTCTCAAATCTCAATTACTTTCTATAATTCTAATGCTACTATTACTAGTCACATTTGCAAAATAAATAGTGTAAAATTTAAGTTACATTTTTTTTAATTTTTTTTTTATGTATTATCTAATTAATACAAATATAAACTACTTATATTTCTCACTTTATATTTATGAGCATAATTTAATAAAATTATTATTTATTTTCATTCATTTTTTTAATTTGTATAAAATGGTTATGGTGTTATATTTGTAAAAGATCTCGTAAGGGCGATGATCATAAGTTGTCCATCAGGAAAGACGACAACCATGTATTTGATCAGTCATCATTTGTGTTAAAGTTATCGTCATTTGAGTATCAAAGGCATGTGAATTGTTGTTGGTTCTATATGAATTTAGGTTAGTTATTAGTAGTTTTCTATTATGTCTTAATTTGCAAAGGTTTTATTATTTCTGAGTTATTTTACGTGTTTGAGGTACTGTTTCATGTGTTTATAGGTCTGAAGAATCAAGAGGAAATTGATCAGAGAAGAATCCAAACAAAAATACATGAACAAAAGAAAAAATAGAGAAATTATAATTTGTTGCCCATACATGTATGATCATTCCTCTCCACCAGACACCATACATGTAACAACATAGAGCATAAAAAAACAAGTTTCTGCTCATACACGTATGAAAGGCCCATACGCGTATGTGGCTAACATACTCAGACCATTTTGTGCAGCACAGATCCTTTCACGTATGGATTCAGACATGCCATATGTTTTACCCTGGGCCATACACATATAAACTAGTTACAAAAAAGTGTCATACGCGTATCAGTGAGGATCATACGCGTATTACATGACCCGTATTTGAAAATGTCAAAATTTTGTCTATTTAGCCGAAAAACGTGAATTTTCAAGGATTTGACAATTTTTGACGGCATGATCACGTTTTGAAGGCAGGAAAACTCATATTTTCAAGGTGGATCAAGATTTTCATTAACTTTTCGTGATTAAATACCTATTTCATCTATTAATTTGTAATGTCTACACCTTGTATTTTGTTTTTCTTTGATATTATGAGTAGATAAACCCCTAAATGTTAGGGGGTATCCCTGATTCGAATTTGTTAAATAATTAGGATTTGAACCTTATGATAACAATTTTATGATAGTTGATTTACTTTCAATTTTTTCTTATGCTTTCTCTTTCAGAAAAATTGAGTTTGATTTACAGTTATTTTTTAGGTTGGACCGTCAATGTTAACGCTCAATTGAGAGTATTTCATGATAGATATCGCCTAGGACTAGGAATACCCTGTGCAAACCGGAAGATTCTTGATAAATTAAAGGTTAATTTCATGTATAAATTCATTATGTACATATGAGTTAATTTGAATGATTAAATATTTTATCACTACGGATTTAGGAGTAAACACCCTTAAGAACTGATAGTCAACATTGTTAAATTAAGTTGTTGCAAGGCCAAATTAAAATTATTGAATGATCCAATCATACACATTCCCTAGCATGTTCACTCATATTATTTTAATTTGTTTAACTACTCTGTTTATTTTGTAATTGCAAATTATTTTCTATTTCTAAACCACAATTCCAAAATCCCAAGTTTTTTGTTTAATTGAATTAAAACATGGACTATGTATTGTCAAGTAGTCTTTGAGGTCAATATTTGGGGAATTTCTTACTACATTGGAAGATTAGTACACTTGCAAATTTATTCATCAAGTTTTTAGCACCGTTGTCAGGGACTACCAAAGATTATAGAGATTAAGTTATATTTTAGTTAAAATGTTATTACTTTGCAATTAAAGTTTTATTTATGTTTTTTTATTTATTTTAAATTTTGCTACTACTAATATTTGTCCGATATTTGTATATGAGGAGAACCCTTTGCTGATTTTTCTTTTGATGCTAAATCAGAAAGAACATTACATGATTGGCTTGGAGGAGTTGGACAAGTAAGACTGATCGATCAAGAGATAGTCAACTCTGAACACTCAGATATATAATCAGACAGATAAGTGGAAGAACTAAATATGACTGACAATCCATAAGACAGACTTTTTGGGGATTGGAAGAGCAAATACCCATGAGGTAGTTTAAGTATAATCAACCGACCGGTAAATGTTCCAAATTTTCAGTTGCACCCAATAATTATCCGTCAACTCAAGAAGAGACCTTTCACAGGAAAAATAAATGAAGATGCAAATAAACATCTACAAAGGTTTTTTTTACTATGATTACTACTTTAAAGATAGATAGGCACGCTGAAGATGGAAAAAAGTTGAGAATATTTCTGTTTACTCTAGCTGAGATGCCAAATAATGGTGTTTTTCATTGTCTGTCGAAAGTATCACCACTTGGGAACAAATGGAAACAAGTTTTCTTAATGAGTATGTTCATGCTTCGATTTTTCTCAGGAAAAGATATGACATCATGAACTTTAAGCAGAAGAAGGGTGAATCACTGGGTGATTCATACAAGAGATTCAATAGGTTACTTGTTGCTTGTCCAACTCACAACCTATATCAAATTAAATAGATGCAAATGTTTGTTAATGGCCTCAAGTTGAAGACCAAACAACTGATTAATACCATTTCCAGTGGCTCATCCAACTTTACAATAACCACTAGTATCAAGAAGATAATACAAGACATTACTGCTAATGAACATTTTGAGTTGTATGATAGTTGCACAAGCAAGCCAGAAGGAGTGATAAATTTGAAACTTGTTACTCATATTATAAAAACGAAATACTATATTGTTGTTAAGTAATTAATATAGGTACTTAATAGATGGTTAAAGCTTAGCCGATCCAAGCAGTTAGTTGTGAAATTTGTAGTGGTTCTCATTTTGTTATGTATTGTGTTGCAACTGCGTAACAAACTGAATAAGTGAATTATTTGAAGCATAATACCCATACTCTAAAATAGGGTCTTGTTCATTATCGGAATCAACAACAGTACCAACCTCAGCCAAACTACTATAATTAGTTTCAACAACAATATAACAAGTCCTAAGAAGGAAGGTTGGGAAATGGCCACTAAAAAGATGGTCGCTTAAAACTCCCAATTCCAAGAAGAAATAAGAAACAACCACAGGAATACTGTAACTTCTATTAAGAATCTTGAAGTTCAAATGGGTCAGATAGCACAACAAATAATTGGTTTTCAAGCTCAACGATCTATTCCTAGTGCAACCGTGACAAATCCAAGAGAGCATAACAAGTAAATGTTGTAACGACAAGAAGTGGTAAGTCAACTGATATTTATGAAGACAAATCAGTGGAAGAATACCATCTTTTAGAGGTAGACTTGGAAATAAATAATCAGAAAAGCCCTGAAGAAGTAGTTACCCCAAAAGTGGTTGAGAAGGAAAAACAAAAGGAGCCAAAACATGTCATCAGACTCTCATACCCCCTGATACCAAAGAAAAGGGACCAACATGAAAATAATTTTGAGAAGTCTTAGAGATGTTCAAGAAGCTTGAAATAAATATCATTTTATTCTGAAGCAACGAAGAAAATTCATATATATATATATATATATATATATATATATATATATATATATATATATATATATATATATATATATATATATATATATATATATATATATATATATATACCAAGTTCATGAAAGAAATCATTTCCAAGAAATGTACCACTGAAATTGAACTTATACTTTTGACCAAGACATGTAGTTTTGTTTTGCGAGGTATGTAGATTCCTTTAAAAAAGAAAGATAATGGCCCTGTCACTATTCCATGCATAATCGGAGATAGAACATTCAAGAAGGAACTTATAGATTTGGGAGTTGGTGTGAGTCTCATGCCTTTATCAATCTATAGAAAGTTAGGCATTGGTATGGTTCAAGACACCAGAATGACACTTCGGTTTGCAAATCACTCAGTTAAAAGTCCTTATGGCATAGTAGAATATGTTATGGTAAAAATTGACAAACTTGTGTTTCATGTTGACTCTGTGATTCTTGAAATGCCTGAAGATGAAAAGATTCCACTTATCTTGGGAAGATTGTTTCTAGAGATCGGACGATGCATGATAGACATACAGGAAAGAACCATGACTCTAAAGGTTTATGACGAAGATCAACGTCTGGAATACTATGAAACATAAAGATGATGTGGGGACCAGTAATACAGTTGAGGTATTATACACAATGATTGTTCAGTTTATTTAATGCAAATACCAAAGTTACCATTGGAAAAAGTCCTTAGCATATCTGCTCATGAAATAGAAGAAAATGGGGATGAAAAATAAAAAGAAGTGCTCATTATGATAGAGGCACAACCATCGCCATATTCCCTAATAAGTTCTAGCATTTCTAAGAAGTCTTGTGTATGCATTGATGTGTTATCGTAACTGAGTTTGTGACCCATGCCGATGTAGTTGGGTTGTGTTTATTAGGTTATTAATGAGCGGCCCAATCGATTGAATGGAGAAATTAGTGTGAGTGATTCGTTGGAGAAAGGAAGAAATTGTTGTTGTGGTGTTTGGTAGGCATATGTTTGTTG
The DNA here is from genome assembly GCA_963966055.1 of Lathyrus aphaca. Classification (NCBI taxonomy): domain Eukaryota; kingdom Viridiplantae; phylum Streptophyta; class Magnoliopsida; order Fabales; family Fabaceae; genus Lathyrus; species Lathyrus aphaca. The sequence goes on from OZ014525.1 coordinate 27,864,234, forward strand.
CTTGTTTCGATGTTGTGATATTTGGGTGTTTTGGCTACGGTGGGAGGAAATGTTGGTGTTATATATTCCTTGCATATTCTGGTTATGGTAGGAGGAAATGTTAGGGGCATATGGATGTTGGGTGTTTTGATAATAAGCATCTTGTTGGTGGTGGTATGAGGTATGCCATTGGTTTTGTGATTGGGTGTCTGACATGTATTGAATATGGGTCTGAGTGTTTACGGGTCGATAATTTTTTCAGGTAAGGGGTTGTGACTAAGTGGTCTGGTAAGTTTGAGGGGGTTAAACGTTGAAGTTTTTTGTACCAAACCATATAATTATTAGCTGGTTTATATTCGGTTGACATGACAACGTCAAGTAAGACTTGTTGACGATAATGCCTCCATTTACGACACTCAAATTTAGTGAAGTCTCTCCAATCATCAAATGCACATTGTTCATTAATTTTATGTCGATTCCATTGTTTGAGGCACGTCAATGATCTGGGATTTGTTTATGCATGCCGAATTGCAATTTTCCACGGTCACTATTATGAATCTCCACAGTGGTGAACCTGATGATCGGTGTGCACACAATTTAAACGAATGCATCTTCTTCGTTGATTTTATGATGGTGTCTCAGACACACGCAAACGTTGTATGAATATTGGAACAACCTCTGCATGATAATTTATTTATTTTCTTTAAATTGAGGTAACCTTGGCATTTAGTTTATTTATAACAATTTTTGGTTACACAAAAAACATGAATGTGAAACCCCCATGAAATAATAACACATGGACGTAAACACATCAAAAACAACAATATAAACATCAAATATAAAGACTTAATACCACAATATATCTAACAGATTACAACAATCAGAACAATATCATCCTGTGCCGACATCATATCTCCAACGTCATTGTCATCTTTAACTTGTATCCACATACGCTGAATATTATCATTATCCGCAATAGAGATGTATGAAATAAGTCTCTCGGTACTTCTTATTCTTTCGTCATCATTAATCTCTCAGTCTAACAAGATCTTCAAGCTCCTCTCAAGTTGTTTGAAACTCCAGATATTCCAAAAACACATCTTTATCGGAGATTTGGTTCTCGAAAAACAAACATTATCGTTTGTTTTAATCATGATACACCTAATGAAAAAAAGATTAAAAAGAAAATGAGAATAAATATGAAATAAAAGCTCCATTTATATTTTAAAAAAACATTTAACAGATAAGAGTCGGATAAATTGACTCTTTTACACTGACACCGAATGAATTGGCATCTCTTACATTTTAAAGGTTTACATTCCATTTTTTTTAAATGGATTTCTCTAGAGATTACTTGAGAAATCGGGTTATTTGAGAAATAAATTTGAAAAATCGGGTTATTTATCTAAAAAGTTCTAACTTGTACCTTAGCTAAATATAGAAAAATTTAGTTGAAAATTGTTAATTGATTTCATTAAAAGCTTATAATTAATTTTTTTAATTGTTTTTTTTTCAATACCAACTTTCGTTGGTTTGTTAACATTTGCCTCCATGACACAATTAGCATTACCAAAAAAAAAAAAAATCCATGAGACCATCCAAGATGAAAGAGACAAAAGAAAGAAAAAAAAGATATCCAACAGGTGCTGCTAGAAATAAAAATAAATAAAGGGAAATCATTTATTGCTCTATAGTAACATATCAAACTGAGGTCATGTAAATTGTGAAAAATCCTGCCGAAGGGACATCCCCAAATAATAAAACCAAAAACAAAAGACTTTTTTTTTCTAAGTGCAACTTGCACCTTTGTGGATGTTTCTCAGAAGTGAACAAAATGAATGGGAGAGGCTCCGAATCAAAAGAGATTTAGGACATCTGCAAGATTTCACTCTAGCTATGTATTCCACATAAGATGCAAACAAACTTGGCTTCACCAAGTTTTATAAATCAAACTACCATATCGCCCGAATGTAGACTACTGGTCGTCATCAACTCAGTTGTGGTGGCACGGTCTTCAAACTTCGCATCCATTCACAAAAACTTGGATCGTCAAAGTGAACAAAATTGCTTTTCAGCCTTGTTCGCTGTTCTGATGTTAATGTCCTAAGTTGTGGGAACCTTGCCTCCTGCACACAAAAATTGCATCATTCAGTAAATAGGTGATTTATTTGACGGAACACATTTGGAGTTTCTCACATCAAAGGTAATTTATTCACCTGCTCATAAGGTGGATCCTTGTGAGCTGGTATGAGTCGAGAGACAAAATATCGAGCCTGCGAGCTACCCTCCTGTTTTCAAATGTAAACTGAGTTATATAGTTTTCTTTACAAGCAGAGATGGCACAGAGAATGAAGAAAATTAACCTTGAATGCAAGAATACGGGGAGCTGGAAAACGGAATTCGGTCAGCTCTTCAGCCAATGTCCTGCATGCAGCCAAAGCGGCAGCACTTTTTCCTTCATCAGCTACAAGTTCAGCACCCTAGAAGATCCATCCATAAAATATTAGGAAAATACGTGTATAGTAGCGAACAAGAAACATACAGACCCAGTCCTCTCTTCTCTATCCACATCAGAAAAAACTAACAATCTCGCTATCACAGGAAATAAAACAAACTAAAATCTTGATACAATGCCCCTGGGGCTAGACAAGCCATTCCACCAGAACCATGGTTATTTATGACAATCAGCACATTCTAATATAAGAAAAATAACAAAGAACAACAATACTCAAGTTAAGTAACAAATGTATATGATAAAATACACTCATTTAAAACATAACAAAAGTCTTGTTGGTTCCAACAATCATCCAAAAACCAAATGCTTCAAATGTATAAAAGCAATATCAAAAACTTAGGCATACAAATTTCTCAAACGTAAAAGTTTATTAAGATTTAACTACTAAGAAGTTCGACAGTTTTGCACCTACTCGGTCAAGAGACTAAGAATGGAGTTTATGTAGGTTGCAACACCATTGGTAAACCATCTGTAACCAGCCAAAATTGCTGCTGGAATGGCAACCACTGGCATGGTGACAAAAAAGAGGGTGGTCTTCCCATTCAAAAGAACAAGAGAAGAAAGGAAGACGAAAATGAGAAACAAGGAAGACATCACACATGTGCCACTCTCTGTGGCGCAAACCTATTGCGCCACTCAACAATGCACATTATTAACCACTTGTGACCAGACCAACTACGGTTTCTACATTCTATAATGCAATGACATTTCAAGTCCATTACCATTAGAGATTACACAACAGGAAACAAATTTTAAAACAATTTAACAATTTGCTGGCTGGATAGCAGCAAATGCACTATAATTGATTTAGACTATTACCCAACAATAACCTCTAAACCATGAAATGACAATGATTGTAAGAATTTATCCACATGGTCAACTAAGAAAATTTAATGCTGGAAAAGATAAGAGGAGGCATACCAGCCAAATGAAGACATCGGTACCATGATCAAGTACAACAGCAGTATCAGACTGCATAGCAAGATCATAAGCCGGTAGCTCCTCAAAAGTTCCCCCCTCCCTGTGCATTAGACAACGGGGAGCCACCATTCTGAGCGATAGATCAAAGGATGCATTTAGAAACAGGTTCCTCAGCACAGACCTCTCATCTTCATGGCCAATAATACATCCCAATAGTGGCCCTCTCCTGAGATGGAAAAGGAGCTCCGGTAAGAGAGACAGCTCTTTTGGGAAACAATGGAGTTTTGATTTGGGTAATTGGGTGCCAAATTTTAGACCAATATCCTTGATTCTTTCATCTATTGTTTTCCGCATCTCAACAGCAACAGATTGGTTTTTTGCTCGTAACAGAGTTCTCTTTGCAATGAGGACTGCAGCAACTTCATCCTGAACACTCTCGAGATATCCCGAAACACTGTCAACTGTAGGCAATCTGACAGTAACAACCCTTGAAACATCAGCTTGATACACATTTGAATACTGAATTGCAAACTGGAAAAAGACAAAATCGCTTTTGATATCTCCTTTGGTTTCCATAGAGAGAGAAAAGCTCTGCGTCTCTTCAACACTGAGCATTTGAATATAAAGGGCGGTGTCATTTTTAAATGTCTCATGGGTGTCAACATGTGACTCTTCCCCTGGACCCACAACTTGTGTAATGAGAATATCATCTGATGTCCGCAACTCTAACAATCCATGGGAGCCTGCTGATCTGGCAGATGCCCTTTGTAAATTAACACCAAAAGCTTCTCCAAAATCATCATGAAGAACCAAAACTCCACCTGATGCTTTTGCAAGAGGATGTAAGATAGGAACTCTTACAGGGCATGTTCCAGCACATAAAATATCAACCAATATATTGTGTCGATGAGCCTCGCGACCTAAATTCTCCATCCATTTTAATGCAGTCTTTTCCATATACGGATAATTAGGGTGGTTGAAAGAATGAGGAACAGATCCAGGCCCATAAGTGTTCGGTCCACCAGCACAAACAATAATTCTACTATTGCCCCCTGACCTTTTAACTATCCCTCGGGACAGATCAGCAGATGGACCCTGAATTATAGCAAGAGCTACCTCAACCGCAGTTCCCAAGCACCGATCTCTGGAAGCTTCTGGTACATTCAACTTATATGGCCTCAATGATGAAAACACGGAATGTGCTACAGCCAGTGAAGCATGCATGGGTGACAAATATATACCAGTACCATAAATCAAAGTTTTCAAAGATTCCTGACTTGCTGACTTGTCCCCGGGAAGCACGTCAGCAGATGCAACTGACTCTTCTGAAAAGTCGTACACTGATACCGTACGGCCATATAGTATAATTCCTAATCTTGTTGTTGGAGGGAGAGAATCAACAAATGCATGCAAAGAACTCTGAAGATGGTGTAAGTGAGGTTCATCTAAACATTCATCTATTACAAGAACTACTGGTGCAGACATTCTGGAATCTGAAACTGGAACAAAACCAGGTCTCTTGGTCCCAGTTTGTACAAAGTCAACCATTGGTGAAGCTAGTTCTGGAAATCTGTAAAGATCTTCCTTGTTATGTGCAATGTACTCACCGTCACTCCCATTCAGTTTTCGACATATAACACACTGCCACTGGCCTGATCCAAGCAATATGTTGCAATATTTATTTGCATATGCCCCACAGCTCTGACAGCGATGGGGATCACGCTGTATTACCTGGGGGCCTGTCGACACCTCCCTCCCAGGAGAGACCAATGCCCCAAAACCCAAACTGGGTACATTAGCCTGTTTCTTCTGCTTCAATACCTAATCAAACAGTAATTCAATGTAAGACTCCATGTCATGATTATAAATTAAGTAGTTATCGCATAAGCTCTTATTATATTAAGTGCAATGTGTAAGTTATTTCAATAACAAAGAATGAATAAGTAAGCTATAGAGCTTACTACATTAAGCTGAAAATCTCGCAATTACTTATGTTAAGTTCAAAAACGTCAACACAAACATGCCTTAATGTAAATCATAACTCACCTTATGAGCTGAAAAAAGTACAAAGGATGGCTCCCCATGTGAAACATGATCCCCAATGCTATCAGAAACTTGGGGCTGCAAGTCAAACGATCCATTCGAGTAATGAGGCGGCGATGATGTTGGCAAAGAAGAGGCAGGCGGCTGAGGCGAAGCGGGCGATGTTCGAAACGGAACAGCCGCCGGCCTAACAGGCGACGTAAAAACAGGCGGTCCAGGAGGAGTACTCATGTGAGGAACAGGACTTCCGGTTGCAACAGCACCATTGGCAGGTGATGCAGCATTGGAATGAGGAGCGCCTTGATCTTTCTGTAAATGTAACAACGGTGGAGGAAATCTAGGTGGAGGGGTAATTGAAGTCTTGTCAGGGTTTGAAGGGATGACCCCAACATTAGGTTGTGTTGGGTTATTAGCCATTGAAAATTATAAAACACTTACAACAAACCAAAAAGAAAAGCCCAAACCCAGAATCAACAACTATCAAGAGATAAAAGGTTACAAAATTTACAGCATAAGAAAATCAAGAAAATATATTTATTTATCAAAATTTGCAGAAACCCCTCTGAACTGGAATTCCATCTGCAAAAAAGATAAATAGATTTAAAAAGAGAATTGAAATTGAATAAAAGAATTAGGGTTTTGGATATGGAGATCAAGAATTGGGAAATAAAAGATTTGGGAATAACGTACCGGAGAGAAAGACGAGAAAGAGGAAAGATGAGAAATTGATGAATGGGAATTGGGATCGGGAAAGATGAGATGAATGATTTTCCCCTCACTCTTTCACTCACTCCAATTCAGAGGATTTGATTAGGTTTTTTACGCGAAAGAAAGAAAGAAAAAAAAACATGAACAGGTTCAACTCAATTCAACCTCGGTTTTTTCTCTCACGTGAGTAATAATGCCACGTCACTGCCTCATTACAAAGGAGGTCCAATGGGAAACGAGGAAACACGTGTGTGTCACTGCCAACTAATAACGATTTTTTATTTTCTAAATTGTGTTTCTTTAATAATAAAAATACAAATGTATTGATAACTAAAAATCAGAAATATATCAACGCAAGCGCATCTGGTGTAGTGGTATCATAGTACCCTCCCACGGTACTGACCAGGGTTCGATTCCCTGGATGCGCAATTGGTATTTTTAACTTTTTATCAAATATAAAATTATTTAATTATTTGTTTGTTTCTTAGTTGAATTCCCCTATTTGTTCATCCCATAAGAAATAGTTAATAAAGAATAAGGTTTTAAATATTGATATGATTTGTTTAAAAAAATAATAATACGATGAAAATTGCAATTATTATTTTAATTAGTATGGTGTATTTAGTTAATTTATTTTTTATTGATACTTGTTTTTCAATACTATTAGTATTGATTAGTTTTAAGTTTTGTTTAACCTATTTATTTTTATTATTTTATTTGTTTAAAGCATAATTGATCTTATCATTCTATAATATTATTTTTTAATATAATAAATGTTATATATTAGTAAATTGTTATTTGGTTGGGATTGACGTTTGATTTGATAGAGATGATTACAATTTGATTTTATATAATTATAATCATTTGATGTCAGAACTGACCTACAATTGTTAGTCAGTCTAGAGGAGCGAATATTGGTGGTGAAAACATAAAAAATGTTAGTATATATTACATCGAATATGGTATTAAACGTTATTTATTTTAGGTTATCTTTCAGATTTTATAATATTACTAATAAAGATTATATAATATAATTTGTAATTAGATATCTAAAAATTGATTCAAATTAAATCAGATTGAAACGAAATTCTTTAACTAATCATTTAAACCTGAATCGAACTACAAGTAAAATTATATTTATATTGAATAAGTTTTTGCTAAAAAACGCACCAACATATGCTTCTATTATCAAATCAACTTACATCATATCAACTACAAGGTCACTTCAATTATTGCATATGGACTTCTAATATATCTATTACTAATCAATTGAGTGTCTTACCATTATTGTCCTTTGCACACACAAAAATTTCCAGCAAAAATATCATATTTGTAAATAATAAATTACAGGCTTTAAACACTTCCAATGCCTCCTTTAACTACCATGTGTCATCATTTGTTTAACAAATAATCTCCAACATTTCCCCCCAAATCACAAAGCATTAGCAAGACTATTTCAAACACAATATATACCCTAATTATACTCACTTTCTCTCTCACTACTTTACTCCAAGAACACATGTCACTTCAAAATAAATTGAATCCTCACTTTCAAAGGTTAGTGTTCCTCTTCTATTTACTTTGTTTTTGTTTTCTTTGTTTAGTTGACACCATTATTCTTCATTGTTTATGGTGCCAAGGTTTTTTTTTTTTTTACAACAATGTTTTGAACATGATAAATGGTTTTTTCAGTTTTTGAACAATGGTTTCAACAACTATCAGTTTTGTATGTCTTTGTTTAGCATGTTTTTACTTATACTTTAAACATTGTTTATGCTGCCAAGCTTTCATTTTTTTTCTTTTCTGTTTTTTAACAATGGTTTGTACATGTTAAGTGATTTTTTTTTCCGTATTTTGAACAATGGTTTGAATAAGTTTCAGTTTTTTATGTCTTTATTTAGCATGTTTCGGCTTATACTTTAAACATTGCTTATGCTTCCATCGTTTTGATTTTTTTCGTTTTTAGTAAAATGGTATTAACAAGTTAAGTGGTTTTATCGGTTTTTTCTGCTTATATTGCACAAAAAAAACTTTGTATTTAAAGGTGTTTTTTTCATTGCATAACTTGATATCATTAAAAAAAATGGCATCATAAACAACAACTATTGATTTTATGGCTTTTTTTTTTTTTGCTTTCTCTAACACTTTAAGATTATATATGGTATTGTTTTATGTATTGGAAAATTGTCAAGTTATGTTTAGTACAATAGGAATACAAATTACAAGACACGTAGTAATGGAAAACTGTTTTGTAATTATTTTTTTTCGTTTACTTTTGCATTGTTCAGATCTCTCCTCGACAATGCCAATGCCTCCTATTCATATCAAAGATTTGGTTAAGGGAAATCGAGTTTGGAAGATGCACATTTGCATTGTTGATCTATGGATTGTCAAAGAGAAAAACGGACAACAACATATTAAGTTGGTCATCCAAAATGGAAAGGTATGGCTTGGTAACTCATTTTACATCTTTATTTATTCATTCTATCTAACTAAATAAGTAGACAGGGAGACCAAATTCATGTTAACCGTGACCATCCCCAAGTTGAATCCTGTAAGTCCAGGTACTAACTATTTCATGTAGAAAATCATAATATTCAATGGAGACTTATTTTGCAATTCACATATGCCATAACAAATGAAGTCTAATATTATGTGAATGAATTTTAGTTTGTCATCAACCCAAATCTCAAATATTTCTTCAAGTTCTCTTAGCCAACCGTGTGAATCTTCAATTCAGTCAACCAACAAAGGTTGGACTAGCCCTAATGAGGTCAAGACTATTTGTCATATTAATGTGTTGGGAAAGGATTATTTTGTCACCACTATTGGGACAACAAAAAGATTTAAAGCCTTCAAGCATGAATGGTATTTTGAATCTTTCCCTTCTTGCCAGACCTCTAATAAGTCCCCTGGAAAGCAATTTGAGTGCATTTGTGGAGTGAAGGATGTGGAGCCTATTACAAAGTAAGCTACCAATCTTTTTTTTTGGATGTGTCATCTTACTTTATCACATAAAAGTTTATATTTCCATTTATACTTTTCAAGTTGTAGGTTCAAAATAGAAGTTGAGGTTGAGTATGAAAACCATGTTGGTTGCTTTGTCTTTTGGGACAAGGACTGTATCCCTTTTGTTGAAATGACAACTACTCAATTAAGAGTACTCGGGAATGAGGTATGTTTTTCATATAGTAGATTTCATGTTTTCCATCAACTTCTGTTATTAACAATTGAGATGTATCATTGTGGCATAGGCTGGTGAGGACAACCATAAAATATCTCCTACACAACTTGACAAACTGTTGAACAAAGAACTGGCCAACAATTCTCTATTGTGACCATCATTAAGGATGATGATTACAAAAAATTGGACAACATACTTAATCTTAATGAGGTACACATCATATATCTTTTGAATATATATTTTCCATTGAGTGATAATCCTTTTTAGTAGTCTGTTTGGACATTTTTCCAGCATACATCTAATGATGCCATTTGCAACTTTGACAATATCATTCTAAAGGAAGTTCAAGACCATCCTATTGTATGACATCTTTTATACTTTCATTTTTAAATTTTGGTTTTCATTTTCCATTCTAATGATTCTTTCTTATTTATATATAGTTGACATCGTCTGCTCAACCATCCACATCTGCCAACCATACTTGGAGTCCATCCGCCAACTAGAACAATACCCCGACTAAGAGGGTTGCTATTGCGACATCTCTTGATGAAATTTCCAAAATTAAGACCTAACTCCAAAGCAATCCACAACCAAAGACAAACAATTGAAAAAGGAGTGATTTCATCAAAAGACCAATGGAAGCCTCATATTTTGTAGCTGTTTTTATTTTATTGCCAACATTTTTGTTACGCATGATTCCAAACACTATGTTGTATTACTGTCTTTGCGTGTCGCAATGCAGTTATCCGTACTTTGAACAAATTGATGTTATTGTATAATGGCTTACATATATAATGTGTTTTGTAAGTATGGTTGGAAAAATACATTGTTTTATAAGATAAAAATAATATTATATTATTCATACACTACAAAGGGCATGTAAATAAATACTGCAAATAACCTAACAACATTGGTATTCAGAGTTGGTTGCAGAAGAAAAGCTTGATCCATGTTGGATGAAGAAAGTGTTGAATTTGTGTAACAACTGACCGAAGGAAAGCTTTGTAGCAGGCTGAATCACTTTATATTAAATGTTGAGTTGGCCATTTGTATCATGTTATCCTAAAAATCAGGATTTATTGTTAGCTGACACCGTTTCATTTAAATTTGACAGGTTGTAAAAGTGTGTTACAAACATGCACGATAACCAACAACTCACAACATCAGGTTGTATTGTGACAATTAACACACATCAGGTTGTAATTGATATACGTTCTGGTTGGTAAATTAAGACTTGAAAGTGCTAATATTAATTTTTGCATTTCTGAAAATGTTCAAACCAATCTGATACAATGTGCAATTTGGATGTCAATATGAAATTCTGAAGATTCCTCGGACATAAATAAAGTAGGAGTTGGAAAGCTAGGAAAAGAGGTTATACCATTAGTCGTCTTATGTGGGTTCCGCAGAGCACGAGTGAATTATTTTATTTAAGGATGATGTTGACTTTCAAAAATGGGCTATTATGTTACAAAGATATCAAATTTGTACAACATATTTTTTTTGAGAAGCATGCTTTGCTATGAGATTCTTACAAGATGATAGAGAAATTATTGAGGCAATAAAAAAGGCATGTGTTTGGGGTTCGGGTATCTTTTTATAAAAGTTGTTTGTTACTATGTTGTTATCATCATCCATGAATAGACATGAACATGTTTGGAATAATTCATGATTGTACTTATCATATGCTATTCTTTATGAACAACGTGTCTTGACAAGAAATCTAGGTACACTATTTATAGAATGATATTCTATTTTATATCTATTTTTTTAGATTATGTGCAACATTTTCACTTACCAGATTAATTTGGTACATTTTCCAATCGATTGGACATTTCAAAATTTTATTCAAAATATTATGACAATTCTTGATTCAACTGACTACGCTCCAAAATACTTTTGAGTTGTTTACTTTGAGAAATAAAGGTTTTAAAGACAAAAGATAATTACACAAGTATGTCATGTCGTCCATATATTTGTTTTCGTTTGAGAAAGAAAAAATCTTAAATAATTATAGTACGGTCAATCTTATTTATATGAAGCTTTTTATTTTAATGAAAATATATATATGAAAAATTAGAAATGGAATCAATACATAGATATTTTGCTTGCACTCTTTTAAGGGACAAATTAAGATTTTAGATAACACCCTCTAATATGATCATCCCGTTTTATTTTTAACGGACACACAAACATTAAAATAAAATTTTATAATTTTAGATTTTAAAAGTGCAATATCTATCCTACCCTCATTTTTAAAGAATAGACTAAGATTTTATTTTCACATTTTTATGTGAAGAGATTCAACATGACACAAATGACATGATAATTTGTCCATATTTCAATGTAATTGTGTTTACTTCTTTCTATATTCTTTTACATCCAAATAAGAGAAAGTTTATTAAAATCAATGATTTATCTTCTTCAAGTATCATTCCTCTCACTTTCACCTCAAACAAAAGGGCTTTGTAAAAAGTATAATATTTTTAAATTTTGTTTCTTCTTCTACATTTTTTTTATCTAGCTTCCTATTTTCTTTCCATTATGTTTTCTTTTTTGCATCCACACCCAAATAAGAGAATATTTATTGAATTAGTGATTTCTCTTCTTCAAGTATCTTTCCTCCCACTTTCACCTCAAACAAACAAGTATAAAGGAAAAACTACTTTTGATGTCTCTCCTTTTCTCTCTCTTGAACACAACGCACCATAAGTAAATATTCTGCAACCGTCTCTCTTCACACCGTCTTTCATTTTCGAAAAATCGAATTTTCGTTCGCAGTTGCACCTCGCAAGTTTCGAAGCCATGGATGAAGAATCAGCTCGTCCCATCAGAATGATGAACTTTGTCTCCGAAGAGCAAGTAAGTTAACTCTCTTCGTTCACAAACTCTCATGCTTCAATTTCCTCCCTTTTCTCGAAAATCCATGAATTACGCATAAATTAGGGTTTCGATGCTAAATTCCTCATCTACACGCGGTTGTTGAGTTTGTTTGTTTTGTAACAGTTGCTTGAATCGAAGAAAACAAGAGGCGAACGAGTTGAAGACGGTACTGCTCATAGGGACAGACCTCTCTACGAGGTTCGCTTTTTCATTTCTCTCTAAGAAAATTTTAGATTGTAATAGTTATATCAGTGAGAAAGTTTTTGATTGTGAGAAAATTACTACTTACCGATTATGCTTGGGTTTTCAGATTCTAAAGGAGAATAAGGATAAGAAGGATGCTGAATTTAATGAAAGGTTCAAACATAGTGAGTATTATTCAACCGGCATTTATGGTTTATTGTGATGACTTGTTTGGATTGGAATATATGGTTTCTTGTGTTTTACAATAAAATAACTAAATGTGATTGGGTATGAGGCAATGTTAATTGGCGTTGTCAAATAGTGGCTATAGTTCTGTGGCATAGTGGAAATCGAACAAGCCACTATTGCTCAGCGATACAGGTTTTAGTACAAAGTGTTGTCAAATAGCATGTATAAGTGTTGTGGTGCCGATAAGTAGGAAAATTTGAACAAACTGCTATTTTATGTAGTTATCCATTGTTAATATTGATGCCAACTCTCAACTGTTAATCCTCTCATGGGTGGAGGGAGAGGGGGGATATGTAGGTGCTATGTCAAATAGTTTTTAAATTTATTTTTAGAGTTAGGTAGTCAACTACTTTATGACCCTGGATTGGTTAATTACTAAGCAATTTTTTTTTATGAAATTTGAGATTTGGAGTGATAGAATGAGAATTTTAATACTGATCTTAGCAAAAGGCCTGAAAAATCCGTAAACTACTGTTTCATTCTGCATAATACTAAATGTATTATATAAATGTTAGAGTTTTGCTCTGTTCCCTTGGATTTTGGTTCCTGGCTCCGCCACTGGCTGTTCCTTTTGAGATGGGTATAGTTTAAGCTCATTGTTTTACTAATGTTCAGATTTTGCCCCCTTACTTTTTCTCTCCTCTACACGGTTTCCTTTTGTAGTAATCTTGGTTAAATTTGGACTTGTCGATTTGTCATAGGACCTCCCAAAGCTTTAGATGAAGATGAGACTGAATTTCTTGATGGTTATGAAGCAGTAAGTTTCTGTTTTTCTTATTACAGCATTTGTTTGATAGGATTTACGTGTCTGGGACATGAGAGTATGAAATATGAATTATGGAATTTTATCTGATTATAGATATTTTTTTGGAAACAATTTGATCAGTTTTAAGGTTATGAGAACAAAATAAACTAATGAAGAAATTGTTGATGCAAACGTTATGAAAGTGTTTATTCTTGTTTCTAACATAAAAGATGTGTTTTGTCCACCTTTCAGTCAAGAAAGGAATATGAACGAAAAGTGGCAGATGAGGAAGCCCAACAACTACGTAGCTTTCAAGTTAAGTCATAACAATTACTCTATGATAACGACTCTTTTTATTTTTACTTCTTAGTATTTTTTTAATGCAAATTCCTCTTTTGTACTGTTATATTTTCTCTCAAATGATTTTGGATTTTTTCTGAGGCGTGCTTATCGTCATGTGTCCTACTTGATCATTGATTTTTTCTTCTATATGCTTTTGTATGTTGATCTCAGGCGGCAATAGCTGTGCAGTCCAACACTGTGATTGAACTTAAGGAAAAAGCCCCCGTACTTGCAATCCAGGTTGGTCAGCAGATTTTCTTTCTTTTTCTAACAGTTTTTATGATGAATATAGTGCATTAATGATTACAATTCCATGCAGTAGTGTTGCCTCTGCTATCCCGATTTCTTTGCTAACATTTTTACGTAATCAGCCAATATCAAAGTTTATCATGTGCAGTATAAGATCTTTGAAAACTAGTCGACCTGGAAGGGTTTGACCACCATCATTATCAATTGACATTCATACTAACATGTTTCTATTATAGTATTTTATCTGTCATGTAGTTTTATTTTTTATAACGTCATAATTTATGAGTGATTTTTTGTTGTTGTGGTTTTTAAAATTCACAAATTAAGGTTCTCCTTCTCCCTTTTACTAGTAGGTTACTAGATTAGAACCTCCTCTCCTCTCTAGATTGCATATAATCATTTGGTACATTGTCCGTGTTTATTCATCTAAGACTTGAAAAAAAGCCATAATTTATAATGATCCTGTGGCTGACGCATTCACAATAGAGTGATCCATAATTTCCTAAATACTAAGTAGTAGTATACATGTTACGGATAAAAAAAGTGGTTAACTGATCAAAATAATAGTAGTATATAACTAGTCCAACACTAATGAGTTAACGAGTTACAAAAACAAACGCTTCCTCCCAGGCTCCCACACCCGATTCTGCAGCAATGCCCACTAACACAAAAGCCTTTCACCTCTTTAGTGTTTGTCCTCACTTAATCACTTGACAGTGACTAGTGTAATTAAACTCTTTTATCATTGCATTGTTTGGATCATAATATTTCTAAAATTGGAATATCATTTTAGTTCAATAAATAGTAGTAATAAATACTCATGAATACCAAAGAATATAAACTTCCAAGTAGTTAACTATGTTATATTACTTAATGTTATCCGAAAATTTGGTTGGCTATTTTCAATGGGGCCTCCCTTTCCAACCATATTTTCCCTCCTACAAAGCTCAAATCCGAGATCTTTGCTTAAGAGATACAAATCTAGTCACACTCTGACTAACATTATGTTGCTGTTTTTCTGTCTGTTATTCAATCCGTTTTCTCTGGCAGGAAGAAAAGTCTGCTGCTGGAAAGAAGAATCCAGCCTCTCGGCCATTAAGCATGATTATAAAAGTCAAGCCTCAAGCTAAAAAAGCCAAGGTGGATGAAGGAAATACTGAAGCAGCTTCAAAAGCAGGGATTACTTCTGTGAATGATAAGAGTAAGCCTTTAGAATCAGTACAACCATTGAATGGCATAGCTGATAAGTCAAATGATGTTGGCCTAACTGGCCTTGTTTCATATAGTGACGAAAGTGATGATGACTTGTAGTTTGATATCTGTATGATGGGAAGTAAACTAGATTTATAGTTGAAGGTTATTGATCCATGCATAAATATGATTTCCGACAAGATTAAGAATGGCTGCATATAGAATTTACACTTTATTTGAAAAGAGAATATATTACAAAATAAAGACCACAGAAACTGCATTTTAGTTTCCTGACCCCTAACTGACTCAACTTTTTATACTTGAGCCATAGTAACATCTTGCTCTTATACATTAAAAAGACAGACATTTAGAATCTGGCATGGTGAAGCTTATAGCAGTTGTTGATTTATAAGACCATGAATTTGATCAAGGAAAGGAAGGAGATGTGTCTCCTCCACACACCATGTAACCAAACGAATCCCTCTATTTGGGAGTGGCAGCGAGCGCACAATGCCAGCTGGCACAATGACAGAACCTTGAATGGGGACCACATGGACAGGCGGACCCCATTGATAGTCCACATTGTCGAATCCCAATCTCCCCCACTCAGACATAAAGAGTGTGGCGTAATTCGGTGTAGGTGCAAACGGGTCCTCCTCATCCTCATTGCCACATTTTATATGGTCACCCTTCAAGTACTTATCAAACTCTAAAGGTAACCTGGACTTCGCTTCTTGAATCAGCTTTACCACTTCAATGATATTTACTGCTTTTCCAAGTGACTCACATGAAGTTGTTGTTGTCACTGGGAAGAAACAGTTACCGTAGAAACCATTGGGTAGAGGAGGGTCTATGAGGTGTCGACAATTTGCAAAGAACACAAGCTTCACTTGGGTATTGGGATCAAAATTAATGGCTCTTGTTCTGCTGCTCCAAAACAAAGCAGCAACAATTTCAAAGGTAGAACAACCTCGCCTAGTTACTTGTTGAAACTGTCTTTTCAGCCCGTTGATTTGATCCATAGTCATGTCTATGTTAGAATGCTCTAGCTTGTAGTGTGGCATTTTAGGTGGACCTGTTGGAGGTAGTGTTGGCAATGCATGTGCTTGAGGATAAGGACAGAAGTTCCTGTACCACACTGGTTCAATGGTAGGCTTGTCAAGTCCTCTAGCTAGCTCCCCAACCGCATTCAGAAATCGTGCAGCGCCAAGGCCGTCACAAATGCTATGGCTGAATACCAGGCCTATCACAAAACCCCCACACCCAAATTGTGTCACCTGAAACAATAAGAATTTTCTTACCACCAAGTATGAGTAAACCGCTGTCAAAATACATAAAAATAACGACAAATATTTAAAACTATGCACGTGTCACTAAATATACATTCAAATAAGAGCTGTTGTGCTAACATTAACTAAGCTAGAATAAGCCATCCTTAAATGTAAATGTTTAAGCATTTTGATTCTAGCAAATTCAGGTGTTATGCTTTAAGTTCCTCCAATTTGTTTTCTTTTATTAGTTATCTTTACATTTTTTTGGAATGATACTCCTTTTAGTGTCTGCGATCAATTTCTAGCTTATGGAAATAGACGACACTATTGTCATATGTATGATCCAACGATTTAAACAAGCCTTTCATGAAGTTTGTAAATTTATACCTGCATTTGCACAAGGGGGTCAATGTGTTCGATCTCCGGAATATCATCAGGAAGTAGATTACCATACGGAATAGACTCTATTTCATTAAAGAAATTGACAGAGTCAAGTGTGCAATTGGTTGATGCCTCAACATACCACACACCATCACCCGAACATTCGATTTGGAGGCACTGCGGTTTAGACTCTCTGAGTCGTCCTGCAAGAGGGTAGTAGGGAACAAGTGCCAGGGACAATGCCTCTCTTATAACCGTTGTTGCTTCAGGGCCATGTCTAAACACATGCAAGGTTCTAACATTGCATCTTAGAACAGGTAATCTGTCAATTACCGACAACTCTAGTGTGACCAATGGTGTCTCCTTTGCAGGTCTAACTAGGTCTCGTTTTGTTCTAATCACAGACATTGCCATGATAATATATATAAAACAGAAGCAAAAGAATGGCTTGGTAAGAGTGTTTAGTTTATTTGATTTCACGATCCATTGGGGACAGGCTTTGTTTATATACGGTTAAATTGCAAACTTTATATTTTGAGCTTCTTGGCCTTCAAGTCTAATTTTTTGTGCACATTTGGAGGCGTACTCATCAGCATATGTTTTGCTTTGGCGTCAATGCAAACAGGTTTTGAGCAAATATTTGTTTGATTGCAGAGGAAGTTTGAATAGTTCAAAATGAAGCTTTATTTTATGTGATTAAATTAATTACTATTTATTCTATTTTATGTTTGCGCTTGTTTCACATGTTTCTATTTGGATCTTTGAAGCAACTCAAGCAAGGAGTCTCTCTGTTTTTACTTTAAGCACATTCACACGATTTCTTAAAAAAAAAAAAAGGCACATTCATACGTTACTTACCTATGTTTATGTTTCATATATACATTTTTTTCATAATTGACCAGTCCTTATGTTTCCTATAAATGCATATTTTTTTCTTCGAAATTCCCATCTCATAGTTCCATGTAAGTTTCAATCTCTTTCTTCGTGTTTCTTGTTTCATTCATTTCACTCGCTCTCTTTTAATTCCATGGACCCAAATATCATAACAATCACAACTCAAGGTCCCATGGTAAGTGGATCCCATGTCCCCTACCCTAGATCAATCTTCTTTGTACTTTTTGTGTGTTATTCCTTTACCAAAGTTTTTTTTTTGAACATGTCAATATTTTAAGGGTTACTCTTTCAACCCTTAAAGAGTACTCCCTGGCCACGGTGAAAAGTCAAAACTATTCATAAAATTTGGAGATGTATATATGAACTCATAAAAACTTTCTTTGGAAATGCATCTCAAAAAACTTTCTTCTGAAATGCATCTCTGAATTTCAGAGATGGACTTCTGTAAAAGCACCGATAACTAAAAATACTAATACAAAATCTTCATAATCCTCGCTTTCTTTTTTGAATGGGTGATTCTATTTATGATCTCCATCCTCTTAAGAGTATTGGCGTCCAAAAATCATATTCACTATCGCTAGAAGCATTATTACGCCTATTTGCATCGATTTGTCATCAATTGTCCTCTTTTTGTCAGACCCTTCGGTCATTCCGTTAGAGTCTTGATAGACATAGATTTGCTCAATGAGTTGCAAGACAAAATTTTGGTCGAGCGTGTAGGTTTTACTTTTTTTGTCGACAGTGAATACGAAAGAATTCCATACTTTTGTGGTATTGTAAGTTGTTAGGTCATTCTGAAGTGAATTGCAGGAGAAAACAAAATAATGAATCTAAACAAAGAAAACCAATGTTCTTGATAAACTAAAGGCTCCTCTTCGGGTTGCGACGAATGATGTTTCTCACGCACTGAACAATCATGCTACCGCTGTTGAAGAACAAAATGGTGAAAAGTCTGATCCAATCGTGAATCTCATTGCAAACCTCCCTTCCTCTATTGCAGTACCCAACATTGGAGCCCACAAAATCCAATTGCATGCATCCCTTCAACTAGTGTTGCACCATCTCTGGGGTACCTCACCTTGTTCCAGTTGTATCTCCTCTTCTGCTAGGCGATTTTCTTGAGCCTAATCTCTCAAGTATCATATTTGTCTCTGATGATGATCTTAATGTTGACTTTGATGGATGTGTCGACGAAACACAATGGATTTCTGATGCCCGTATTGATGCTGAAGATCTATCTAACAATGGACAATTTCTAAGGGACTCTTGGGTAACATTCCAGAACAGTCAACCACGAGGA
The DNA here is from genome assembly GCA_963966055.1 of Lathyrus aphaca. Classification (NCBI taxonomy): domain Eukaryota; kingdom Viridiplantae; phylum Streptophyta; class Magnoliopsida; order Fabales; family Fabaceae; genus Lathyrus; species Lathyrus aphaca. The sequence goes on from OZ014525.1 coordinate 27,883,272, forward strand.
CAATGTGGTTCCTAATGATTCCTTCTAACCTATAATCACAAAATCCCAACGGAAACAAACTCGTAAACTTTCACAGAAAGCAATAGATGCTTTAAATACCAGTCATGGTGCTGCTTTTAGAAAGTCTTTGAAATGAAATGTCTTTTTGGGAATATCAAGGGAATTGTTAATTCCCCTCTAAGATAGCTCTCAAAAACTTGCTCTCTCATCGTAAACCCATTTTTTTTCTTTATAGCGGAACTGTGGATGAACAACAACATTTTCCCTATTCTTTCTAGAATTCTCTCAATCTCACTCTTTTTGCTGTGAATGCTAGGGAAAATCAACACCCTAATATTTGGTGCATTTGCAATAACAACCTCCATCCCCAAAGTCATATGGTTTCAAACCAATTCATTTCTTTTTCTGTGACTATTGACATCGTCTTAATTGGTATCAGTGGGGTTTACACCTTTATGTGTCATATCCAAAGAAGAAATATTTGGATGGAATCCTGGGTGATTTCAACGTGATTCTTGGCGCCCACGAACATAGGGGGTCTGCAATCCATTCAAAACCCTTATGCTTGATTTTCAAAATTGGTCTAATAGTAACAATCTAATTAAAGCCCCTTCTAATGGCAATTTTTTCACCTGTTATAATGGCCATCCTGGCAGGGCTACTGTTGATCGGAAACTTGATAGAACTTTCTTCAACATGGATTGGTGCAACTCTTGCATTATAGTTAACTCTTTGGTGCTTCCTAGGTTAAAATTGTATCATCATCCGATTTTGGTGGATGTTTCGTTTACTCCGACTACTCTCAAGTCTCAATTCAAATTCCAAGGTATATGGACTCTTCAAGATTCTTGCAAGGCTTTCATCGCAAGTTGTTGATCTGCCAAGTTCATTGGTTGTCCGTTGTTTATTCTTTCCAAGAAACTTCAATATCTTAAATTCCACTTGAAAGATTAGAACAAAAACCAGTTTGACAATATTCATAATCTGGTGCAGAACTTGAAAGACAACATGTCGGAGCTACAAGATCAAATTAATAAGGTTAGTCCTTAGGATTCTCTTCGTTCCTTTAAGAAGAAATTGTAAACAGGTATCAGAAAAGCGCTTGATCAGGAGGAACATTTATGGGCGGAAAAATTTGGTCTGAATATGCATCGGGATGGTGATCGTAACACCACATTCTTTCATCGTATGACCAAAATTAAGCATTCTAGAAAATTGATCCTCGTGTTATAGGATGGTGACTGTATGGTTACTGATCAAGACAATTTGGCTCAAATTGCGATAAACTACTACATTAACCTTTTATGTTTTGCAGGCGGTGTTGTCGACACTTCCATTGTTGATGAAGTCATTCCTTCAATTGCCTCCAATGACATGAACAATATTCTTATTTGCTTGTGGAAGAAATTCGTAATGCGGTGTTCAGTATAAAAAATCACAGTGCTCCCGGTCCCAACGACTTTGGCGGTGTTTTCTTCATTCTTATTGGGACATTATCAAAGACAATGTTTGTGCGACAATTTGACAATTTTTCAATCAGGGTTGGATCACGCCAAACTTCAATGTCAACTTCATTTCTCTTATTCTGAAATCATAGAATGCTACTTCTATGGATGCTTTTAGTCCTATTGCCTTATGCAACTTCAAATTTAAGATTATTACAAAAATCTTGGCTTAAAGGTTGTCTGTGCTCTAACATACCTTAATTTTTACCCTTAACACTCCTCATATCATTTGCCTTTTTGCATTCAAACAAGATCACAATATAGTTTCTCTTTTCCTCCTATGCGGATTTGTCTCTGAGGGAGATCACCAAACACTTGTGTGTTTCTTACTAATTTTTTTTAATTTTATGTTTGTTTATGTTTACTAACCTCTAACCAAAATATGTTCCAACTTGCTTGTTTGCTTTCTCTATGTTTACTCCCCGACAATTTCTCTAACTTGCTCATTATGCACATATATAAAGAAGGTAATTCTTGTGCCGACTTTTTGATGAACTATGCGCTCGACATCATCTCTTTAACTTTTTTTTAATTCTATTTCAGTTGGAATTAGGAATGATTTTGTAAAGAATATGTTGGATTTATCTTTCTTTATTTATTTTTTTAATCTTCTCCTCCTTTTTGTGTCTGCTTTCTTTTGGAATATATTAGCAGGTTTATAAAAAAATACATATTTTTAAATTTTAGAAGTATTTTTTATTTTAGAAAAAAAAGTTAACACCACTAAAAATAAGAGAAGTAATACCCAAAATTTAATAATCAAAATGTTGAACCAAAAATGAATTCACTAAGACTTTCAAAACGTTGGGAGTTTTAGATTAACTCTAAAGAACACATTCTATCAAATAACAAGCCAAAGTTTCTTAAACCTAACAAACCAAACTTGATCATTAATTTTTTCAAAACCTAATCAAATAAAGATACACTTCACTAACTTTCCTAATCAGAGGATTCCTACTTACATATCATCTAAACCTAATTTATATTCATGATTATAAAGCTTTGTTTCAAACTCTTAGAAAGGAAGGAATCATTTACAAACACATACTTTAATTTTATTGAGTAAAAAAATAAATTTGAAAATGGTCTATTGCGCCATATCATATGGCGATTATAGCCAAAATAAATTATACTTTATACATACGCATCATTTAATGGTGTAACTGATATGTTACAGTTATATCAAATGACGCATCTGCTTTATATTCAGTGTGTATATTAAATGACGTCTTGTCTTTCATGTTTTCTAAAAATACGTTATTTTGATAAATTTTTTAAAAATAGTTTTTTTGGTATTATTTTTGAAAAAATAGGTTACATTAAAAAATAAATTCTGAAATGACTTCCTTAATACAAATATTTTGTTACAAATTTATTTTAGAAGTATATTTTAAACTTTTTTTATTGATAAAATGAAAATATGAGTCATTCACAAAAAAATATGTTTTGTATATGAGATGCATTGAAAGTGTATATTTAAGTTTTAGATGTACTTTTTATTAAAAATGGTTAACACCCTAAAAGTAGAAGAAGTAATACTCAAAATTTAATAATCAAAATGTTGAACCAAAACTCAAATTACCAAGACTTTCAAAACGTTGAGAGTTTGAGACTAACTCTAAAGAACATATTCTAGCCAAACTTTTTTAAACCTAACCAACCAAACTTAATCATTAAGTTTTCAAAACCTAATCAAATAAAGACACATTTCACTAACTTACTAATATCAAAGCTAATATGAGGATTCCTACTTACACAATCATCTAACCTAATTAATGATTAAAAAACTTTGTTTCAAACTCTTAGAAAGGAAGAAATTATTTGCTAACACATTAATTTTATTGCGTAAAGTGTGCTCTGACTATCTCCTTTTATTAGGTTTTATTTATAAGAAAATAGATTAAATGAATAAATAATATATTTAATTTATATATTCTTATGATATATTAGTTATTTAATATATCTATTTTTTTTCATAAATAAATTTAAAGGAAATATATATATATATATATATATATATATATATATATATATATATATATATATATAATAAGCAAACTTTGTATTGAAATAACCGAGTACATGAGGTACTCTAGCTTACAAGAGAGAAAATGACAAATGAAAACAATTCAACACTCACACGAAAGGATTAGTACAGAAATCAGAAAAATTACAAAATTTAAAATGAGAGCTAGCATGACAACGCCATTCCCATAAGATATACTTACTCTTCCGCCAGCAGTCTACCACTTTAGGACTGCAGCCCCTGAACACCACCTCGTACGTCCCTTCCAAATACTCCATGCCGCCGTTAGTCAAATGATGTAAACCATACTCTTAACCTTCTCCTCCTTGATGAGGTGCACATAGAGAGGAAAGCAAGACATCTCTCCTAAGGTTAAGACACAAACTGATCATGTCGTATTCTAAATTTTAACACAGAGTGTTTGTCGGTCTAAAAAGTCAAAGACTCTTTTGACCTTTTAGATTAACTTTTAAAATTCTTATGGATTTTATTCTTAAATCTAATAATTACTAAAGGAGTCATAAATTATAAATGTTTATTATAATTTTATGAGGTTTTATTTTATCTTTAAAACAAAAGGGGGATTATATTAGGTTAATTAATAATTAATATTATTATTAATTGTTCAATAAGTATTTTTGGGTTTAATAATATAATTTTTTTTATTAAAAATATTATTCCAGACTTTAAAATACTATTATGGGTAGATTTTTTTTTTTTGGTTAAAAAAGAATGTACTAATTATTATTGTTATAGTAATAGTCGAGTTTATTAATAAAAATAGTATTACCAATATTATTATTTGGGTTTATTAAAAAAAATTAATTATTATTAATAGTAAATATTTTTGGATTTAATAATAATAATATTAGTACTAATATTATTATTATTATTAGTTTATTAATGATTATCCTGATTTTTTAAATAATAAGGGGGAGGTTGGCGTGTGCCCAAAATATGTTTTATTTTAAATTTAAATTTAAAATAAAATGAGGGGGGTTTATCTTATTATATATATATTATAGTATTATCATTATTAATATTATTTATTTATTTATATTATTATATTATTATTATTATTATTACTAATTATTTATTTATTTATTTTTGGATTTGTGTTAAACTTTGTTGACCAAATCACAAACCCTAAGTTATGCGCATCAGGGAATGAAGAAAATCAAAATCAACAAACAAAATTAAATCTTAATTTTTATTCAATCGAATCTCAATCAAATTACAAAATCATATCAGATCTCAATGTTATTAAAACTAGACCAAATTTACATCAAAATTATACAAAATTAGATTACAACTTTCTTAAATCAAATCTAACCTAAATAATTTCTAAAAAGACTATTATAAGTACTTAAACCTAAAATTGAAAAAAAAGGAACCTTAAGTGTAATCTGCTACTGCTGCGGTTTCCAACTTTACTAGAGCTCGATCCTTCTTGAACTTTAGGGTTTCACATTGAAACCCTAAAAGATTCAGAGCTTAACCTTCTTCGATCACGTACATGCAAACACAAAAACAAAAGTAGATCAGAGGGTGACAAGGCAGTCAAATAAAGAAAGAAGAGGAATAAAAAGAAACCAGAATAACATAGAGAATACACGTCAGGGGAGGTAACCACAAAAAAAAAAACACTTAGCTTTTGCATGATTGTATTGTTTTTTGATGTAATAAAATCTAGTGTATTCTGGATTTTTGTTAGGGTTCATCTGTTAAACTCTTAGGGTTATGGTTCATATTGGTTTATGGGTTTTCTGGGTGTATATTAGGGTTAAGGTTCTTAGGGTTCGTAAGAACCCAAAGATGCTATGAATTTCTGGGTTTGAGTTTGGATGAATAGGGTTAGGGTTCATAATGCATGAACCCTAGGGTTCATATGAGAACCCATATTGAAGGGGTTATGGGTTTGAATGGTTGAAGGTATGAAGGTTCCGATTAAAAATCAACCGGAAAACTGGGTTTGAGATGGTGGTTCGAGGTGGTCGGAGGCCAAACCGCAGGTGGCTTATGATGAAGGTGGTGGTTGGAAAGAAGGGAGAGGGCGTCGAGAGAAGAGATAAAAGAGGGCAAACAAGAGAACAAAGAGAAAGAAATTGGAAAATGAGGGAAGGCTGAAAGGAAAATGAGTTATATACTCCCTCCACGTGTGTGCTGATGGAGGCTAAGTAGGCATGTGTTGACTATCATTCATGATCGTTTGTTTTACATACCGGAGGATAAATGTTGAAGATCTAATGAGAGGATGTTCATCAGATCATCATCATACGACCTAGAGAGAGTCAAAGTCAGACTCTCTCCATCGTGGATCTTATTTCCTGAGTAGGTTCAGAATTAATGGACTTTGTGCCCTACACGCTATTTACACACATGTCAGAAGCAAGCAGTAAAACATTTCAATGATGTGAATGCATTTAATGCACTTGTTTCACATTACTTTTTCAACATACTCCAAATGTTTTAGGTCTAGTTCACCTAAGACAATGTCTTGGAGGCCGACCAAAATCACCAAAGACTTCCTCGACTCACTCAGTATCCGACAAAGCTTTAAGGACAACTATTATGGATCGACCAAATGTCAAATTCATCTCAAATCCACTTCATGTAACCCAAGATATAAATCAGTTAACACGAGAAAACAAATTACACTTTATGATCTCCACTTTTCAATATACTAATCTCAAATTTTGAACTGATTTAAACATTAAAGTGATAATCATACATATACACCGGACCCCATCACATCAAAGATCATTACCACTTATTTCTTTCATAAATTCAATTCATCAATTGTATCCATTATTGGTTCCAAAGCGAACATGAATGATTTTGATGCTTTGAAGTCACTTTTAACCATAATCAACTTTACAAAATTAATTTACTCAAACTTTTATTTTATTTTATAGAAGAAAGTTACAACATTAGAGAATCTAATTCCGGGATCACCTGTTGTCTGTGACGAGCAGACGTGGCATGACCCCACACAACTGACAATTCCCCAAACTCAAAACTAAAACCTATGTCACTCTTCCCAATCACACTTTCAAGTCCACACACAAATCTCATCTCACCCATTTTCTTCTCCTTCCCTTTCATCTTCCATGGAAAACGATCCCTTCCTTCTAATAAACCGTCAAAATTCACCTTTCACTTCTTCCAAATCCTTCAACGACTTTGCCACCTTACAACCACCACAACCACCACCACAACAATCATCAGAAATTCAATCCTGCAACCAACGACCATTCTCTCCCACCAAACATAAAAAACTCAGCCGCTGCAAAACCGCACCCGCCATGTTCATTCTCCCAAACCTAAAACCAACCACCACCAACCAACCTCATCTCCCCAAACCTCAAACCAATTCCATCATCCGACAAGGTATCTGGCTTCTCCTAATCTACCTCTCTATCGGCGTAGTCATCTATTCTTTCAACACAAACAATTTCTCCGGCATAGAAACTCACCCTATCGTCGACGCACTATACTTCTGTATAGTCACCATGTGCACAATCGGTTACGGTGACATAGCTCCATTAACCCCAATGACTAAGCTGTTCGCTTGTATTTTTGTTTTAGTAGGGTTTGGTTTCGTAGATATACTCTTAAGTGGCCTTGTTAATTTCGTTTTAGATTTGCAAGAAAACACTATTTTAACCGGTCTTCAAATGGGTGCTAGAGACGGTTTCTCTGCTCGGGATTACATCGTAGATGTTGCGAAAGGTAGGATGAGGATTCGGTTGAAGGTTGGTTTAGCACTTGGTGTTGTTGTTCTTTGTATTGGTGTTGGGAGTTTGGTTTTGTGTTTTGTTGAGGGTTTGAATTGGGTTGATTCTATTTATTTGGCGGTTATGTCTGTTACAACGGTTGGTTATGGTGATCGGGCTTTTAGGACGCTTCCGGGGAGATTGTTTGCGGCGATTTGGTTGTTGTTTTCTACTTTGATGGTTGCTAGGGCTTTTCTGTATTTGGCTGAAGCTAGAATTGATAGGAGACATAGAAGATTGGCTAAGATGGTTTTGCATAGAGAGATTACTATTGAAGATTGGCTTGCTGCTGATATCAACAATACTGGTTTTATTAGGTAACATTACAAAACTTCTTTACTCTGTTTTGGTTTAGGTTAAGGCATATAGTTCTAAATTCTTGTCGGTGATCGCAATTGTGGTTGCAAACTTGCAATGCAATATAAAGGGTTTAGAGATCTGTGCAATAGCACTGCAAACTCCTTTGCAGCCATATCGGCCGTATTTGTCTGCTTTTTGATGCTATATCATGGTCTGCATGATAATTGCAACTGCGATTTAAAACCCTGGTAATTTGGTGGTAGCCATGATGCATTTTGGCCGCATTGCGATCCTTGTTATTTAGAAAAGTTTGGTCGAATGTGGCTGATGCGGCCACAATTATAGTCTTGATGTTGTTAGAGAAACAGAGAAAATGTCTTGATTTGGCGGCTACAATGGAAGTTGAGGAAAAGTCTTTTGCAACTTGTCTGAAGAGTATTGTTGAATATTGAGTTCAGGACCAAGACTATTCTTTGTTAGAATAAGAAATTACTTCTACTGGTAGAGTAATAAACCAAGCAAGAATATAACCTTGGATGCCATAACTAGTAGGGTTGTCTTTGACGACGTGAAAGACAGGCTACAACACAAAGCGCAAAATTTATCACAGTTAAACCGCGACAATATAGGACCTAATAAAATATCTACGACAGTTAAATCGTGGTTAAATAAGGTCTGTATTTGTTTTGCCATGATTAAACTTCATAACTTACATAGGATCTATAAAAACTTGAGACGGCTATGATATCTAGGATATTCTAATAAGTTTATTATTAAATAATTACAATTAGCTATAATCATTGGTCACTAATCATGATTTCTAGATATATGTCAATATATTCTTAGTCAAAAGAAGACATTATTTGAATTTGTTTAATTAAGCACCAACTTAGATGGGATTGCTTTTTACACTTGTTTAATCACTAGCAGACGAGATTAAACAAGTAGGGGCAGGGTGTGAGTGTGACATTCAATAAAAGTCTCAATAATGCATGCATTACTCAATTATTTTATGTGCTGGTTATTATTTTAAATGATTATGTTATTAAGATTATTTTCTCACTAGAAATTTCATTGATTTGTTTTCAGTAAGTCAGAATATGTGATCTTCAAGCTGAAAGAGATGGGGAAAATACAAGACAAAGATGTAATGCAAATTTGTGACCAATTCAGGAAGCTGGATCCCTCTAACTGTGGGAAGATAACATTACCTCATCTCTTGGAGGGAAGAACATGATAGAAAAATTTCAAAAAATTTAATAGTTTAGAAAATCTAGTGGTGAGACATAATCAATAGTGCAATTTTTTTGCAAAATATACATGTAGTGTTGGGAGAAAGATTTTGTACATACATTAGATTTGTTGGGATTAACATGAAGAAAATTACTACTCCTAGTCATGGACGGACCTACATATAGGCATGGTGTGGCTATAGCCACACCAAAATATTTATTTTCAATCTTTTATATACCACTAGCTTAGTAATAAAAGTATTTAATTATAGAATAAATATAATAATATATACCACTCAATAATATGCTCTCACGATAATTTTTAATTGCAACACATTAATAATTGACCATATCAATTATTATAATTAATTAAAAATTCAAACCGGTTTCACTTATTTACAAATCTGATTTATCTTTATTTATCAAGAAAAACACCATTACTAATTTTTTTATAATAATATTTTAGATTAATATTTCATGTTAAATATAATTTTAGTTTAACTCTTAATTTCTTGCAATTTATTTATATCACTACACAATTTTTTATGTTGTATATTTTAAGTGAATATTTTAAAATGAATTGATAAGTCCTTAACATATTATAGTTTAAAAGTTTAATTATTTAAACTTTATTAATTTATCTATAATTTTAAATAACTTCAAAATTATATATAATTTAATTATTATAAAGTTAATATTGAAGAATACAATCAATATTTTCTAATAATGTTTTTTATTTTAAAATTGTTTAAAATTATTTAAATTATAGATGAATTACTAAACTTATTTTAATATTTAAATTATCTAAATTTAATTACAATTTTTGCTACTGTTTATCTCATTCAAGAAATTAGTTCTTATATTTCAGCGCAAAGAATTAAGAAGATGGTTAAATTGTTTGAAAATTTTAAACTATAGTTTGAATAACTAAATAATTAAACTTATAATAGTTTAATAATTAAATTGTATAATTTTGAAGTTATTTAAAATTATAGATAAATTAATAAAGTTTAAATAGTTAAATTATTAGAGCAATAATATTTTAAAGTGGTGTCAAAGATATACCATAGTTAGATTCTAAGCTGACAATAAATAAGTTGTAGAAATGATGAATGGAGAAGAAGATGACCTACCTCGAAATACCTTCAGTCTTGTGTGTAGAAGAATGTATAAGAAATTGAAGGTTTTTGACAAAGCCATGGTAGAGCATGTTCGGAGAGAAGACAACACCGTCGCGCATTGGGTGGTAGAATTTCTATTAGAAGAGATAAGGAAATTTCGTGTAACTTGGAGAAATGTGAGACAAAGACCTAGGTTGTGACCAGTCGATTTGTCCTTGTTTTGTTTGGTTTGGGCTTATGGTCGTGTATGGGTTAGAATATTTAACATAAAATTTGTGTAGTGGTTAAATTAAATTGCAGAAAATTTAGAACCTAATCAAAAATATATTTAACATGAAGAGTCGACTATGTAACAAAATGAATGATCAATGGTTAAATGATCGTCTTGTAACTTTTATAGAAATAGATGTTCTCGAAACAATTTACAATATTCATTATAAATTTATTGCATTAAATAACATTATTTTTTTATTTTCAGTATAATTTATTTCATAATTTAATTTATATTTAGCCACACCATTATCTAATGTCTGGATCCGTCCCTGAGTCCTAGTAGATGTAGAGAAAGTGACCTACCATTATTAATATACTTAGGGCATTATATCATCTCTTTCTCTTTTTAAAGTGTTTTGAATCACAACCACCATGACTAAATTCAACTCGTGCAAGTGTTAAAATGTTCGTTTATAAATAGAAAAAATATTGGATTTATAGGTACATGAAACATACAATAAATATACAAATCATTTTAATGTCTTCCTTAGTTTTTACTATATGATATCAAAGAGTTTAGGTTTTCAAATTTTTTGCTTTCTCGGTGTTTACGATGTTAATTTTTCTCCATTTGTTGGTTACTTTCGCTTCCGTTCGATATGTCATTCTTTTGTCCCCATTAGCATCAACCTTACCAACCTAAATTTCTTTTGTAAAATTGACAAGGTTGACCATTCCTCATATATTTTGGTGAGGTTTTTTCTTTTTTACTTAGTTTTTGCAAATTCTACTATCATAGGCTGCTTATTTTTTAACATTATCATGTTACAATGGAAAAATTGAAGTATACTCTTCCTATTCCAATTGTTCTATATAGTTTTAATTAGGTTTAATTCATCTTTTAGTCTCGTAATTTATTTTAGAGTTTTTATTTGGTCCCACAAATTTAAATTGTAACAATTTAGTCATTTAACCATATTTCGTTAGACCATTAAATACATTCCGTTAAGTTTAAGTGGATAACCGTTAAGTAGTGCACATGTGATATTTTTATTTAATTATTTGGCATTATAATATTTACATGCCATTTAAAATTAAATAGTTTTTATTTTTGAAAAAGTAGAAGAAGGGATTAACACTAAATCTTCGCCTTCACCACTTCCCAATCATGCTTCAACCCTAAAACCAGATCTACCCCCAAATCAACTCTCTTTCCGAACCCTATTTCCCTCAAATCGATCATTTCGATCGCATCCCCAATTCTCTTCTCTTAGTTTTCAACAAGATCGGTGATGTTAAAGCCTTGGGGAGATGCTGTGTCGTTTCACGACGTTTTCACTCTTTAGTTCCTCAGGTTGAAAACGTTGTTGTTCACGTTGATTGTATTATTTCTGATGATGATTCAAATTCTTCGTCTGCTTCGTCTGATAAATCGCGTGGTCCTTTCTGAAATCTACTTCGGTTTGGTTTTGGTGGGATTGCTAAACCAATTTAGACACTTGGTCAGTTTTTGGGTCCGAAGAGAGGTTCCGCTCGAAGAGAGGTTCTTGGTCAGTTTTTGCTGGGATTGCTAAACCGATTTAGACACAAGGTGTGTTTATATGAACAGAGATCAACTTGAAGAGTTGAGAGTGAAGCCGCTTTCGGCTTCTTCTGCTTCAAAAAGGACTCTTGTGCCTGCTTTGAATATGAGGCTTTGGTATGCGCCTCATTTGGAGTTACCTGATGGGGTTGTTTTGAAAGGTGCTACTCTTGTTGCTATAAGGCCAAGTGAGTTGTCAACTACAATTGCTAAGAAGGAAGGATATGATTAGTCTGTAAAATAATGTGATGCGAATTTGTAAATAGTCTGATTTGTTCCCTTAAATGATTATAAGATTTCATTTTAATCCTTTTATAAAATTGCTGACTCACTATATAAAATAAACATTTATTTGTCCTTTTGTTGAGTCATTAACAATTGGCAAGCCAAGTTGGCATTTACCAACATTTTAATATCTGAACTAACTGAAGGGATCAAATAGGTTAACGGAAGTAATATTATGAGACCAAACTGAAACAATTTTTTATTGAGGGACTAAATCATAACTCATAATTAATATACAGGAAATCTCTGCGGATTTTGGGCTAAGCGAGAAACAGGGCACAAATTGTGCTAAACAAACATAGGCGCGCCTAATGAGCACAACAAACCAAGAAAACTTTAGTGATAAGTTACTTCAAGGTGAAAGTAGGATTTGTGCGTTAGGAGAGGACGCGTGTCCTAATTAAGGATGGGCGGTGCATTGCTTGAGGATGCAATCCACCTGGAGAAATAAGGCGGTATGACAAGTTGTAGTATAACTATCATTACCTAACCTAGAAGAAGGTGATGTGCTGGTCGAGAATGTGCAGTGTGGTGGTCGAGGACTCAAAGTGTTGGGAGAGGAAAATAGTCTAGAAATCTATAAATAAAGGTTTCTAGTTTAGTTCTAAGGGGGTTTTGGTGGATTGAGGTAAAACAGAACTGAAGTAGGTTCATCTTGGTCTACAACAGGAGAATAAGAGAGGGAGCTTGAAGGTGGAAGTGCTACTCAAGTGACTGAGAACAATAAACTTTCAAGATCAACTTTATGAATTATTGGTACAACTACAATGTGTAAACATAGCTAAAAGTCTCTTTGTTGGGAGCTTAAACATAGTCATTATATTCATGTATTAAATATGTCATGGCGCTTCATGTACGTTTACTCAAACTTTAATATTGATTACTCTTTAATCTTAATGTCTGTTTTAGATTTTCTACCTAAAACTTGTTTTCATGATGTGAGTTGATATTCAGAATGTGCTCGTCATTACTAGATTCAAGATTATCACCTATTGGATATTAATACCTATACATATGGTTAAGTTCAATGTCCACATGTAGTGTAATAGGATCGGGTGTGGATTATTGTTGCTTTATGAATGTTTAAATGTAATGCTTTGTGTTCGTTAGTAGTCTGAGATATCGACTATTAGCTAATTCACTGATCTCACGACATTGAGACCAATAAAATATACGAACGAGAGAAACATGTGGTAATATTAATAGGTGACTATATGAGCATATTACCGACCTATAGTTATGAATGATTGTTAGGTGTCAAGAAGTGTCATTTTCATAATATGTTTTGATGCCTTTTAAACCTTTTTTAATCGCTTTAATCAGGAAACGACTTATAAATTAAGCGATTCTTGCATTTATGTAGTTAGTGGATGTATTTGATGAGTTTATGAATGTTTGTAGAAAATTAGGTGGAATTGCATTGCTAAGTTAGTTTTTTAGATCAATCATGCTTGAAGTGCAAGATTTTCTTCACAAGATTTCACCGCTAATCCGTGGAAGTGTCGCACGACGCTGAGTGCATTTTCCCACCAATTTCAAAGGTTACAAAGATTCAGGGATTTTGGCTTCTGCGCCTCTTGAAGTTTCGCCTGGCCGTGTATGACCGCACGACGGATGAATCCTATCGCCCGGCGGTGTAAGATATTTTATGAAGATCTGAAGGTTCAAAATTGATCACGTGCTTCAACTTTTGTTCGGCCGCCCGACTGTAGTCTCACCGCCCGACGGTGGTTCTGTTTTGCCAAATTGTACTTAGGTACAATTTGGAGATATTTAGATACAACTTTTCACTTTTGTTCTACTAGACTTCATCTTGTAACCTAGAATACTTTTCTTAAGGAGAGAAATCTCCATTGTTATCATATTTTCTTAGTTTCAAGCTTTTATGTATCAATCCATTAATCTTGGAAGATTGATGCTTCAAAAGATTTTCAACTTACTTGTCAAGCAAGCTACCATGTCTATAGATAGCTAAATCCATCTTGTGTAAAGATTAGAAAGTAAACTTTCCTTCCTTTGTATGGATAGTTATTGATGTAAACTTTTAAACTTATGGATGATGAATATATGGTGGAAAACCTTGTTTTCATGATATATTCTTTATGTTGATCATGATTGAGAAATATGTTCCAATTCTTTACCTAGGTTTTTCATCCATCAATGAAAATATGCTAGATATAGTTATGAGAGTTGATGTTCACAAATATTGAACTTGAATGTTATCATTTTGATAGTTTGAGTGAGAGATCATCAAATGATCAAAATGGTAAATCTCATAATGTGTGTTAGAGATAAACATATTGAGGATATGTGATTGTATTTATCATCTAAACGAGTTCATCCGTTTTATCGATTCTATCAGTATAAATTGGTTTGTCGAACCCTAATCTTGACATGTTTTATTAAACCTTTCAAAACCGATACTCTTACCATTACATTTTAGAACTTATGCAAACAAAATGTTACCCTCAAACAAACCCTTTTGTTATGACAAGCTTAAAATAATTACTACTGTAGAACGATGGTAATATCTATAAACAATCTTTGTGGAACGATAACAAAAACCCTACTCCATCTATATTCTAACAATGATAAATTCACAATGACAAAATCTACCCCTATCAATATTTCTTAATGTTAACACTGAAATCTCCATATTACTTAATGTCATTTATTTTCTGTCATTTACTTTCACGTATGAAAACAACTATAAAACCACTATCTACTTAACATATTAAAAACTATTTAACAATCTTTGAAACTACAGGTCTCTGTGGATACAATAATTATAAAACTTACTTTTGTGCTTAACAACAAAATGATTTAGTTGTCGGAGACTAGTACTAGTTTTTATTGTTCATATTTGTTTATATTTAGTTTTAGTCCCACTAACCTAATAATAGTTGTTGGATAACTTTGTTCAAACTTGTTAATGCAAGGTAGCCAAATTTCCAAAGCTCTCAAATGCAGAAACTACCGAAATACAATTTTTATTATTATGAGCTTTGCACTGGGATTCATCCCACAATATATTGCCTTCTACTAGACAAAATAATAAACTTTTTGAACAACCAAAGAAGACCATGAAAATATCAAAACAATAACGAATCAAATTATGGAAAATATAAAGAAGTAATCAACATACAATAACCATACCAGAATCCTCCTCAATAGGACAACACATCAAGAATGAATGAGACATTTAATCAATTTAGTGGTTTATGCTCTAATCATGTAATACCGGGAATGAGATTTATTATGTTTTCGAAGTTGATGTTGTTTTGGAGTTTATAAATTACTTATGAAGTTATGTTGAATTTTTTTTCCGCTGCATGGTTTCAAAATGATTTGATGTGTTTTCGAAGTATTATTGTTAATGACACATTGAATTGTCGTTTAATTATTTATCTATAATTTTCGTGGTTTAAGGTATTACATGAGGTACAACCAAAGAGATCGATGCCTTAATACAAATACTCAGGGGAATTTTCATAAAATCCACAGACAATGAGAGCACCTTGGCGACTACTTTGTCCAACGAGAGTGTTGGCTTTTGGTGAGAAAGACTCATTGAAGTATCTCGCCTTGAGTCCATTCTGGAATGACGCCACAAACATCTCCTGGTTTAGAGGGACTACCTTGATTATGGCTTTGTTGAAGCAGACAAGATAGTCCTTCAACGACTTTGATGGGATCTGGCGAATGTTGAACAAGCTAGTGGTGGACATCTTCTTGTGGCGAATGGCGGAAAATTAGTGTACCGAATTTCTCACAATTTCCTAAAGGTTAATAAAGGTTCGGGGGAGACCTATATACCAACGAATGGTGGATTTCCTAAAGGTGGCTGACAACAACTTACAATTTGGAAAGTCTGATGCTCATATGATGGACATTTGGGTGTTGATGGAGGTGATGTGCTCGTAGGGGTCGTTGCATCCATCAAAGTTGGCTAGAGATGGATTTTCGAAACCTTTAGGAATTAGGGTCCCCCATATTTCGTCAGAGAGAGGTTAGGGGTCTAAGAGTTTTGTCTCTTGCATGTGATTGACCTTTTATTGGCGTTGTAGGATGCTTTGAATGTCACCCTCCAATGTCCTATTATGGCATCGTTCGTCCATGGAGGTTCACATCTCTGTCATGACCTCGTCTTCGCATGTACCACTGGTACCCTCAAGAGTGGGGGATAAAGCTCTTATGTTCATCATGACTGGTAGTAGATGGGTACTGGAGATGATGACATGACAAGGAAGGTGGTGTTTGTTAAAAGGAGGTGTGACCCATGTCAGTTTTACCGGGGGCCATGGTTGGCGCCACTGTATTGTCCAAAAAAGTATAGGCTACGTGTGTGTCCCCCTTACAAGGGTAGGTGTCGTACCTTGAAAAATACGAACCTCGCGAATGCGGTCGCGGATGGGCTGACATGAGAGTCTCCATATAATTTTAATTTATTCCCAAAGAGGTAAAGGGAAAATATAGATAAAACCGACAAAGAAAGGGATAAGACAAAGGTTGTCGAAACCATTGCCTGGGTTTGGAAGTCGGTTATGCAAGGGGAAGGTATTAGCACCCCCTACATCCATCGTAATCACTGGGAACCATCAAAGTTGTCGCGCGAGAAAGGATGTCTATGCCTAATGATTTACTTGCTAAATAAAAGGTTGATTGATCCTAGGTGCTTGACAGGGATTGAGATCTGTGTGCCTACATATTCTCTCGTGCAATGGGAAAGTAAGAACTCCGTAGTTTGGATAACTACAGAGGGTTGTTGATTTTATTACCTTTCTTTCAAAAAAGGATTTAGTAGTCGAATTTCACTAAAGACTATGGGTAGACTATTTCGCTCAACAAGTCAAACGTCTCGCATCGAAATAATCGGAGTGAGTAACGAGATATCCATTATCCTTCTTATACCGCTTAAGGCTCGTGGTGTACAATTATTCTTGTATTATTAAAATGTTTTATTACCTAAGACCACTTGACGTTGGATCAAGGGTTTGGGTAAAAAAGAGATGTCTTGGTTAAAGGGTAGGTCGATTGCGAGACACAAAGTGCTCGACAATGGTGAATTCAAATGGAGTGTAATGGTTGATGGTTACGTGGGATCGAGTCCTAGTCCCTAAGAGGGCGCCTAGCAAGCGAAACCAAAACCTAAGGGAAGTGCGAGTGTGCGAGTGAAACCACTTGACGCTGGATCAAGGGTTAGAAACGATAAGAAAACGAGGAAATAAACAACATACATCAAAATAGGGAGCACGATACATATTAAATACAAGGGATTGCGATAAAAATAAATGATGTCGAAAGCATCGAAATTTGGCTTGTTAACTATCTTAGAGTGGATTCAATGTTAGAATCACTTTATGAGAAGTTGAGCATCACTTTATGCATCCATACGGCTTTCGTAAGTTAAATTTCATTTTAACTTCGAAATCGTAATGCAATAATTAAATAAATAATTGAATAATTATTTAAATAGAAGAATGGTCTCATATTGATCTAGATGACGTCAATTTATTGAAATCGAACATCTAAAATCAATTATTATATCATTGACCATAGAAATAAAGTAAATCAAGAAATAATAAAGAAAATAAAGGGATGACCTCATATTAGTTTAGATAACGTCGATTTATCGAAATCGAATATCAATAAACTTTTTATCATATCATCGAATGAATAAAAATAAATCAGGACAAGAATGAAATAAAAAAATGGCCTCATATTAGTTTAGATATCGTCGATAAAATCAAATATCAATAACCTTTTTATCATATCATTGGCCATACAATCGGGACATAACAATAGATCTAAAATTAATTAGAAATCATAAAAAATAAGAGAAACAAAAATTGGTCTCATATCGATTTTGATAACGTTGATTCGAAATCGAATATCTAAAAATTGTATGTAATATCATAGACCTTAAAGAAATAAGTAAAATGAATTAAAATAAAATGTAATATCGAAACATGATGAAAATTGACATTAAGTCCAGAAATCAAAATTAATAATAATTCTAAACAATATTTAATAGGCAAATTAAAAAAAAAATTAAAGGGGGTGTAAATCACGGACTAATGTGTGAACAGAAAAGAATTTCAACAAAATGGGCTTAGATACCCAATCCAAGGAAACAAACACAAGGTTATCATTCTATTTTTTTTAAATGAAAAAAAGAGAGAGAGATAAATAACATGAATGAGAAATAAGCATCATGTGAGTATATAAAAAACATAAAACAATGATTTACACTAAGTCATCAACAACAAAATACAATTTAAAAAGTAAAGCTCAGACCTACCCCTGTTGGCTTGGACGCCGCCGCCGATCAACACCGGCTCCACCGCAACCCTCTCAAATCGATGAACGAATTCCCCTTCTAAGGGAAATGTTTTCGGACCTATCACCCTTTCAACAGTTTCGATTCTGTTTCTCGGTCGAATGCGATTCTAATGGGTTGTGTATGGTTTGTCACATTTTGGTGATTCTCGACACTCTCGCAATTTGTATCTTTCGGTCTCAATCTCTCTGTTTCAGGTTTTCCATCGATTTTATGTTTTTTGTTGCTTCGATTTTGCACCACTACTTTTTCTCTTCCTCCCGCTTTAATGGTTTTGTGGTTATGGGGTTCTGCTTTTTCTGTGTTTGTGATGGAAAGGTGAAGAAAGGTTGGTGCGATTTTGTTTGGTTTGTATTTGTTTTATGCGGGTTGTATTTTTTGGAGAAAGAGGATGAAAGGTTCTACGGTATTTTTAATACGAGTCAAAGGTTGAAGAAGGGTATAAGGTGAAGGTTCTGATTTTTATCGAGAATGGAGGATGTTTGGTTTGTGTCTGTTATGGTTGAAAAGTTGTTCTATGGCGTGAGGTTTCTTGAAGGAGGTTGACAATATGAAGGTGGAAGAAGGCTTTTATGGGGGAAGATTAGTGGATTTTGAGGAGGTTGAGTTTTTGTTCTGCATAAAAATTGAGAGTGAAGGTTTATGGTATGGTTCTGAGTTTTGCAGGAGAAGAGGAATATTTGGTATATATTTGCAGGTTGTTTCTTAGCAGTATCCTCTCATCCTCCCTCAGTTGTGTTTTTTTTTATAGAAGCATATGAAGGGCCATGTGCATTGAAGTATGAATCGTGAATTTGATGAGGGCATTTTCACTGAGTTGGGTGTGTACTGTGTATGGCTGCGTGTGTAGTGGAATTGTTATGGCAAATGCGTGTTGTACACTTTGTTTATGGAGTGGAAAATTTCGTTTTTGTTTTGCTTTGCGTTGATGTGTACGTACAAAAATTGTCTGGCGTTTTGTGAGATTGGGTGGAACCAAGTGATTTTCAGGAAGGATGGTGATTGTGCATTATGAATTGGCTGATAACGTAAAAAACGACTTGAATTGTATTTGGCTAATAGCAAATAAGTGTGGTATATTGGAATTATTTTACTAATATAGTGCAAAAATATTCATATGTGATAATATTGGATTTATAATAATAATTATTATAATATTATTAATAATAATGTTTCGGACTGACCCAATTTTCAGACTCGGGCCCAATCCATATTCTGGCCCCAGACGACATAATAACTCTTTGGCACCCAATACATCCTCAGTACGTCCGGAAAGTTCCTTCCGTCCGGCCACCAGCGCCACCGATCATGATTTGGACCCATCAAGGGTCGAATCCCCCATGATCAGTCGAGGAATGCTTGCCCGATAAGCCCTTTTGCTCGGTATTAACGTCATCCGACCAAGATCTCATCCGAGCAGTCCAAGCATCACTCCAACGACTAGTTTCTGGAAGTTACCGATTATTGGGGGATCCACGATTCAAGCCCAATAATAGGGATCAATAGCCATACGTTGGGGGTATTATATAAACCCTTTCATATGAGAGGGCCATGTATTCAATTCTCACTCTAAAATCTCGTACTTGCTCACTCTTTGCTCGGTTTCTTACTATAGCATCAGAGTGCCTTGCAAGTGTCCCCTTCCTCTCTCCATCAACCGTGCTTCAACCACGCTCGACGTCAGCCACATCGGATCCTGATCTCCAGGTACGATCAGGTGGCGTTGTCTGTGGGAAATCTTGATTCCCTCGTTCTTCCTCTTTAAAGATTCTCAAGAACCAAAGTATTCTCTCTAAAGATCCATCGCTGCTCGTGACAATCTGCTCGAAGACTGGACTACCGATGGTGTTCTTCTTACCCAGTGTAAAAGTAATGTGATCGCTCCCTTGCATGAGGAAACCGTCCAAGATCCCTAGGACGGAAAAACTGCTTCTCCCTCTCCCGAGCGTGATCAACCGCTCGAGAGTCTCCTGGAGGTCCTCCCTTCCCTCATTGCATCAACAGGGTCGGACTTTGCTGCGTTAGTTGAGACTCTTAACCAAACCAACCTACTGCTCCTCACGCATGGTGAAAAGATATCCCACTTGGAATAAACCGGACTCCGACCGTCTCGCTCTCCGACAAGACACCAGGGACGGTGCAACCCCTCTCCCCACAAAAGGAAGGGAAAAGGCCACCCTGAAGAATCTTCTATCAAGAAACGGGCCCGGTCGCCTCCATGGTGATATCGCTCGCCTATATTAACCAAAACTCGATGGAGTTTGCATATAGAAGACCATCACTCTCCTCTTCAGAAGAAGAGTCGATCCCGATCCCCGTCTCCAAGACGACCAAGAAAGAATAGATCAAATCTAGTGACGCTTTCCCTTGTTCACATCTAGTGACGAGGATGATATCAGAGGCCCACTCTCCTCGGAGATCATGGCCACCCAACTACCTCGGGGGCTTGAGAAGCCCCCACCCCTTGGCTCATATGATGGGACGACGGATCCAGACGAGCACATCGAAAATATTGGCGCCCTGCTCGATTATAGGGGCGTTCGTGGAGCAATCAAGTGCCGACTCTTTCCGAACACTCTGAGGAAAGGGGCAATGATGTGGTATAAGAGTCTCGAACCCGAGTCCATCACCTCATGGAGGCAACTCGGTTAGACTTTCTCCAGACACTTCACTGCCTCCCGGCGCTATCCCAAGATAGAGGAATCCCTCAAGGCTATTATTCAGGGCAAGGATGAACCTACATCGAGAGATTCAACAAAGAATCCGTCCAGGTCTCTACCACGGATGATATGAAGAAATATTTGTTAGAGTGCGGGCTACGTCCATCCATTGATTTCCACCGGGCGCCAGTTTAGTTTGTGACGCCAGACGTTGGGAGGATGCCAAACCTTCCAAGATTTATGAGCCCTCGACATCTCGTCGGGGGGGGGGGGACAAAAGGAAGGAAGATCGCTCCCGTGAACCGCGGGAGCAGAGGGGGCCGATAGGTCGTTTTGATGAGTGCACACCTCTCTCGGTATCAAGGGAAAAGATATTGTCCGATTGCGTAAATTCGGAGTTCCGGCAGGAAGGAGTTCGCTTTCCCAAGCAACTGCCTAACAAGCCGGGCATCGACAAGACCAAATATTGTCGGTTCCATAAGAGCCCGGGCACAATACTGAAGATTGCATCCATCTGAAGGGTGCGATCGAGATACTCATAAGGGACGACCACCTCAAGCAGTTCACAAAGTCCAAGGAAAATCCCAGGCCGGAGGTGCAGGAAACCAAGAAGGTCGAAGAGGCAGTAGTTATACCCTCGGACGCCAACATGCAGGTCGCCCTCAGTATCTACCGACTTGAGGATTTCTTTATACCCAACCACCTAGGAAGTCCAGGATATCTCTCATCCCATAGCCTGTGGGAACCTTCCCCTATACAATGGTAATTTCAGGGGGAGGATTCAACAAGATTACCGTTGGTTCCGTGAAAAGGAAATTCGACCAGCTGATTGTAGAGGGACCAACCCAGAACGCCACTTTGGATCTGCCCAGAAGCGACTCAATGCTTATTTCCTTCTACAAGGGGGAACTGCTGGGAGGGGTGTAACACCCCAAATCTACCCGGCGGAAAATCATAAATCAAAGTTTCAAAATTCAACAACAAAACAGGATGCTACATTTTTCAACTTTAACAAGTTCATTTAATTTCATGAACATCGATACATAACACTTTCAAATAGGATGAAACTATACTAGTTAACTCTTATTCAATTTCTTGAAATAAAACAACTTTTACAATTAGGCAGCGGATCCACAAATATTCAACTTTGCATCAGTTAACAACTTGTTCAACCTAACAACTTAGTAATAACATGTTGTTCATTTAAACAACTTAAAACAACAACTAACTATAACAATAAAACAACTAAGCGTTCATCCCCCCGAGTGTTACGTATCAGAGAGACGACACCGACTTGATTACGAAAGCAAGCAACTCTAAACTGGAATACCTGCATGTTACCAATCAAGGTAACATTCAACAACAGAAAGAGGTGAGATATCGAACCATATAAACAAGAGTATGATAATTAATATGCTAGATAGAATTATACAATTTTCATACTATCCCACAACAAAATCTTACCAATCACCCCAAACTATCAACATGTTTTATCATCTTAATTCACACATCAACATAATCAATTCCAACTATAAACTTAGCATGGACACCTTCCTCAACTTCGACGAACATATACAACATACTCAACTTCTTCAATATCATCATAATCTACTTTACGAACATAAACTTATAAACAACTCAGGCAACATAATCATACATTCAACTAATTCAACATAATCACATAATTAACTTAACAACATAGTCATATAATCAACTTAGAAACATAATCATATAATCAACTTATCCAACATCATCATATAATCAACTTATCCAGCATGAACCACTTACTCAACATAATCAACTTAAACAACATAATCCACTTAAATCTACATAAACAACTTATTCAACTTGAGCAACGTACACAACTTGTCAACGTAAGCACAAGAACAACTTTATCAACTCGGCTACATAAACAACACAAACAACATAATTAATGCGACACAGAATGTGACTCGACTGTGCATATGCATGTGGTACCATTGGAGTAAAACTTCCAACTTAAAATATACCAGGTTATCGAGGTATCTGCAAAGCATAAGCTTTCAACTTAATAAATTTGCCAATCCAGGCCAACGTGGTGAGCATCCGCTCCAACTTAGAAATGCAATAGATGTCATGAGACCAACAACGCAACACATAAACAACGAACAACTCAAACAACATATCACAACAATGTAACAACTTAAATTCAACATGATTCAACCTTGGCCATAGGCCTACAACTTTCAACGTTGGTCATACGACCTACAACTTTAATTTCAACATTGGTCCTTCGACCTTCAACTTAAATATGCCCATCAATCGGGACAAACTGACACATTCAACATACAAGAAAATCCACATATTCAACACATATTCAACAAAGTAAACTGACTAAAATTACCTACCGAGTATTATGAACTACCTCATCACTTTTTGTTAAATTATGGACAACTAATTTTATCGCGTAATTTCACCCAGTCGACTAAATCGGTACTGCTTTTACTACTATTACTGCTACCAATAATTCCCACTGAATCTGTTAAATTCCATCTCACTGATACAAATCCTTTTTCTCTTCAATTATTCTATCATGAAATTCAACGAACCATTTTTTTCTGTCCAACTCCAAAACTCTGTTTTTATCAAAAGACTAGTTAATACCATTCTGCAACATACTGGTATACGCTCATATACTACTGCTATACTCCACATCTTAAAAACCAATTAACATTTTTATTTAATTATACTAAACATTTATGTTAATTTTATTAAGAATAAAAAGGTAAATAATCCATTATTTATTTTCTTAATATAAAATGTGTATGACTTTATTATATATATATTTATTTATTCCAACGTTATAACATAAAATACTATCTACTAAATCATGGCCCTTGCCATGAAACCACGGCCTGCGCCATCCACAAGGAAAATGGCCTGCGCCACCTAATGCTTCTTACATGGGTGGCCTGCGCCACCCTTTGTTTAGGGGTTCCGTCCCCAAATTAATTTTTTTCCAGAATCGACAATTTCACAACGACATACATCAAATTAATTTAACAATAAAACTCAATAACATCGATTAATCAATTTCCACAAACAACATTATTCCATCAATTTCACAACCACAATTCGATCGACTCAACTACGGACAACACAAAAATTATACGATCCCAAACCCACATATTAATCATCATAATCCCGATTATAGAGTTCGAACTCCACCCTTACCTTAATCGATGGCCGTTTCGAATCTCCGATCGAATTTCCAACCCCTTTGCATATGTGTCCCTTTTCCTCTCCTTTTTCATCCATGGAGATTAGAAATACGAACACGCTGCCATTGAGTTCCTATATTGACCAAAATTCAGCCTTCATCACCATCAATCCCGTAACTACTATTTGACCAATTTCCAGCATGAACTTCCAAACTTCAAATGTGTTTTTCTCCTTCAATACAGAACTTATTGACACGAAATTATATATCAAATCGAAGAGAATTTCGTAAGCTTTCCAGAAATTCAAGAATCGCTTTAATCAGAATTACGAGTAAAAAGTTATCACCTGTTTAGTGAAAGCTGTACCGAATGTGCGAAAATTAAGATATGAACATGAATCCTTCTTTCTCCTTCTTTTCTCCCAAGTTGTTTTCTCTCCTCTAAAACCTTTATTTTTCTCTAAGACTTTTTTATTGTTTTCCCTAATTTCCACGATTCCCTTTTCTCAACTTCTACTGATTCCAACTTCTCCTCTTGACTAATTCTCCTCTTTATTTTTCTTTTTATTATAATAATAATAATAACCCAATTATAACTAATGGGCCCAACTGCAACACCCCCTTAATTGCTATTTCCAACACGGTTTCAAGCCCACTAATTAAATCCATTACAACAACGATAATATTAACTCCGATATTATTTCTACGGCTTCCG
Organism: Lathyrus aphaca; assembly: GCA_963966055.1. Classification (NCBI taxonomy): domain Eukaryota; kingdom Viridiplantae; phylum Streptophyta; class Magnoliopsida; order Fabales; family Fabaceae; genus Lathyrus; species Lathyrus aphaca. The sequence goes on from OZ014525.1 coordinate 27,908,226, forward strand.
ACTTATTTTTCTGACTTAACGACTTAATTCACCACAACACCAAAATTTAATTTAATAATTCACTATATAATTATTTTCTCCGGACTTAATTAGATTATCTTCCGATTATTAACCAAATGGTCCAACGACCTGATCGACATATCCAACAATAACGAAGATACTTCATATCGTTTATCACAACTTATATCAACTTAATTAATCAATTCAACTCGAACCAACTTATGAACATCAACGAAATATTCTGATATTTCAGAAATCAACTTAAATCAACTTCAAATACACAAAACATCGCAAATCAACACAACACAATACGCTTATATTTAATTAAATAAACGGGCGTTACAAGGGGCACCCAACGCCAACATCCATTTGCTCGTCCGGGCTCAGATGGCCAATTTTGACATTCGCCAGATTTTTATCAACCAAGGCAGTTCGTGCGACATCATGTATTCACAATTGTTCTCAACGCTTCAACTGAACGAGACTGACCTAATACCTTACGTAGGATCCGACCTACAGGGCTTCAACGGTGTTGTATCTCGACCTTGGGGTTATGTCGACCTCATTGTTACATTTGGAGCAGCAGAGACCGCTCGATCCGTCCGTGTCCAGTTCCTGGTGGTCGACTGTTCATCCCTTTACCAGTGCATTCTCGGTCGACCGACGTTGGCCGAACTCATTGATGTTCCATCAACTGTTCATTTAAAAATGAAATATTATACAACATCGAGGAAGGTGGCCACCATGCACAACGACGTCGAAGTTGCCCGTCACTGCTTTAAGGCAGCCTCTAAAGGCCTTAGTTCAATCTCATATCAGCCAAAGTCTTCCATCGCAGCATTTCCCGACAGCTCGGAGGTACCCAGGCCCCTCCCTTAGGTCGACTCCATCGACTTAGACTGCAGGTTCCTAGACGAAGGCGAAAGCTCCCAGCAACCCTCCACTTCACTGGCCCGACCAGTCCCGGACGGCGAGTTTGAGCTAATTCCTGTGGGGGAAGATCTGGACTGATGCGTGAAGGTTGGGGCTCACCTGCCCGACTTGGCGAAGAGACAACTGGAAACATGCCTAAAAGGAAATGCCGACCTATTTTCTTGGAGTGCAACGGAGATGCCCGGACTCGACCCAGATGTAACCTGCCACCACCTCTCCATCGATCCAGCTCACAAAGTTGTTGCCAAGTGCAGGAGGAAGCAGTCGACCGAGATGACTGAAGCGGCCGAAATAACTGTAAAAGACCTCCTAGAGGCAAACTTTGTAACAAAGGCCAGGTTCACAACCTGGCTCTCAAACGTTGTGCTCGTTAAAAAAACAAATGGAAAATAAAGAATGTGTGTTGACTATACCGATCTTAACCGGGCTTTCTCGAAAGATGCGTATCCTTTGCCAAATATTGACAAACTGGTCGATAACTCGGTCAGTTTCAAACTATTATCATTTATGAATGTTTACTCGAGATACAATCAAATCCCCAAGGTCATGACCAACAAAAAGCACACGGCCTTCATGACCGAATCGGACAATTACTACTATAACGTTATGCCCTTCGCATGAAAAACGCGGGCGCAACTTATCAGCGCATGATGAACAAATTTTTCCGAGCAGAAATCGGAGACATGCTCGATGTAAATATGGTCGACATGATCGTTAAATCTCAACAAGATACAAATCACGCTTCCCACCTTCGAAAAGTATTCGACCAAGCTCGAAAGTGCAAAATGCGTTTTAATCCTGAAAAATGCACGTTCGGAGTTCGGGCAGGCAAGTTTCTCGGGTTTTATTTGACCGATCGAGGAATCGAAGCCAATCCTAACAAATGTAGAGCATTTACAGAGATTCCTATGCCAAACTCTAAGAAATCTATACAATCGTTAAACGGAGTGCTCGCTTCGCTCGTTCGGTTCGTTGCTAAATCTGCCCAGCACGCTCTTCCATTCTATAAGCTCCTTCGCAAGGAGGCAGCTTTCGAATGGACGGAAGAATGCGATCAGGCCTTAGCCCATTTGAAAAAAGCATTATCCGAACCTCCAGTACTCTCCAGGACTAACAAAGGCGAAATTATGTACCTTTACCTCGTAGTCGCAAACGAGGCCGTGAGCACAACTCTAATCCGCGAATGGCCCGAGGGGCAAAAACCAATTTACTTCACGAGCAAGGCCTTGCATGGCCCATAATTGAGGTATCAGCATATAGAAAAGGTATTGTTGTCCCTCCTCTTTGTAGCAAGAAGGCTTAGACACTATTTCTTGGCCCATACGATTGTTGTAAGAACTGACCAACCCATTAGGCAGTTGCTCGGAAGGCCAAACATGGCCGAACGAATGCTAAAATGGTCATTGGAACTATCTAAGTTCGACATTAGTTATGAGGGTAGACAAGCTCTTAAGGCCCAAGCCTTGGACGATTTCGTAGCAGAGCTCACCTTCCTCGAGCAGACACCAGCATCCACATCCAAGTGGACCGTTTTCGTGGACGGGGCTTCTAGCTCGGCAGTAAGCGGGGCCGGGGTTATGATGGAAAACGAGGAGGGAACCATCATTGAGGTATCCTTGACTCTATCTTTTCCCACTTCCAACAATCAAGCGGAATACGAAGCCTTCCTGACCGGGTTGCGCCTAAAAGACGACCTTGGTGCAGAGGAAATTATAATATGCACGGACTCCCAGCTGGTTGTCAACCAAGTGCGAGGAGATTTCCAAGCTAAAAATGACAACATGTCTGAATACCTATCCTTGGTAAAAAAGAAACTAAAGCGATTTGCATCCGTAGAAGTCAAACACGTTTCACGCGAAAACAATACCCGAGCAAATATCTTGTCCAAGTTAGCCAGTACCAAGAGGAAGGGGGCAATAAGTCTGTCATACAGGAGATACTACCCCGACCTAGCATCAGAAAATCTTCGGCCCTGGTAGATGTCAATATCGTGGGCGACACTAATTGCTGGATGACTCCGGTGTTCAATTATCTGACTAAAGATGAGCTACCGGCAGACCCAACGACATCCAATACCATTCGACGTAGAGCTTGCTCGTACGTCATTGTCGGAAGAAAGATGTATCTTAGAGGTTTCTCTACGCCCCTCCTCAGATGCGTTGAAGAATAAAACATACCACACGTATTGAGAGAAGTCCACGAAGGAATCAACGTACAACATCTGGGCGGGAGATCATTAACGCGCAAAGTCCTACGAGCAGGATATTATTGGCCAAAAATTCAAAGCGACGCAAAAGAACATGTCAAGAGATGCGATAAATGCCAACGACACTGTGACATACACGTGGCACCTCCTACCGAGCTGAAGTCTCTATCCTCCCCATGGTCGTTCGCCTAGTGGGGGATGGATATCCTTGGCCCTTTTGTCGTCGGCTCAGGTCAAAACAAATACCTCATCGTAGGCGTCGACTACTTCACTAAATGGATAGAGGCAGAGGCTTTGGCCAAAATCAATGCACTCAACATCCTACGTGTTTTCAAGCGAAACATCCTTGCTCGGTTCGGGGTACCGCTCGCCATCGTAACAGACAATGGAACCCAATTCACTGACAATCATTTCTAGGAGTTCATGGCCTCAGTAGGAACCAAACAACACTTCACCTCAATTAAGCATCACCAAACTAACGAGCAGGAAGAAGCTACGAACAGGGTGATCCTAAGAGGACTAAAACAAAGACTGGACGAACATAAAAAGCGTTGGGTCGAAGAATTGCATAGCGTACTTTGGGCGTACAGAACCACGCCTCATTCAACAACCGGGGAATTCCTATTCCGACTAGCCGATGGGACCGAAGCGATCATACCCATAGAGATGCACGTTCTGTCCAGGCGAACAAAATCACCTATGGACCAGGGCACTAACTCTGAGATGCTTCGAGAGGAGCTCGACCTGTTCGAAGAAATTCGGTCGGGAGCTTCTCTTCAAGAGGCCACCCTCAAACAAAAAATAGGATCTTGATATAACGCCAAAGTCATCAAACGAGCGTTCAAGGTTGGAAGTCTCATCTTGAGGAGGAACCGCAAGGACTCCCGGGAGGGGAAGGTGGCCCCAAATTGGGAAGGTCCATATCGTGTCCGAGCAAATACCAAAAATGGAGCCTATTACTTAGAAAATCTACAAGGGGAAGAGCTCGCTCGGCCGTGTAACACCGAGAAACTCAAACAATACTATAGCTAGTACAAACGTCACCCTGCTCGACTCCAAGGCGAAGAGAAGACAATCCGACCCAACCTGAATGCCTAGGTACAAGTATTGTAGCCCAATACTTTTTAATCATCAGGACCCCCTTACGCATAAGGGAGGTAACTGTTGCATGAACGGATACTCAAACGAGTCCGTCGTCGCCTAAGTACCACGACTAGGAAGAACCCCAACTCACGATGGAACATTCAAGCCACAGAGCCCGAGTCATAATCTTGACTTGGGCACCGCATCGGAGCAAGCCTCCGCACATCTGTTCGGTTCCCTTAACCAATGGATCACGCCTTCTAACAAGCATTACCCCCTATTCGAGCAAGTCCTCATATTTCTGTACTTTGGCATCACGCCTAAATTTGTATATATAATACGGCCAAACAAGTGTCGAGCATAAAATACTTAGTGAAAAAATCATATATTCAAGATAAAGGTCCTCTGACGGACGAGCAGTTATATATAACAATAAAAACACTGCATAAATAACAAACAACCGCCAAGGTCGAAAATTGTGATTAAAAGGTTGCGCCCCGAAGGGACGACTTGTTCAGAATTACATTTAACGGGGACCATGTCCCCGAACAAAAACAAAATTACAATGTAACGGCACACAGGCCGGACTAATTATCCTCCTTCATGCGGGTATCAGGCTGACCTTCACTCTGGATAGATTAGCCCTTAGTTTGGACAGGTTGGACATGCTCGTCGGGCTGGGTCTCATCAATGATCATGTCGTCATGGAGGATGATTTGACTTTCCTTGACCTTGTATAGATAGTTGATCCGATCAGTATCGAGATCCATTTCTGGATGGAGTACCTTGATCTGATCAACAACATTCTGGAAACTCAACTTGGTCGACTCCCACAGCTCCTCCAAATCCTGGTCCAACCTGGCAAGAAAGTTCGTCCGAGTCAGCAAGCCCTTGGTGTCCTCATCCTCGTCCTCCTTGGGTATAAAGGCATCTTTTAGCCTTTTGTTGTGATCGAGCGCCTTCCTCTTGTCCACTTCCAGCTTGGCTATCACCTTCGCATGCTCTTTGAGCGACTTGGTTGCCTCCTCAGCAGCCTTCTTAGCATTCTCTTTAGACACCGCCAGGAGGGACTTCAAATGATTGACTTCTTGCTCATGCCTGAGGTTCCCTTAGACCAATATCAAGGCCATGGTCATCACTCTTATGACGAAGCTAGCGTCTTGTGCCAGTGACAGTCTTCGAGAAGGGCGATCCATATTCTCGACATGCACAATATCCGCCCGTTGGACCTCCAGAGTCGTGTCCTCGAAATAATTACGCCTCACAAAGCAGGGAGGCATGAAGAATTTGGGTTTGGGCGATGTGTTGATGGTCAGGTCCATGACGGTCGTGCCGCCTTTTTGCCTCTTCAATTGGGAGGCCGAGGTCACGCCCGGAGAGCCATGAGCGGTCGGGCCCGAGCCCGAGCCGCTCGTAGCATTTCACGTCAGCCGGGTTTGGACCGTCTTGATTTTCCTCTTATTGTTATGCCTTAGCTTTTTCCTGGATCTTGTCCAGAGGTTTGGTCATAGAAGCTGCAAAAGACAAAAGGAAAGAAAGTCAGTACCGAGCATTGCAAACACACAAATCATAAGACGAAAGTAAAATTAGATACAACTATGAATACAAAAAAAATCGGACACTTCCTGCCTATTTGTACAAGCAATTAGGAGCATCGTTACGTCGATCAGGGGATGCTCCACGACCTCTCCCCTGTCAGCATCGATCATCTTTTTACCCTCCCTGTCGAGCATTAGGATAGGAGTGAAGGATGCCACTAGTTTGCGGAACTCCTCAAAGCTGGTCCCGTCGTCTTCATTCAGCCTGTCCCTAACCTGGACGAAATCACTCACCGGCGTGTCATAGTGAAAATAATCCCATGAGAAATGGAACATCCAAATCCGTCGAGGTATTTTCCTCCCTTGGGCGTCAAGCTTGGGCACCCCATTCGCGTCAGTATCGGTCCCGAGGAAGCTGATCGACCTAGTTGCCTTTGTGGTCGCCAGTTCAACCAGGAAATAGTCATCCTTGCATAATCGGATGGATTCCGAATGTGCTTTGAAGATCTTGACCCGCTGCTTGAATGAGATAAGGCCCTTCCGAGCACCTCTTCTCCCAACCTGGCTTTGCAGAGAGAAAAGCCGGAAGAAGAGAGGGAGAGTAGCCCTAGCACCAAGGTGTGTGCACGTCAATTCAAACGACCTCATGAAAGCATAAGAATTGGGATGCAGATGCGAGGACGCCACCCCCAAATGGCCTAACACCGAGCATATCAGGTCGCTGAACGGCAGTCTAACCCCCAAAGTTGTAAAGATGTAGTCATACATTGAGAACTTTGTCCCTCCAAAACACGAGTAGATCTTGTCATCATCGCTCGGGCACGTCATGACCCAGTGCGCGGGTCCCCGACCTCGGGCAATATTTCTGTCCGCGGTCGAGCGTAACTTGAAACCTTGTCCAGCAGGTCCTCAATTACCCACTCTTCGGGCGCCAAAACCTTTTCTTCTTCATCGGAAACCTCCTGAGCGCCTGCCACTCCCCCAGAAGTTGTGGTCGTGTCACCAACCTCGGTAGCTTCAGAGTCCTCGGAGGAACTGTCAGAATTTCTCAGGACAGTAAAAGAGGAACCAGAAACCTCTCGTGTATCTTCCTCGGACGAGATGTCGTACGGGTCGACAAGCACTCCTTCACAAGAAAAGTAGAGGAAAGGCGTTAGTGAATTCGATCAAGGCATCAAATCCACCCTCCCACTATCTATCAAGTGAAAGGGCGTGCGACAGCCAGGAGATGAGGTCCCCGATCAAAGCCTTCAAGGGATCTACTTACTTAAAACAGTCGACCACGCTCAATAGAGAGCATGACACGGAAGGGACCTCGCAACGACCAAATGGTCGCTACTGTCCCTGAACCCAGGACTCCGGTTGAAATTCAACCAAAGCCACTGTTTGACGCAGTTTAGGGTTCCGATGCAAGCAACACCACTCTCACAACCAAGGTACTCGTGAGAAACCATGGGAGGGAGATTCGCCACCAGAAAATAATTTGTCACCATAACAACCTAAGGGATTATCTAGACTACCCTAATCTACCTCCTAAAACCAAAACCTAACCACATGCATGTCTACTCATAGAAAAAATTAAGACATAAACGGATAAAAATGCTTACCAGGTGCTTGAGACATGATTAGAATGGTTTTGAGAGAAAGTCGCACGGTGGTCGAAAGTAGGTTCGCGGTGGTTGACATTTGCAAGTGGTAGTCGGAGAACAGAAGTGACGTCGAGCAAGGAAGCAGAAGCGGAAAAGTGTGAAAATGAAGAGGCTTCCCCTATTTATAGGATTGGGAATACGTGCATTTAGGCGTGACCCCTATCCCTAGGAAATCATGGCATATGCGATAGCCCCTAGACTAGCCTCCAGAGGCATTAAATTGGCACAAATTCCAAAACACGTCACCTCTTTGTTTCCTTTTCCTCGGCACCGACCACCCAGTGGGTTGCCTGACTACCAAGCTCTCTTGCTCCCCCAGGGAAGACCGTTTCATCGAGCAAAGTAGTATTCTATCAACATTGAAGACAATTTCGAGCAGCTAGTCGCCCTTAAGTCATCACTTCTTCGACCAGAAGCAACGACTTAGGGGGCTTCTGTTCCGGAATGGCCCAATTTTCAGACTCGGGGCCAATCCATCTTCTGGCCCCAGACGGCCCAATAACTCTTTGACACCCAATACATCCTCAGTCCGCTCGGAAAGTTCCTTCCAACCGGCCACCAGCGCCACCGATCATGATTTGGACCCAGCAAGGGTCGAATCCCCCAGGATCAGCCGAGGAAGGCTTGCCCGACAAGCCCTTCGCTCGATACTAACATCATCCGACCAGGGTCTCGTCCGAGCAGTCCATGTGTCACTCCAACGGCTAGTTTCTGGCAGTTACCGATTATTGGGGGATCCACGATCCAGGCCCAATAATAAGGATCAATAGCCATGCGCTGGGGGTATTATATAAACCCTCTCATATGAGAGGATCAGGTATTCAATTCTCACTCTAAAATCTCGTACTTGCTCACCTTTTGCTCGGTTTCTTACTTTAGTATCGGAGTGCCTTGCAGGTACACCCCCTCCTCTCTCCATCAACCGTGCTTCAACCACGCTCGACGTCAGTCACATCGGATCCTGATCTCCAGGTACGATCAAATAATAATAAGAAAACTAATAATAAAAAATAATAGTAATAATAATAAAGGATTATAAAAATAATAATAATGGTAAAATAAGAGAAAATAAAAAAATAAAAAAGATAATAATAATAAAGATAGTTGATCACGATTTGGGTCTCCAGTGATCACGAATTGGGCCTCCACTGATTTTACCACACACAAAACACTGAAATTTGGCCAACAATGCACCCACACTTCGTCTGGTGAAACTCAAACAGACAGAAACTGAAGTAACATATTTTTTTTCGGATTTTTCTTGAACGAAAAGAAATGATATACGAGTAGGACAAATTTGGGGTATGACAGTAAGGAGACTCAGAGGCCCTAGTATGTATGTTATACAAATGGGATGAGGGCTAGCTCTCGCTGCGAGTAATGTGAGTGCACTATCCTTTTAAGAAATATTTTGAATGATGTCAAAATTTGATACTTAGTATTTGTGTACATTGAACCTTTCTCTCTATGTCTAAATGTGTATTTTCATAATAAAATAATGTTAGATGGATTCTTACAAGTCAAAATTATGATTTTTCATGAAAAACAAGGTTATGGATTGATACATCCATGTTATGAGTCAATACATACTGAAGGCCTTTTAAAATAAAAGTTACTTCCCTCCATTTATCGATACATAACATTTGTGGGTCGATACATAACATCTATGAATCAACTTCTATCTCGTATGAGTCGATACATAGACAATATAGGTCACCACAAATTTTTTCTTTGTTCAGTATGTATTAATACATAATGTTTTGAAGTTAATACATAGACAATATATATGTCAATATATAAGATTTTGGAGTCAATACATATTGTTTTAATTTTTCCAAACTTGTAATTTTGCTAAAAATCTGTTATTTCTTTCTTACACACACACTCATATATATATATATATATATATATATATATATATATATATATATATATATATATATATATATATATATATATATATATAAATTTTCAAATATTAAAACCAAGAACATACAAAGATTTTTTTCATCATCTTCAACCTTTTTCTATGCATATATATATATATATATATATATATATATATATATATATATATATATATATATATATATATATATATATATATATATATATATATATATATATATATATATATATATATATAATTTTTCAAATATTGAAACCAAGAACATACAAAGATTTTTTTCATCATCTTCAATCTTTTTCTATGCATACATACAACAATTACACATAATCATTTTTGTTGGGTGCCATATAGATACCAGATTGATAAAGTCCAATTTAAGATTGTTGAAATAAAATTGGGTAGAGAATCCTTTGGGGATTTCATTGATAAAATCAGTTAGGGTTTTTCCTCCAACATCAAGGATGATTTTTTTTTGGGAGGGGGGTTGCACAAGTCTTTGCAATTTGGATTCAATCTAGTGAAAGCTTTGAAGAAAAGATTTTCTATCAAAGGAGTAACGGTAACTAGATGATCAATTGAAAGGCCTGGGAAAAGATTTCACAACGAGGATTCAGTCGAGCGAAAGCTTTTAAGAACGAGGTCCTGTCAAAGGAGTAACGATAATCGGAGGATCGAATTGAAAATCTCGAGTCACTTGATCTTGCTTAAGATCAAGGGAAGAGAAGAAGATTGGATCAACATTAAACTTAAGGTTTTTGAGTTTGCATTGCTACTTTTTCTCTTGTATACAACATTTGCAAAGGTGAATTGAGTATCTCAATTCCATTTGCAATTAAGGGCAAACGTATCCATAGTGAGGACAAGTGAGGAACTGCCTAAATAAATCATTGTGCTCTCTCTCTCTCTCTCTCACTCACTCACACACACACACACACACACACACACACACGCACACACGCGCACACGCCCACACACACACACACACTTTACAATTTGATAATTCATTTAGTGTACAATTTCATATGCTGAAAATTATGTATGTGTTGAAGTAATTCAAACAATTTTGTAAGATAATTGCAATCTAAACAATTGCAATTGATTTTTCGTATCATCAACACAAAGAAAAATAAACTTGGTGTTTATTGCACACTAAGTGTTTGATAAATTGTCTTATTCAATTTTTGTTTCCTATTTTATTGAAAAATAATGTGACATAGGTCAAACGTTATTTTGGAAAACATATTGATTTGTTTCTCATCATTGTTTTACTTTTTGTTACGGTTTATACGTATATCTGAAATTGTTTTGTTATTGAGTGCTGATCCATAATTGTTTTTGCTTGCCACAATAAATAAATTTCAAAACACATTTTTAATCGAAGAAATTTTTACTTGCGATCTATTCACCCCCTTTAGATCGATGTCCTCGTCTAACAAGTAGTCCTGAATGGTGATTTTTTAGGATGTTTAAGGGACTCACTCACATAAGGTGAGCGACTTTGTTGGCGGATGACGTTATTAGGTTGCAGCGGACGGTTAAATGAACATTTTTATGACTGCTAGGAGCGCAAAGTACTCTCTGAGCAGTATTGGGTGGTATAGAGTGAATATAACTTGTCCTTCTTTCCTTTGAGGGATGAGATATTTATAGGAATTTCTCAAGGCTAGGGTTTTATGGACCCCTTTGGACATGGTCTTGTTTGCTTCCCTCGTTTTTAAAGAGACCGTTGATCGGCTATATCTCCAAAACAACAAGGACTTTTTCTTCATCAACCTTATGTTGAACGAGCCGCACGGGCGACTCCTCTATACTGTGTTCGAGCAAGTTACTTATTAGGTGTTGGACGCCATAATCCAAGACTTTGGCAAAGAGGACAGTACATATCTATTACAAGAAATCATTGTAGCCTAATGAAGACATGTTTCAACTTGCATACCACGAGCTGAAAGGTGTGAAGTACACACCAATACTATAGTACAATTATTTCCTTAGAACTCAATTAACAGTTCAACAACATTCTTGCGTAAATGTGGAGCCTTTTATCATTGTTATGATTCAAATGTATGCATGATCACAAAATCTAAATATTGTGAAAGAAAACCTTATTAAAAGAGTTATGTTATGTTTTTGTTTCTTCCATGAAGTTGCTTAATATTGAGGAGTTAAGTTAATGAATGTTGTGGTGATTTAGTTTAAGTGTTAGGAAGAGGTAGAGCATGAATGTAGCCATATAAAGAAAATCATCTGTTGTGTCTACTTCCAGCCTCCCTCGGACGTTATAAACTTTCAGTCCAACTAAACGTCACTTTTGAAAGGATTACTAGACTGAATTTCTCATTACACTTAACAAGGACCCTAGGCTGAATTTCTCCAAGTTTATGATCCAGTTTTCCAGATTCTATGACAAAATGTATCCCGCAAGCAATAGTATAAATCATAAATTTTCTTTATGAGCAATTAAACTTTTTGACATTTTTCTCTCTAAAGTGAAATTTAATTTTAAAGAAACCAAATGCATGTTATTCTCATTTAGTCAGTCATACACAAGTCACTATGTGCTATGTTCTTCCTTTGCCTAGTATCTCACACAAATTATAAAACTTGTAGATTTCGGTAAGTGAATACATAAATAAATCATTGAATAAATATCGAGCAAAATTTTCACCCACTAGGCTTAGGTAGAAGAACTAAAAGTGGCAATTGCATCCATTTCTTCTTTCAGAAGGAGAGCATCAATGAAGACATCAAGACTCTCTCCTAGCATCACATCTTCTATGTTGTGATAAGTGATACCAACTCTATGATCAGTTACGCGGCCTTGAGGAAAATTGTATGTTCGGATGCGTTCGGATCTGTCCCCACTACCAATCTGTACAATTTGAAACTTGAGGTGAGGGAATCCAGAAAATAAGTTAAAACACACTGAACAAAATTTATTAAGAGATCTTTTATACCTGCTCTGATCGGAGCTTTGATCGACTACTATGAAGTCTGATTCTTTCCATTTCATATAGCTTTGCACACAGTACCTTGAGAGCTTTGGCCTTATTCTGAGCAGAAATGTGAAGGCATGGTTAGCATGTCGAATTGTAAAACAGTAACCACATTAGCATTAGCAGTAAAAAAAAGAAATTAATCATGGCAAACATTTTAGAATCATTTACCATATGCTGAGAACGCTCGTCTTGTATAGCAACCACAATCCCAGATGGAAGGTGAGTTATTCTAACAGCACTATTAGTTGTATTTGCATGCTGACCACCTGAACCACCAGATCTATAGGTATCAATTTTTAAGTCTTCATTTTTTAACTGAACATCGACCTACAAAAGGGGCATGCACATAATATAAGATTCTAGCAAGAACTTTATAAATTGGTAAGAGATATTAACCAAAGGAAGAAAAAACAGAAAAAGAAATTGCATTTGTATGGGATGATTTTCATTTTATCCTTATTTTAGAAGATCTCAAGGTTTAAAAAAAAAAAAAAAAGCATCTAAGTTCCGTATCACAGGGCATTGTTTCATAAAGGCATTTATTAATTACCTCATCAGCCTGAGGGAGAATGGCAACAGAAACAGCACTGGTATGAACACGTCCCAATTTTTCGGTGACAGGAACTCGCTGTTAAAAACAAGAATGTTACTAATTGTCAAAAGAGATGTATACATAGATTTAATGTGAGAGGCAGTAACATAAACCTGTACTCTATGAATTCCACTCTCGAATTTTAGTTTTCCAAAAACACCAACTCCTACAATTGCTGCACTAGCCTCCTGAAAAAGTGAAGTGAAAACCAAAAATACATCAATTGATAGACAAAAAAAATGGTGGTACACAATATATTGGGAAAGTTCCAAATCCAATGCATGGTAGATGCTGAAATGAACAATTCAAAGCACTTAACAAGAACAATTACGGTACTGAGAAACAGGTCATATTTAATACACACTAATGCATGAAAAATGTACCTTGAATCCCTTCATATCAGATTGAGCTATATCTACCACTTCAAACTTCCAGCCTTTGTTGTGAGCATACTTCTCATACCTACATTATATCGCTTTCAGAAAACTATGACGACAGTTTCTGAATGTGATCCCAGTGATAGAAGTAACCTTACATCTTAAGGATATTCATGGCAAACAAGGAAGCCTCCTCCCCACCACTCCCTGTAAAAAATAATATAAACAAATGAACATGGGAATAACAGAAAATGTAGGGAGACAAGCAAAATGGTCAACAGGTGTACAGGACCTAAGACAAGTTAGAAGACATTTGTTGAAAGATGCGTTTGATGAACACAAACAATAGATCTTCATTTTTAACCGTGATAATTTACCTGCTCGTACCTCCAAAATGCAATCTCTTTCATCAGCATCATCCTTAGGAAGTAATGACTTCAGCAGCATATTCTGCAGTTTTCTTTCTTCCTCTATGGCTTGGCCCATTTCCTCTGTTGCCATATTAAGCATGTCTTTGTCTTCGGAACATTCAGTCATTAGCGACTTCAAGCCATCAATTTCCTGCCGACGGTCAAAATGAATATCAGATGCTTTTCAAGGAAACCAATAGCCAAACTTCAACTTCTAAAATGCATGGTAAATAAATCACATAGGAAATGTAAATAGAAAGTAAGCCACCTAAAGGCATAGGAAAAAAATGACGAGGAAGAAATAACAACAACACCCTGTTGAACTAAGTGGAATTGACAACAAACAAGAATCAAACGACATTGTTGTGTTGTGTCACGAACTAACCATTTCCGTCTTCAAATACATGTTTGCTAAAGCATATATGCTTAGGTGAACACAAGAATGAAGTAAAATATATAGCTTTATACAACAAAAAAACACTCCCCATACAATGACAAACAACTTATGCATCAATTTCCGCCATAATGTTCTATCCAGGATCATGTTTCTATAAATCATTAATCTCGAGATCTTTCTAAATAACTTCTCTTATAGCTTTTCTAGGTCTTCCTCTACCAGTTTGACTCCTCTCTGTTTCTACCGGTTTGACTCTTTTATATCTTACCACATAATCTACTGTCTTCTCTCTACATTTCCAAACTTCCTAAGTCTATTTTCCACCATCTTTTCTACTATAGGTGTTGCCCCAACACTCTCTAATTTTTCATTTCTAATATTATCATGTCTAGTCTTACCACACACCCAATGCAACATCTTCATCTCTGCTACACTTTATAACGGGTAAATTTAGTTAAACTCCAATCTAAAATTAAGCCATACAATACTTTCAATATTAACTAATTGAATGATTATTCAACAAGTCCTTTACCAAATTAAGGTAGTCTGTGTTGTCAAATCATTAGCTGAATATTATAAACTGAAGACAAAGACATTACTTAAAGTTAATTGTGTTCTCCCGAGACGCTTACTAAGTTAAACTACATCCAATTCAAGCAAGATGGTGTTGTCCCTAAGCAAAAACAAGTTGCATCAACAGAATCACATAAGCCTAAAATTACCTTCTGTTTAGCCTTCAATTGATTAATAAGTTCCACAGAACCACTCAGCTTTCGAAGCTCCTTGTTAGCTCTTGCATACTCTGATGGTGACACTTCTGGCTGTCTTCAATCAACAACATGAATTATACATAAGATAATCATCTCAAATCAAATTAACTACATAATCATAAAATTAAACATACAATTCAAGAACTACCATCAAAACTCACATGAGAAACAATTCAATTTTTGAAAAGTAAAAAATCAAAATTGCATTACCTGATTTATGAGATTATCTAGAGAATTAGCCCTATACTTAATAGCAGAGAATCTTTGTTCCATTATGTTTAACAGATCCGGCGAAATTTCAGGTTGCACTTCTGATATCAAAATTAGTTCATTCAAAACCGAAAAAAATAAAATCAAATGCAATATTCGATCGAAGGGGGCGAAAAGTTACCGGAGGAGTAAGGACGAAGCCGGAAATTTGGAAGTGTGAGTTCGGATTTTGATTGGAATTGGTTCCGTGCCCGAAAAAGATGACGGAAATTGAAAATTCTACCATGAAATCTCATTGCTTTTACTAACTGTTGGAGTGAAGTGAATAGAAAGAATCTCTAAGCTGTTCTTCTCTGCTTTTCGCGTTTCAGCAGAATTGAAAGTGGGAAAAATCATAAAAGGCTGATAGCATCACATAAGCCCATTGGGCCGGCATGCTCTATTTGTCGTTCGAGAAAGGAGCATTCTACTTGCCAATCCCCAAGTTGTACTTGGGACCCCCCAAACGCAATGAAAAGAACGAAACATTATACTATTTTTTAAATTTTTGGAAAATTTACGGATTTTTCAAAAGTCAGGAGCGATATCGGAAATTAAAGCATATTATCATATTTCAATTTTACAAGTAAGTTATACCGGATATTACGGAGTTACCAGTATTATTACCGAGAATTTCATAATTACCGGTATTTTTTATCGGAAATTCCAAAATATCTGGTGAAATGCATCGGTAATTCCATAATATCCTGTTTTTTAAGAATTTATTTTTCTTTGTATCAGGTTTTTTAAATTATCGGTAGTTGAAAAAAACTTGTTTTGCAATGGTAATTTGAAAAACCCGGTAGTTATAAATTTATGTATATTATCGATAATTTCAAATTTCCGTTAGTTATCTAATTTTTGTTTTATTCGTTATCTTACTTTTTTATTTATTTATATACAGTGAAATCCATAGGTCGTGATGATATTATCGTTAGGAGACAATTTGTTCTAGCTGGAGGTGGTAGGGGTACAGGTACGGGTGATTCTCACGTCGGATGCTGTGAAGAGGACGTGATATGGACACCCTACGACGCTCATAGAGTACATCGTGAGTTCGAGGAGTCGTCCTTATACTCTGGATATATGCGGCGAGAGACTTTGGTTGCCAAACACCTACTTGAGAGATGGTTGCGTCAGTTTGAATACATTCAGACTATACCACCAGGAGTTCCTGATGCACCCTCTTCGGGTATTGATTAGTGGTTTCAGAGTCATTTTCTCAGCTCTGGTCGTGCCATCGTAGCTCGAGCCATACCTGTTCAGTATCTTGCGCAGTGTGAGGACGACTACTTGGAGTGGTACCTCGTTGTATCATATCCTCGCATCACACCACCGCCATCTGAGGATGTATGTAACGCCCGTTTATTTAATTAATTATTTAATTAAATATAAGTGTATTGCATTGTGTTGATTTGTGATGTTTTGTGTATTCGAAGTTGATTTAAGTTGGTTTCCAAAATATCGGAATAATTCGTGGATGTTTATAAGTTGATTCAAGTTGAATTTATTAAACAAGTTGATTTAAGTTGTAGATAATAATATTGAATATTTTGCGTTTATAGTTGATTATATTGATCTGGTAGTTTGGGCGATTTAATTGATAGTCGGTAATTAGTCGGTTTAGTCGGGAGAAATAATATTCGAATTAATATTATGGAATTATAAGAGTATTTAATTAAGTGAGCTTAGTTGTGGCGTTGATGGTAGAAGTCATGGGGGTGCTGAATAGTAGGCCCAATTAAGATTTGAATTATAATAATAATTATAATAAAAGAAATAATAATAAGTGGAGGTTAGTTTTTTTGAGAAGTAGCAGTAAGAAGAGAGAGATCGTAAAGATTGGAGAACGAGGAAAAGTGGAGAAAGCGGTTACGAGAAGTCGCCGTCGGAAGCCCAATCGGAAAGTCGACCGGAGATTCGAAACGACCATCGATTAAGGTAAGGGTGGGGTTCGAACTCTATAATCGGGATTATGATAATTATTATGCAGGATTGGGATTACGTGATTTTTATGCTGTTGGATGTTGAATTGATGTGGATTGGGTGCTGATTTTTGTTGTTTTAATTGTTGTGAAAAATCTATTTCTGTGTGACAATCGGTAATCGATTTTGTGGATTCGTTAATAGCTGAATTGGAATTTTTATGGAAAACACGAAACTGGAAGAAACTCTCCTTTTACGTTGAACGGGTGGGTGGCACAGGACACCGATTGTATTAAAGGGGTGGCGCAGGCCACCCAAAGGAGATAAGGGAGGTGTGGCGCAGGCCACAAGCACCATTCTAGATGTGTGGTGCAGGCCACACCTAGTGGTGGGATAATTTATGGCGCACACCATATTTGGTGAAGGGGGATGTTGAGTGGCCACCTAACATGCTTATGGCCCATGCCGCACCTCATGGCCCTTGCCATGGTTTATTAATTAGTGTATATTACGTTACTCTTTTTGCTTAAAGGAATAAATAAATATAATAAAAGTCTTACTAATTCTATAATAAGAATATAATTAAAGGAATATTATTCATAATCACATTATACTAAGTATTAACTATAATGTTATATGTGTATAAACATGTTTAGTATAATTAAATAACAATGCTAATTGGGTTGTAAGAGATGGAGTATAGCATTATCATATTTTAGCAGATCATTAGGAGAGACATAATTAAGAAATCAGTAACATGAGGTTTAATAGGTAATGGTATTGCAGTAGAATTTAAAAGTCAATAAAAGTTAAGAGATAGTAGCAGAGAAATGTAGATATTGGTAAATTGGAATTAAGCAGAATAAGTGGAGTTTATGAGTAGTTTTGGCAGAAAATTAAGTAGTGTCGATTTAGCCGGTTTAGCCGATTTAAGCGGAAAAATTAGTTGTCCGGAATTTAACGAAAATTGACGAGTTAGTTCGGAATAATAAATAAGTGATTTTAGTCGGTGTACTTTGTTAATTAGTGTTGAACGTGTGAATTTTCCAGTATAGTTGCTTATGTCGTTTTGTCCCGGTATTTGGGTATTTTTAAGTTGAAGGTCGAAGGACCCATTTTGATTATTTGAGTTGTAGGTCATAAGACCAATGTTGACGTTAAAGTTGTAGGTCGTATGACCAACGTTGAAAGTTGTAGGCATATGGCCAAGGTTGAACCATGTTGAATTTAAGTTGTTATGTTGTTGTGGTATGTTGTTTGAGTTGTTCGTTGTTTGTGCGTTGCGTTGTTGGTCTCATGGCATCTATTGCATTTCTAAGTTGGAGCGGATGCTCACCATGTTGGCCTGGATTGGCAAATTTATTAAGTTGAAGGCTTATGCCTTGCAGATACCTCGATAACCTGGTATATTTTAAGTTGGAAGTTTAACTCCAATGGTACCACATGCATATGCACAGTCGAGTCACATTACGTGTTGCATTAATTATGTTGTTTGTGTTGTTTATGTTGCCGAGTTGATAAAGTTGTTCTTGTTGCTTACATTGATAAAGTTGTGTACGTTGCTCAAGTTGAATAAGTTGTTTATGTATATTTAAGTGGATTATGTGGTTTAAGTTGATTATGTCGAGTAAGTCGTTCATGCTAAGTTGATTATATTATTATGTTTGACAAGTTGATTATGTTGTTAAGTTGATTATATTATTATGTTGGACAAGTTGAATATGTTGTTAAGTTGATTATATTATTATGTTGGACAAGTTGATTATGTTGCTAAGTTGATTATATTATTATGTTGGATAAGTTGATTATGTTGCTAAGTTGATTATATTATTATGATGGATGAGTTGATTATAGGATTATGTTGCCTGAGTTGTTTATGCTAAGGTTATAGTTGGAATTGATTATGTTGATGTGTGAATTAAGATGATAAAGTGTGTTGGTTGTTTGGGGTGTTTAGTAACACGTTGTTGTGGATAGTGTAAAAATTGTATGATTCTATCTAGCGTATTAATTACCATAATCCTGTTTATATGGTTCGATATCTCACCCCTTTCTGTTGTTGAATGTTACCTTGATTGGTAACGTGCAGGTATTCCAGTTTAGAGTTGCTTACTTTCATAATCAAGTCGGTGTCGTCGCTCTGATACGTAACACTCGGGGGGATGAATGCTTAATTGTTTTGTTGTTATATTTAGTTGTTGTTATTTTAAGTTGTCTCAATGAAAAACATGTTATTACTAAGTTGTTAGGTTGAAAAAGTTGTTAACTGATGCAAAGTTGAATATTTGTGGATCCGCTGCCTATTTGTAAAAGTTGTTTTACTTCAATGAATTGAATAAGAGTTGACCTTATAGTTTCATCCTGTTTGGAAGTGTTATGTATCGATGTTCATGAAATTAAATGAATTTGTTTAAGTGAAAAAATGTAGCATCCTGTTTTGTTGTTGAATTTTTGAAACTCTGATTTATGAATTTCCGCCGGGTAGATTTGGGGTGTTACAATGTACCTTCTGGTGATCAGGGACCTGTTGATGACACACCTCTACCTCCTCCTCTTCCTCCAGCACATCTCCCTGAGGACTAGCAGTGCTTTCAGATGATTGTAGTTATTATGGATGAGGTCATGGGTTTGGTAAACCCAGATGGGGAGGTTTATACTGCATTAGCTCGGGCTGCACATATATCCCGTGGGAGACCTATTAAGATATGATTTGTATTATTTGTATTATATGTATTATATGTATATTATCCAAATATCTATGACATAACATTATATTATTTTGATATCTTTCTTACATTACATTGATCTTGATTAAACAACTTAAATATATGACACATAACATTACAACATGATTAATAAATAAGACAAACCTAAACACTACCAGACAATTCAGGACGTTTCATCATCTTCATTATGTCGTCAACAGATCTCAGTAGCTTCACATCAAACTCGATCGGACCCTTTGTTAGCCTACGACGAAAGGATCTCCACATTTTCTTAAAGTCATCGTCGGTCTTTAACTTGATAAGGTTGTATTTTACCCTACCATATGTATCCTCCCAATCTTCATGAAACACAATCTTTCTCACCTTTCTATTATCGCCTTTAGGCAACAATTCGTTCAACTTCGCCATCAGACCGACAAAAGAGGTAGTGCCATCGGGGAGCTTAAACTCTACAAGACGAGCAGATCCGTTGAAGTAAACTTCGGCCTTAATCAAAAATTGAGGAAGAATTTTTTTTTCCAGATGTGTTTAACCATATGACCTAACCCCTATTTATACAAACGTTCATCAATTCTAGGCCACACAAACTGATCGTCCATAAAAAATCCTAAAAAAACCTAAAAATGTAACTACCGAGAATTTCAAGGGATGTGGAATTCCCGGTATGAACCTGAACATTTCAAATATCCGATTTTTTTGTTGAATACCAGAAATTTGAAACTACCGGTATTCCGGTAATTTCAAATACACTGCCGGGAATTTCAGAAAATATCAAAAGTTTTTTATGCTTATCGAGAACTATGTCCGGATATTTAATGTAATAATTATAAGGGTCATTAATTCCATTATGAAAAAATGAGGGGTGTCAGATACAACTGAGGGTGGCAAGTAAAATGCTCTTAAGCAAGTGATTTCTTAACGTGTTTCTACTGCATCACATGAATTTTCACAAATGTTCTCTGTTTTCAGAGATGTATCACTGGATGCACCCAACACACACACATACGCACACACACACACACAAGTAATATCATTTCTGTGTGACTTTCTTTTTTTTTGTTTACTTTATTTCGAATATGTATCTCCAGAATATTTCCGAAGTTACATTTCTAGAGACACACCAGTAGTATATTCAACACAAAGTAATTTTCCAAAATGAAATTAACATTCATATCATAAAATAAACATTAGATATATGATTTCACCATAAAATGCAACATTACACTTCAATGTCCAGGTGAACGCTTCAACATTTTTGCAAAATCTTCAACCAATCTTGAAACTATCGCTTCCAACTCGAGCGGAATTTTGTTTCGAAACGGATATACATATTCCACACTCACATCTGCTTGCATCTTAAGCTTAAATTTGCTAAATTGAATCTTCCCTCTATTGTCAATTGATGGTGAATGGTACTTGATCTTCGCAATCTTTCAATTGTCTCCGTAAGGTAGGAGTTGGTGGATTTCGTGTTTGATATCTTCAAGGGAGGTGAAATTGGTGAGTTTAAACATTCACATAAGTGTAGAGTTTGAGAAAGAGACATTTGTGACATTTGAGACATTTTCAGTTTGTGTGAAATATAACATAAGAGCACATAAGTTTATAGAAGCCATATATCAATATGAACCACTAATTAACTAGCATATTGATTCCTGAGATATGTCTTTGAAACCACACCCTATTATCTTGTTTCGGAGATGCATCTTCGAAACTCCTCCAGAACCACTTTCATAACAGAACCCTATAACAAAACCTATTCTTTTCATTTACAAAAACACAAATGTTGCTATGGAGAAGATAAAAAATACATTAAGATAAAATATGAACAAATGATGAATATATAAACATTTCATTTGTATTGAGACATAATTACATACATTTATTTTCCAGTTAAATAAGAAATTAAAATAATCGAAACATATATTGTCGGCTAAATCTATTAGTGGTACCCCATTGGACTTTTGTGCATTTGATTTTTTTCTCAATGTTGTTCAATTTCTTAAATTCTTGAATCATTTCCATAAAATAATTCGGCCATGTCTCTACCTTTGTAGTTGAATGAGTCATCCTCTATGGTGATGTAAGTCGTATAGGGCATCTCGATTTCAAGTAAACTTGAACAAAATGACTTGATTTTGAAAGCCACCTGATTCACATGATACGATTATTTGGATTCTGAGGTGGGGCGGTACGTAGTGGGAAAACGGTTTTCGAAAAACCGTAGTGTGTCAAGTCAACACACACTATATCATACGTGTAACACCCCAAAGTTGATTTTGATTTATTTGATGTATTTGTTATGAATTTTGAGGATTTCTTGATGTTATGATGTTGTGATGGTTTAGATTAATATTTTGATAATATTAATTTAGAAGTAGTATGACATTATTTAATTATTTAAGATTAATTAAATAAAATAAGATAAATAAGGAGTTGAGAGCATTGATGTCTTTTGGTAGAAGATTAGTGAGGGTAAGATGGGAAAGAAAGAATTTGAGGTCCTAAGGGTAAGGTTGACAAAAGAGGTTGAGAATAGGAATACGATCAGTTTTTCATAATCGTACTTGGGAGAAAGAAAGCTAAGGAGAACAAGGAGAAAAGTAGAGCTAGGTATTGGGAAAAGCTTGAGGTTTTGAGAGAAGTCATTGAAATAAATCATTGAACCTAAGGTATGTGGAGTGATTTCGTTCGGTATTTTTAATATAGAGATAAGATTTGGGGGTTTGAGGGAGAGTCTTAGGGTTATGGGTTATCTTTGATGAATTTGATATATAATGATGCTTTATGATGAATTTGATGATATTCAATGATGTTATATGATGTGTTTGATGATACCATGATGAATATTGAATGTGATTATGATTTTTCTGCTTTACTGCTGTTAAAAATTGGTTTTGAGTGGGTTTTATCGTAGTAGAGGCGATCTGAGATCGCGGGTTTTTATCGCAGAATCGCGTTGCTCGCTTATAGAGCGATTAAATATTTTGGACCTTTCAAAACAGAGAGTTAGTCGCTCAGCGAGGGGGATGCTCGCTGAGTGAGACCTGGCATTTTCCGAAAAATTATTTTATTCAGGAAAATGTTTTAAAGAAGTGTTATATTGTCCTAAGTTGTTAGATTGTTTCTTTGACGTTTTCTACCATGTCTAGGAGTTAAATAGGTAAAAGTTTTGGTAATTATGATGTCACGAGGAATTGTGCTCTATTGTATGATTATGTGAAATATGATGATGCGAGTTGATGTAAGTTGTTATGTGAGTGAATAATATGATGAATTATGATGAATGAGGATGTAATAATTTGATTTGTTATGATGTGTAATTATATTGCGTCTTGCATTCATAGCATAAATATGAGGGGACTTTGGTATGTTGGTTAGTTCAATCCCATCGTGTGAATTGAAGTGATTATGATGTTCATGATATGATCCCTTGTGGAGGGTTGATGGCCTAGTGTCCATCCATGAGGATGTTTCAGTACCACATGCATAATAATAGGAATGCATTTTCATTCTAAATGACATAACATGATTTGCATTGAGTTTGTATGGCGATGTGATGTATCTTGACGTTATGTATGAATGAGTCTTGTGATGATTTGTAACACGGTGGGAGAACTGACTTTAGTTATGTTGCGGATAGCAAGATTCGCCACCGACTTTTATTTTATCCAAAGGAAAGGCATAAAAGAACAGGAAAGACCTTTTAAAAGATTTTTGGGTCCGGGGGGTAGGTTATGTAAAGGGAAGGTGTTAGCACCCGTTACATCCATGGTTATCCATGGGCTCTTAGTTACTTAGCTCACTTTAAAATGTTTTTTTGAAATGTGAAGTGTGTGAATAGAAATTTTCTTAAGTGTTTTATAATGATCCATGTACGGATGCGTATAAAACCTTTGTTTTGAAAATTTGTTTGAAATGTATGAAGTGTTTGAAATGTTTTGAAGAGTGAGCAAGTATCTAAGAGGAACCTACCCTAAGTTTAAGTCTTTTCTGTTCTTGAATCCTTTGAATGGTAAGACTATCCCTATTATTAAGGAATAGGTAGTCATTACCTTGGATGTGAGGGACAAGTGAAGGGACATCTGTTAGTTAGGCAACTGTGGGGTGTATAAGCAATTCGAAGGGACTTATCATCTTTATTCGAAAGGGACAAGATCATCACGAAGACAACATTCGAAGGGACTTGATCTTTTTATCTGTTTAGGGACTAGATGATGTGAAATGAGGGACTTTGCTTTATACACCCTACTTGACCTTTTGTTTTAGGCAACATGAGAGGTACCCTTAAGGAAGTGAGATGGCGATCAAAGATCGACTTACGTGTGTGAGTGTACAATTTTAAATATTTATCTTTTAAATTAGTGATCTAAATCAATTTTAAATACAAACATGTTTCACTCCCTATTTTTACTAACCATTGCATTTAAAAATAAATATTACTATTAAAATATTACATAAAGGAGACAATTACATAATAATAATAATTAACAAATTAAATAAATAAGCAAAATAAATAATAATAAATAATTGGGTTAGCAATAATAATAATAAATAAATCACAATATGGGGTTAGTAATAATAAAATAAATATCATATGAAAATAAACATAATTAATAATATAAACAAAAAATATTAGCATAATAATTAAAAGATCAATTTTTTATATAAACAATTATTTTTTAAGATTAAGAAGAAAATATAAATAATTATATACTAATTATCATAAAGTTTTAAATTATGTACATATTATAAAAATTAGGTTAATTATAAACATATTATGAAAATAAATTATATTTACAAAATTAAATTAGCAAATTTTAATTATTTTAATCATATACTAAAAATTGTTTACATACAAGAATTAAGTAATAATTATAAACAAATTATAAAAAATAAGTACATAATTAAAGTTTAATAAAAGTTATACTTAACAAATAAATTAATACTTATAATTAGGGTTTATAAAAAATAATTAGGTTTTACAAAATATTTTAATGTTTTTAGAAAATTAGAATTAGGATTTATGGTTTAGAAAATATTAGGGTTATGAATTTTAGAAAATAAAATTAGGATTAATTAATAACTATACAAAATTATACAATATTTAAAAAATAAACAAAATTTTTTAATAAGATTTAATTTAAAAAAGATGAGTTCTAAATTGTAGAAAGGAAAATAAAGCTATTAACATTTTAATTTATTATTTAAACTTATTTAATTATATTATAAACAAATAAAATAAGAGAAACAAAATAAATTGAAAAAAAACTTACCTGGGCTGAGATTTGAACCCAGTCCCTCTGCCTTCACCTTTGAGTCCTGCTTCTACAACCACCAGGCCAGCGTGCGCGTGGTGATATAGGATGGAAGCCAAAGCCTTTTGTTTCAAATCCTGTGGAAATTATGACAAAACACACAAAAGCACAAAAAAAGGCCTGGGGAGGGTTTCGAACCCAGGACCTTTACACAATACGCAAGCACACTTACCATCCAGCCGAGAGGGCGCAACTGGTAGTTAATCCACAACAATTAATTATATATTAAGTCCAACAATTAAAATATAAAAAACAAGAAAAATTGATGCAGCCAGGATTCGAACACAAACCTTCAAGGTCATACGCGTGCGTCTCTCACCACTGGGCTAGCGCTGCAGCTGTGATAAAATTCCAATAATATAACATAAAATATTATAATAAAATTTGAATTTGAAATCTGGCGCGCTGACTTCATCTTCTTCCTTGGATTTTCGCAGGTTTTCCTGCGAAATCTCCTGGGAGATTTCCTGCGATTTTTCCTGCACACCAGACCTGCCAATTCCATATCATCATACATATGTACGATTTCATCAAATTGATCACATTTTCATGATCCCCAGACATCACACAGTTCATTTATGGTTTTAGAATTAATTTATATTAACCAAATCGAAGGATCCCAAATTCTATTCAAAAATCCTAGCCATGGCATCTTGCGGTTTAGGGCCTGGTTCTTCAATCTTTTTATCCAGAAATCATCTAGGCATCATACTCAACACAAATACATGGTTAGAATGCATTATTACTACACAAATAATGAAAATCGAAAAAAATACAAACAAGAGCAATGTTGGTTCGGTTTATGCAATATAGGATGCTTTGGATGCAAATGAGTATTGAGAACGATTCAAGGATGTCCAATAAACATGTTTACACATTCAAAACTTTTTGGAATGGCCTCTAGGGAAGAATCCGAATTTGAGATTTTGTGATGAATTTTTGAAAGTGGCAACTTACTCTTGAGGCAGGGAATTCGTCCCCTATGCATTGGGTTATCTTGTATACTTATAGTAGAATGAATTAGGTCAGAAATATTGGATCATTGCATGGACTTTTTTGATTTTGGAGATTGAAAAAGATTAGATCTTAAATTTCATATATTTGTGAATGAGACCTTTCTATTTCAATCCAATCTTCATCAATGTTATATCAATTCAATCCAAATTATATTTATGACCTTCTAGAACAAAAATATATTTTAAATTTTCATGCTTGATATTTTATTTAAATTTAAAATGATTTTCAGTATAAAAAATCATAATAAATAAATTAAATAAAATAAAATTATGAAAATATCAAATAATTTTCGTGCATGATGTCATGGATCACTTTGGGTCACCAAAAGTTCAGCCCATTTAGAAAAATTTGGTTCTAAGACCCTATTTCCTTCATAAACCACCAAAAAATTTCCCAACTTTGCAAGGGCACATATCCTTCAATTTTAATGCTATGAGGGTGATTTTGGACATTTTGGAAAGCTTGAAGAGTCCTATAACCAACCCCATTGGTTTCATGTCCATATCATTTACCATTCTCAAGTTATGCCCTTTTGAAGTTGTTGACTTTTTGTTGACTTTCAAAAGGACCTATAATGTCTTAGCTCATACCTTCCAAATGAAGCATTTTTGGGCTTGGCTTGTGAGACACAAAGTTGTAGAGAATTCAATTTCCTTCAAAATGAGCTTTGGATGGAAAAAAATGTGATGAAGCATGTGAAAGTTATGGCTGGTCAAAGTTCAGTTGACTTTTCCTGAGGAAACCCTAATTTAGAAACCTATGATTCTTGATGATCTGAAATCTCCTTGATGAATCATGATCAACCCTTGATCAAATGATGAATTTTACTTCATATACTTGATGTTGGCAAAAAATCATGAAGTTTGACTTTGGCTTGACCACAGTTGACCTCAGTTTGACTTTTTAACTACTTTGACCGATTTTGACTTATCTGATCATTTGACTGAGCAAACCTTTGAGAAAAGTTCTGAAATTTGTCATGGGGATTCTTAGACACATATAATATGTTATGAAGCTCACTTGAAGTCTTGGGAATCCATTTAGCCTGATTAAAGTCAAAACCCTAATTTTGGATGCACTGCTTAGGAGAATGCTTTGTCTGAGGGAATTGTCAAATCTTCTGACCCATGATGAACTTTGTGAACCCTGTGAACCTCATAATATGTCTTGTGAACCTTGTGATCCTCATGAAAGGTCTTGTGAACCTTGTGAACCTCATAAAGTGTCTTGTAGACTTCATGAACCTCATGAAAGGTCTTGTGAACCTTG
Organism: Lathyrus aphaca; assembly: GCA_963966055.1. NCBI lineage: Eukaryota > Viridiplantae > Streptophyta > Magnoliopsida > Fabales > Fabaceae > Lathyrus > Lathyrus aphaca. The sequence goes on from OZ014525.1 coordinate 27,935,591, forward strand.
TGAACCTCATAAAGTGTCTTGTAGACTTCATGAACCTCATGAAAGGTCTTGTGAATCTTGTGAACCTCTTAGTACACAAAGCCTTGTATTGTGAGGGCAAATTTTGGGGTGCAACAGCTGCCCCTGTTCAATTTTCTGAAACCTGAGGGGTTAGATTGGTATATGTGCTAGTCGTGACCTGGAAGGTTGAAGGGGATTGAACACAAAAGCCCAAAAATTTGCACTCACCAGCGCATAGAGAGATACTGATGACTAGTTGTATATGCTTGAGTGGGCTTAAAGATGCCACTTGGAGAAAATTTCTTCAAATACATCTCTTGGAGGATAAAGCAGTCCAAAATATGAAGATATAATGATAGCTTTCAGGAGGATAAACAACGTCCTGAGATAATGATTGCTTTCAGGAGGATAAACAACGTCCTGAGGTAATGATTGCTTTCAGGAGGATAAACAACGTCCTGAGGTATAAGTATAACCTTTGGGAGGATAAACAACGGCCCAATAGTCATGATATGGCTTTTGAGAAGATAAACGACGTCTCAAGATAGCCTTCGGGAAGATAAACGACGTCCCATGATAATGAGGTAACCTTTGGGAAGATAAACAACGGCCCAAGGTCATGAGAGCTTTCAGGAAGATAAACAACGTCCTGAGGTATGATGATAGCTTTCAGGACGATAAACAACGTCCTGAGGAAATGATAGCTTTCAAGAGGATAAACAACGTCCTGAGATAATGATTGCTTTCAGGAGGATAAACAACATCCTGAGGTAATGATTGCTTTCAGGAGGATAAACAACGTCCTGAGGTATAAGTATAACCTTTGGGAGGATAAACAACGGCCCAATAGTCATGATATGGCTTTTGAGAAGATAAACGACGTCTCAAGATAGCCTTCGGGAAGATAAACGACGTCCCATGATAATGAGGTAACCTTTGGGAAGATAAACAACGGCCCAAGGTCATGATAGCTTTCAGAAAGATAAACAACGTCCTGAGGTATGATGATAGCTTTCAGGAAGATAAACAACGTCCTGAGGAAATGATAGCTTTCAGGAGGATAAACAACGTCCTGAGGTATAAGAAGCTTTCAGGAGGATAAACAACGTCCTGAGGTATGATGATAACTTTTGGGAGGATAAACAACGACCCAATAGTCACAAGTTGTTGATGAAGTTTGTCTGCTGGAGAATTAATCTGAAAAACAAGATTATAACATTCCGCACAATAACATTAGTTTATGCATTATGTATGCATGTATAATATGATGTACTTAAGTAATGTATTATGTATCTATGTATATGTATGTTATGATGTAAATGATGTATGTATGCATCATGTAGCTTGAAGGGCCTGAATATCTTCGTATAACAACTGCTGGCCAGGGAAAATAAATCCCGATTTGTTGCTGAAGAATATGAGGAACTTGTTCCCGTCTTGTTTGATAATATAGTATACATAACCTCCCGTCTTCGTTCGATAGTAAGGTACTCATAACCTCCTGTCTTCGTTCAATAGTAGGGTATACATAACCTCCCGTCTTCGTTCGTCGTACTCCTATTGGAAAAATAAGTTCTCGGCTATCCGTATGAGGATAAAAGAGATGGATATAAATTCCAGGGGAGATGTGACTTGAAGTACTTATGAAGATGGATTTGCCCTACCGGGGGATTTGTAGCTGTCTTGTAGGGATGAACCGGTGAAGCTTCGTTGAAATCCTTCCCTCGTTCGTCCTTAGTAAATACTATTACTGCATTTTCATGCATTTCTGGTAAACATCAATCATATTAAGCATTTATGCATTTCTGGTAAACATCAATCATATTCAAAAGCATACATACATTCAAACACAACCAATGGACGTTTCGCTTATGTAAATAGGGTAAAAGTAAATCTTGATTTAAAGATGGAATTTTATTTATATCAAAAAGTGACCTATACATAGGTAGGTTTGTACAAGGAGACAGAAATCCTAGTAAGAGGAATTCGTCGTAAATTTTTTTACAAAACAAAGAAAATCAGCTATGTGGGAAATAATCCTATTGAGTTTCAATTCTACTATTGCCATTATCTTCAAGTATCTCATCTTCTACTGTCGAGACGGAAACAATTGAATTGAGCTTTATCTGTTCGAACTTGAGTAAGTAGCACAACCGATTGTAGTTTCATGGGTGATCCAAACGAGACATAGTCATACGCTTTAATCCCTAACTTTTGCCTGGATTGCCCTTTCAGGTTTTCAATCCACCGGGATACCCTTTTTTGCCCAAGCCGCCCTTTCAGGTTTTCGACTTGCCGGGTGTACATTTTTTATATATATATCCCTAATTTTTGCCCGAACCCTTTTGGTTCGCCGGGATGCCCTTATTTTTGTCTAGGCCAGTCAACCTAGCGGGTCTCTTTTTATGCGTAGTATTTTTTAACTATGTCTGCGTTTACAGGCTGTGGGAAGTCTTCACCATCCATAGTAGTAAGTATCATGGCACCTCCTGAGAATACTGTCTTGACTACAAATGGTCCTTCATATGTAGGAGTCCACTTGCCCCTAGGATCACCCTGTGGTAATATGATACGCTTGATTACCAAGTCACCAACCTGATATACCTTTGGCTTAACCTTCTTGTTAAAAGCTTTGATCATTCGTTTCTGGTACATCTAGCCATGACAAACTGCTGCTAGCCTCTTCTCATCAATCAAATTTATCTGGTCAAGTCGAGTCTGAATCCACTCATCTTCATCCAAACCTGCATCCTTCATAATTCTTAAGGAGGGAATCTGAACTTCGATGGGCAGAACTGCTTCCATACCATATACTAAGGAGAATGGGGTTGCCCCTGTCGAAGTACGTATTGTAGTACGATAACCATGAAGAGTAAATGGTAACATCTCATGCCAATCCTTATAAGTGACAGTCATCTTCTGTATAATCTTCTTAATGTTCTTATTAGCAGCTTCAACTGCCCCATTCATCTTTGGACGATACGGAGAAGAGTTGTGATGCTTAATCTTGAACTGCGTGTAGAGATCAGTAATCATAGTGTTGTTCAGATTAGATCCATTGTCAGTAATAATCCTTTCAGGGATGCCATACCTACATATGAGATTATTCTTAATGAATCGAGCCACAACATTCTTAGTAACGGATGCAAATGAAGCTGCCTCCACCCATTTCGTGAAATAATCAATAGCGACCAGAATGAAACGATGCCCATTAGAAGCAGTAGGTTTGATCTCACCAATCATATCAATGCCCCACATGGCAAAGGGCCAAGGAGCAGTCAACACATTCAATGGTGATGGAGGTATATGGACTTTATCAGCATAGATTTGACACTTGTGACATGTTCTGGAGTGTTGATAGCAATCAGCTTCCATGGTAGACCAATAGTAACCTGCTCTCAATATCTTCTTTGCCATGGTATGTACACTAGAGTGAGTGCCAAAGATCCCATCATGCATATCTTCCATAATCTCTGTTGCTTCCTTCTTATCCACACAACGAAGCAAAGTTGAATCATGATTGCACTTGTACAAAATCCCATTACTCAAGAAGAACTTAGCAGAAAACCTTCTCAGAAACTTCCTATCTTTGACAGATGCCCCTTCAGGGAACTCCTGAGTTTCAAGATATCTTTTCACTTCATAGAACCAAGGCTTCTCCTCTGTTTCTTCAGTGTCAATATCATTGTAGTATGCAGGTTTTTCAAATTTGTCAATAGTAATCTTGGGAGCTTCATCATCCCAGCTGATCTCAAACATGGATGCCATGGTGGCTAAAGCATCTGCCAACTGATTCTCTCTTCGTGGAATATGTCCAAAGGTAATCTCTTTAAAATGTGGGATCAAAGACAACACATGCTCTCTATAGGGAATGAGATTATCATGCTTGGTATCCCAATCTCCTTTGATCTGACTAACTACCAGGGCTGAATCTCCATACACGTCTAGGAACTGAATCTTCATATCAATAGCAGCTTTAATACCCAGGATACATGCTTCATACTCAGCCATGTTATTGGTACAATAGAAACAAAGTCTGGCAGTGATTGGGGTATGACAACCTTCAGGGGAACTAATCACAACACCAACACCATTACCTAGTGCATTAGAAGCACCATCAAAAACCATAGTCCATCGGGATTCTTGTTCAGGTCCGTCATATTGTCCAGGTTCTTTGGTAATAATCATAATGTCTTCGTCAGGGAACTCAAAATTCATTGACTGGTAATCATCCACTGCTTGATGGGCCAAATGATCAGCTACAACACTTCCTTTAATGGCTTTCTGAGTAGTATACTGTATGTCATATTCCGTCAAGATCATTTGCCATCTTGCAATTCTTCCGGAGAGAGCAGGTTTCTCAAATATGTACTTGATTGGATCCATCTTCGAAATCAACAAGGTAGTATGGGTCAACATATACTGTCTTAGTCGGCGAGCAGCCCATGCCAAAGCGCAGCAAGTTTTCTCGAGCAGTGAGTATCTTGTTTCACAGTCGGTAAACTTTTTGCTAAGGTAGTATATTGCCTGCTCTTTTCGACCAGACTCGTCATGTTGCCCCAAGACACACCCCATTGAATTGTCTAACACTGTTAAGTACATAATCAAGGGTCTTCCATCAACTGGTGGCATCAAAATTGGAGGTTCTAGCAGATATTTCTTGATTTCATCAAAGGCTGTCTGGCACTCATCATTCCACTCCATTACCTGATCTTTCTTCAACAACTTGAAGATTGGCTCACAGGTAGCCGTTAATTGGGAAATAAATCTTGCAATGTAATTCAATCGTCCCAAGAAACCTCTAACTTCCTTCTCAGTAAGGGGAGCTGGCATCTCTCGTATAGCTTTTACTTTTGCAGGATCCACTTCAATACCTTTTCCACTGACAATGAAACCCAAGAGCTTACCAGATCTGACTCCAAAAGTACACTTGTTTGGGTTCAATCTCAACTTGTATTTCTTCAACCTCTCAAACAATTTATGCAAATGATCAAGATGTTGCTCTTCATTCTGGGACTTGGCTATCATATCATCCACATATACCTCTATCTCATGATGAATCATATCATGAAACAAAGCCACCATAGCACGCTGATATGTTGCCCCTGCATTCTTCAAACCAAATGGCATCACCTTATAGCAAAAGGTGCCCCACTGTGTAACAAATGTTGTCTTCTCCATGTCTTCAGGTGCCATCTTGATCTGATTATAACCAGAGAAACCATCCATAAAAGAGAATACCTTATGTTGAGCAGTGTTGTCTACCAGAACATCAATATGAGGAAGCGGAAAGTCATCTTTGGGGCTGGCCTTGTTCAAATCCCTGTAGTCTACACACATACGCACCTTACCATCTTTCTTAGGTACCGACACCACATTTGCAACCCATTGAGGATAAGAGGTCACAGCTAAGAACCCTGCATCAAACTGTTTCATTACCTCTGCTTTGATCTTCTCTGACATTTCAGGACGCATGCGACGAACCTTCTGCTTCTTTGGACGACAATCCTCTTTTACTGGTAAACGGTGAACCACAATGTCTGTATCCAACCCTGGCATATCTTCATAAGACCAAGCAAAGATCTCCACATAGTCACGTAGCATCTGAATCAATCTGCTCTTGACACTATCCTCTAATTCAGCCCTTATCTTGACCTCTTTCCTGTTTTCTTCAGTTCCCAGATTCACAACTTCGACTGGCTCTTCATGTGGCTGTATAGCTTTCTCTTCTTGTTGTAACAACCTAGCAAGCTCTACAGGTATTTCACAATCGTCCTCATTTTCGTCTTCAGCCTGATAGATCGGATTCTCGAAATTATAATTGGCAATAGTAGAACTGTTATCAACAAGATCCAGAGTGGATAAGGATCTGCATTTTAGTGATGTAGGTGTGTGTAAGAACACATAGCTGATAAAGTAAAAATAAAAGAAAAAGAAAGACAAGGAACACAATATTTACGAAAACGAAACGTCCACTGATTTTTATTGAATGAAGTATGCAAATGAAATGACATCCCGTAACAAGCACACCATTGTGCCCCGGGTAAGGCACAAGGCTTAAGAGTTCAATTGTTCAAGAAATTACAAATTTTAAAAGTAACAACACAGTAATAGTATTTACTCCTGACTAAAGGAGATAGGAATAACATCTTCAGCTTTCCAATTATTGAGCCCAGCACCCACAGTAGGAAAAATCCAAGCATCCAAGTTGTAGTCTTCATCATAGTCACCCACAACATTGATCCGATTCTTCATAATCCCCTGATTCGTGATACGAACAGCACGAGCACGACGAACAGCCTTCTGGGACTCTGCAGTGAAACCCAAACCAAATTTGTCAGACTTGTATGGAATATCAGGAAGCTGACCCCAAATAGTACAACCACCTTCATCCACCACAGCTCTAGCATCTTTAAGGGAGGCCATTGTAGGAGGTACTCTGGTGACCATATGAACTTTCTTGACAACAGGAGGAACTTCATAATCATTAACAATCCAAGGAACTACTTCAAATGTCTGACACGGAGTTTCAACGTATTCACCTTCCACTTCAAGATACTTGAAGGTGTTCACATGGCTAATCATATACCCTTCCTCTCTGTAGATAGTAACAACCTTCCCTTCTACTGGATATCTCAGCTTCTGATGTAAAGTGGAGGTTACAACACCTGCCCCATGGATCCAGGGACGCCCAAGCAAACAAGAATATGACGGACGAATATCCATTACATAAAAGGTAGCATTAAAAACCTGAGAACCAACTTTGATTAGGAGATCAATTTCTCCATGCACCACTCTTCTCGAGCCATCAAAAGCCTTCACCACTATATTACTGGGCTTCAACACAGCATCTTCAGGGCTAAGCTTATTCAGGACTTCTTTGGGCAACACATTCAGAGAGGAACCATTGTCTATCAATACATGTGACAGGGTAGTGCCCCTGCATTCAATTGAGATATGTAGAGCCCTGTTATGATCCCTCTTGGCAGGGGTCAAATCAGCATCGGAGAAACCTAACCCATTATCATAGGTCAAGTGTGCAACACAAATTTCAAACTGGTCAACAGAAATTTCATTTGGTACATGAGCAGTCTTCAGAAATTTAATCAAGGCCTTGGCATGAGCTTCAGAACATAACAACAAAGACAACATAGAAATCTTGGAGGGAGTATGCCCCAATTGATCAACAATGTCATAATCACTCTTGCGAATGATTTTCAATACTTCTTCCATCTGCTTAGAGAGATCATCAGCAGCTGGCACATCAGTAAGTATAGGTTCAATAACAGGACCTTTGCCCCGAGCATCAGTGGTGGAGGTAGCAGCTGGAGTAAATACATTCTTGGAGGTAACTGGAGGAGAGAAAACTCTTCCGCTTCGTGTGATCTTACTAGATCCAGCAATGTTATCAACATCAACAGGCATATCAGCTAAAGGTTCCTGCTTAACACCATGGATATAAACATCAGACCCATAATGCTAAGGCACAGCTTTATCAGAAGTATACGGAATAGGACCAGGAGTGGTAATGACCATAGGAGCCACTCTAGCTTCAGCAACAATCTTCACAGGGCCTTCGGCAGTAATCTTAATTGGACCCTTATGAGTGATTTTGACAGGTCCCTTAGAAGTAATCCTTACCGGCACTTTATCAACCATATCTACCTCTTCAATCTTCGCACCTTTAGTTATATGATCCACCATACTCTCCACAGAAGGTGGTGTCCTCTCAAACACTATGGTGTAATTATTCATGAGGCGTTGAATTCCGTCCTTCAACCTCCAGCAACTATCTGGCTTATAAGCACAATAGACACAATCTTCACGACAACCTGGAAAGAACCCAACTTGTACCAGCTTCTTCTTAATAATAGACAATGGTGTAGTCAAATCTGCAACTGAGGAAATATGTGAATCTTCATCAATGACATTGACAGTCTTCTCATGATTTGGCATGGGAGCAGTAATCATATTTGGAGTACCCGGAGGGTCAAATTCAATTTCTCCAGCCTCAATCATATCTTGAATTTTGTTCTTCAATATGCAACAACTATTGGTATCATGTCCCTGGCAATTCGAATGATATGCACATCGTGCATTAGGATTGTACCTGGGAGAGGTAACATTAGGATTCTGAGGAGGATCTTTCAGAGTGATAAGTTCAGCTTTTAACAAGTGCTGCAAGGCTTGGGCCATTGACATGTTGATCTTAGTGAACTGCCTTCTAGCCCTCTGTTGATTTCCCTGTGGCTGCTCTGTTGTTGCAGTAGTTGGATTGGAGATATGAACTGCACTTACAGACTGATGCCTTCTATTACGATCGGGTTGACCATAAACAGCATTTGACTCTTTCTTCCCACTAGGAGGCTTCTTTGCAGCACCTGATGAAGAAGCACCCACTTGAATCTTGCCACTCCTTATACCACTTTCTATGCGCTCTCCAGTTATTATCAACTCAGTGAAGCCAGATGATGAGCTTCCAATGAGATGACTGTAAAATGGGCCATTCAACGTACACATGAACATATCAACCAACTCTCTATCCGTTAAAGGGGGTTGTACTCTTCCAGCCAAATCTCTCCACTTCTGAGCATACTCCTTGAAGCTCTCTTTAGCACCCATAGACATGCTTTGTAGTTGCATGTGAGTAGGGGCTAGATCAGCATTGTATTGATATTGCTTATAGAAGGCTTCAGCAAGATCATTCCAATCACGGATGTTGACACTCTCCAACTGACAGTACCATTCTAATTGAGCTCCAGATAAGCTCTCTTGGAAGAAATGGATCCACAACTTCTTATCAGCAGTATGGGGTTGGATCCTCCGGACATAAGACCTCAAATGCAGCTTGGGACAAGAGACACCATCATAAACAACAAAAGTAGGAACCTTGAAACCAATGGGTATGACTACCCCAGATATCAGACTCAGGTCTTCAAAATCCAGCCCTGAAGACTTTTGCAATTCCATACCATCCATTCTATCCACCAGCATCTTGAACTTATCCTCATTAGGCTCATGATAGTAGTTAGCTTCAGAATCAGAGTCCCCCATTGTATTATGGAGACTGCCTACCTCTTTCTCAGACTCTTCAGACTCATAATCTTCAACCTGTTCTTTGGTCTTGACAGGACCTCTGAACCTTCTTCCCATGTTAATCAGGCCCCCTGATCTTCTAGTCTTCTTAGTCTTTTTGGCCAACAGTGTCTTCAATTCATCCTGCCCCTTGGACAAGTTCAGGATCAGCTCTTGGAACTGTGCATTTTGTGCCTGGAGATCCTTAACTGTTTGCTCAAGAGCCATTGCTAAAATAAACAGCGAGAAGATACGAAACCTGTGCACAATAAACCTGTGATGCAATGATATGATACGTGAATGTATATGCAATGTTTTCAAGGACCACAAGATTTAAATTTGCTTAAACAAACAAGAAGGTAAACTTTTATTAGTAATAAATTTGTTTTGCCTCTTGGGCTTACAAAAAATGAAATGAAATAAATACAAGAGATGCGGTTTTAAGTCTCCCATGGACGTTTCCTCTTTGTGTTGAGGTATGAGTTGAGATTCCGTTCCTCATGAAGTTGCTTTGTTAGTTCTAGGATTCTTTCTTGGCTTGCTTTGTAATGAGCCTCAAAGGTATCCCTTTGCTCCTTGAACTGGATCCAGGATCTTTGTAAATCTTCCATGTCAGTGGGCATGTCTGGGTGAAGGATGGTATAAAAGGTATCTCCTTCAGCAACAGGCTCCATAGTAACTGGCAGAATGGCAGGATATGGCATCATAAGAGTCTGAGCACGAGATCGCACCCATCTGAGGTAAGCTTCCATAGGAATGGTGTACTTGGGCTCCAGAGTCTTGCTGTCAACCTTGTTCACTTTTCCCCATGCTCGTATGAATCTCTGACGGTAACCTTGCAGATCATTGTCATAGTCAAACACAATACCTTGAATCAACATGTCATATGGACCATCACTCCGAGCATAACCAAACTGTTGTAAAGCTAAGGAAGGATTGTAGGTAATGCCTCCTCTTATGCCTAGAAGTGGCACATTAGGAAACTCCCCACAACGGTCAATGATAGTGATATTCTCCATAGATCTGGAGCACCAATGAATATCTGAATGAGAGAGTGACATAATCCTCTTGGACCACCTGAACCCTTGTTCATTCTTCATTACTGAGCAAGGGAGGTGAGAAATAAACCACCTAGATAGCAAAGGTATGCAACACATCAAAGTTCCTCTGGCCCTTGTAGTACGAGTATGAAGAGAATGCAGGATGTCTCCAAGTAAGGTAGGCACTGGATTGTGACTCAGGAATATATTGATGGCATGAACGTCTATGAACTGATCAGGATTGGGGAACAATACTAAGCCATATATCAACAAGGCTAAGATCTCCTCAAAAGCATCATGGCTCATAGCCTTCAAGAACACTTGAGCTTTATCCATTAATACCTTAGCAAGAATACCCTTAACTCCGCTTCTCGTTTCTAGAACAATGTCAAACTTCTTCAGATGTAGAGCTGCAGCAATAACCTCAGGTTTAGGCTCTTTTTCTAAGCCTGTGAATGGTTTCTGATCAAGAACAGGTATACCCAGAAGTTTAGAGAACTCTTCTATTGTAGGAACCAGCTGATAGTCGGGGAATGTGAAGCAATGGTGCTTAGGATCAAAGAACTGAAACAGGACACTCATCATGTCTTCATTGAACCCTGAGGTGACTAGATCCAATAGGTGACCATGTCTCTTGATGAACTGAGAGCTTTCAGAAACTTGAGAAACTAACTCTTTAAGCTTAGCAGGTATCCCCACAAAGTTGATCCTGATAGTGTTTCTACGAGCAGAAGCCATGACCTGCAACAAAGAACAAAGATAAATCCTTTGGTCCTTGAAATGGTTAGTGAAAATGCTATGCTTATGATGCATGATGATGCTATGATGTTATGCTCAATCACAAACATGTGGCACACACAAATAAGTCACACAATAGCCCTAGGTTTAAAGGCTTGCATGAGGTTCAAAGGTAAGTACCCTCCCTTGAAGTTAGTTGGTTCATCCTGTCCTATAAAGTAACCAGGTTCTAAGGGATCTCAATATCATTGATCCTTCACAAGGGTGGTTGTTCAGTAGGCAACTTACTTTCCAACCAAAACCCTCTAAGTTTAAAATCTCAATGAGCGTAGTATCGAGTATCAACCAACTTCAGTCTTCACCAAAGCTGGTTATCTCACTACTTTTCTAAAGGCCAAGATGGGATAACTAGGGTTCTAAAAGTCAGTTAGTGTATTGATAACATATGGCAGCCTCATATTATCCTCAACTTGACTTAAGGAACATAAGCACCAACCAAGAAGTCACACTAACTATGGCCACCAGATCAACCATATCGGTATACGCCGTACAGTTTCCTTGGTCTATTGCCATTTACCTAAGGTACACTAGATCCGGGTTAGGATCTTTCACACATAAGAGCACCCAACAAGTAAAGTAAAGAAAACAAAACAAACAAGTTTAAAGTGATCTAATTCCTAGGGTTACCCCTCTTTTATTGAATCCCCAGCAGAGTCGCCAGTTCTGTAACACGGTGGGAGAACTGACTTTAGTTATGTTGCGGATAGCAAGAGTCGCCACCGACTTTTATTTTATCCAAAGGAAAGGCATAAAAGAACAGGAAAGACCTTTTAAAAGATTTTTGGGTCCGGGGGGTAGGTTATGTAAAGGGAAGGTGTTAGCACCCGTTACATCCATGGTTATCCATGGGCTCTTAGTTACTTAGCTCACTTTAAAATGTTTTTTTTGAAATGTGAAGTGTGTGAATAGAAATTTTCTTAAGTGTTTTATAATGATCCATGTACGGATGCGTATAAAACCTTTGTTTTGAAAATTTGTTTGAAATGTATGAAGTGTTTGAAATGTTTTGAAGAGTGAGCAATTATCTAAGAGGAACCTACCCTAAGTTTAAGTCTTTTCTGTTCTTGAATCCTTTGAATGGTAAGACTATCCCTATTATTAAGGAATAGGTAGTCATTACCTTGGATGTGAGGGACAAGTGAAGGGACATCTGTTAGTTAGGCAACTGTGGGGTGTATAAGCAATTCAAAGGGACTTATCATCTTTATTCGAAAGGGACAAGATCATCATGAAGGCAACATTCGAAGGGACTTGATCTTTTTATCTGTTTAGGGACTAGATGATGTGAAATGAGGGACTTTGCTTTATACACCCTACTTGACCTTTTGTTTTAGGCAACATGAGAGGTACCCTTAAGGAAGTGAGATGGCGATCAAAGATCGACTTACGTGTGTGAGTGTACAATTTTAAATATTTATCTTTTAAATTAGTGATCTAAATCAATTTTAAATACAAACATGTTTCACTCCCTATTTTTACTAACCATTGCATTTAAAAATAAATATTACTATTAAAATATTACATAAAGGAGACAATTACATAATAATAATAATTAACAAATTAAATAAATAAGCAAAATAAATAATAATAAATAATTGGGTTAGTAATAATAATAATAAATAAATCACAATATGGGGTTAGTAATAATAAAATAAATATCATATGAAAATAAACATAATTAATAATATAAACAAAAAATATTAGCATAATAATTAAAAGATCAATTTTTTATATAAACAATTATTTTTTAAGATTAAGAAGAAAATATAAACAATTATATACTAATTATCATAAAGTTTTAAATTATGTACAAATTATTAAAATTAGGTTAATTATAAACATATTATGAAAATAAAATATATTTACAAAATTAAATTAGCAAATTTTAATTATTTTAATCATAAACTAAAAATTGTTTACATACAAGAATTAAGTAATAATTATAAACAAATTATAAAAAATAAGTACATAATTAAAGTTTAATAAAAGTTATACTTAACAAATAAATTAATACTTATAATTAGGGTTTATAAAAAATAATTAGGTTTTACAAAATATTTTAATGTTTTTAGAAAATTAGAATTAGGATTTATGGTTTAGAAAATATTAGGGTTATGAATTTTAGAAAATAAAATTAGGATTAATTAATAACTATACAAAATTATACAATATTTAAAAAATAAACAAATTTTTTTAATAAGATTTAATTTAAAAAAGATGAGTTCTAAATTGTAGAAAAGAAAATAAAGCTATTAACATTTTAATTTATTATTTAAACTTATTTAATTATATTATAAACAAATAAAATAAGAGAAACAAAATAAATTGAAAAAAAACTTACCTGGGCTGGGATTTGAACCCAGTCCCTCTGCCTTCACCTTTGAGTCCTGCTTCTACAACCACCAGGCCAGCGTGCGCGTGGTGATATAGGATGGAAGCCAACGCCTTTTGTTTCAAATCCTGTGGAAATTATGACAAAACACACAAAAGCACAAAAAAAAGGCATGGGGAGGGTTTCGAACCCAGGACCTTTACACAATACGCAAGCACACTTACCATCCAGCCGGGAGGGCGCAACTGGTAGTTAATCCACAACAATTAATTATATATTAAGTCCAACAATTAAAATAGAAAAAAACAAGAAAAATTGATGCAGCCAGGATTCAAACACAAGCCTTCAAGGTCATACGCGTGCGTCTCTCACCACTGGGCTAGCGCTGCAGCTGTGATAAAATTCCAATAATATAACATAAAATATTATAATAAAATTTGAATTTGAAATCTAGCGCGCTGACTTCATCTTCTTCCTTGGATTTTCGCAGGTTTTCCTGCGAAATCTCCTGGGAGATTTCCTGCGATTTTTCCTGCACACAAGACCTGCCAATTCCATATCATCATAAATATGTACGATTTCATCAAATTGATCACATTTTCATGATCCCCAGACATCACACAGTTCATTTATGGTTTTAGAATTAATTTATATTAACTAAATCGAAGGATCCCAAATTCTATTCAAAAACCCTAGCCATGGCATCTTGCGGTTTAGGGCCTGGTTCTTCAATCTTTTTATCCATAAATCATCTAGGCATCATACTCAACACAAATACATGGTTAGAATGCATTATTACTACACAAATAATGAAAATCGAAAAAAATACAAACAAGAGCAATGTTGGTTCGGTTTATGCAATATAGGATGCTTTGGATGCAAATGAGTATTGAGAACGATTCAAGGATGTCCAATAAACATGTTTACACCTTCAAAACTTTTTGGAATGGCCTCTAGGGAAGAATCCGAATTTGAGATTTTGTGATGAATTTTTGAAAGTGGCAACTTACTCTTGAGGCAGGGAATTCGTCCCCTATGCATTGGGTTATCTTGTATACTTATAGTAGAATGAATTAGGTCAGAAATATTGGATCATTGCATGGACTTTTTTGATTTTGGAGATTGAAAAAGATTAGATCTTAAATTTCATATATTTGTGAATGAGACCTTTCTATTTCAAGCCAATCTTCATCAATGTTATATCAATTCAATCCAAATTATATTTATGACCTTCTAGAACCAAAATATATTTTAAATTTTCATGCTTGATATTTTATTTAAATTTAAAATGATTTTTAGTATAAAAAATCATAATAAATAAATTAAATAAAATAAAATTATGAAAATATCAAATAATTTTCGTACATGATGTCATGGATCACTTTGGGTCACCAAAAGTTCAGCCCATTTAGAAAAATTTGGTTCTAAGACCCTATTTCCTTCATAAACCACCCAAAAATTTCCCAACTTTGCAAGGGCACATATCCTTCAATTTTAATGCTATGAGGATGATTTTGGACATTTTGGAAAGCTTGAAGAGTCCTTTAACCAACCCCATTGGTTTCATGCATGATTTGTATTATTTGTATTATATGTATTATATGTATATTATCCAAATATCTATGACATAACATTATATTATTTTGATATCTTTCTTACATTACATTGATCTTGATTAAACAACTTAAATATATGACACATAACATTACAACATGATTAATAAATAAGAAAAACCTAAACACTACCAGACAATTCAGGACGTTTCATCATCTTCATTATGTCGTCAACAGATCTCAGTAGCTTCACATCAAACTCGATCGGACCCTTTGTTAGCCTACGACGAAAGGATCTCCACATTTTCTTAAAGTCATCGTCAGTCTTTAACTTGATAAGGTTGTATTTTACCCTACCATATGTATCCTCCCAATCTTCATGAAACACAATCTTTCTCACCTTTCTATTATCGCCTTTAGGCAACAATTCGTTCAACTTCGCCATCAGACCGACAAAAGAGGTAGTGCCATCGGGGAGCTTAAACTCTACAAGACGAGCAGATCCGTTGAAGTAAACTTAGGCCTTAATCAAAAATTGAGGAAGAAATTTTTTTTTCCAGATGTGTTTAACCATATGACCTAACCCCTATTTATACAAACGTTCATCAATTCTAGGCCACACAAACTGATCGTCCATAAAAAATCCTAAAAAAACCTAAAAATGTAACTACCGAGAATTTCAAGGGATGTGGAATTCCCGGTATGAACCTGAACATTTCAAATATCCGATTTTTTTGTTGAATACCAGAAATTTGAAACTACCGGTATTCCGGTAATTTCAAATACACTGCCGGGAATTTCAGAAAATATCAAAAGTTTTTTATGCTTATCGAGAACTATGTCCGGATATTTAATGTAATAATTATAAGGGTCATTAATTCCATTATGAAAAAATGAGGGGTGTCAGATACAACTGAGGGTGGCAAGTAAAATGCTCTTGAGCAAGTGATTTCTTAACGTGTTTCTACTGCATCACATGAATTTTCACAAATGTTCTCTGTTTTCAGAGATGTATCTCTAGATGCACCCAACACACACACATACGCACACACACACAAGTAATATCATTTCTGTGTGACTTTCTTTTTTTTTTTGTTTACTTTATTTCGAATATGTATCTCCAGAATATTTCCGAAGTTACATTTCTAGAGACACACCAGTAGTATATTCAACACAAAGTAATTTTCCAAAATGAAATTAACATTCATATCATAAAATAAACATTAGATATATGATTTCACCATAAAATGCAACATTACACTTCAATGTCCAGGTGAACGCTTCAACATTTTTGCAAAATCTTCAACCAATCTTGAAACTATCGCTTCCAACTCGAGCGAAATTTTGTTTCGAAACGGATATACATATTCCACACTCACATCTGCTTGCATCTTAAGCTTAAATTTGCTAAATTGAATCTTCCCTCTATTGTCAATCGATGGTGAATGGTACTTGATCTTCGCAATCTTTCAATTGTCTCCGTAAGGTAGGAGTTGGTGGATTTCGTGTTTGATATCTTCAAGGGAGGTGAAATTGGTGAGTTTAAACATTCACATAAGTGTAGAGTTTGAGAAAGAGACATTTGTGACATTTGAGACATTTTCAGTTTGTGTGAAATATAACATAAGAGCACATAAGTTTATAGAAGCCATATATCAATATGAACCACTAATTAACTGGCATATTGATTCCTGAGATATGTCTTTGAAACCACACCCTATTATCTTGTTTCGGAGATGCATCTTCGAAACTCCTCCAGAACCACTTTCATAACAGAACCCTATAACAAAACCTATTCTTTTCATTTACAAAAACACAAATGTTGCTATGGAGAAGATAAAAAATACATTAAGATAAAATATGAACAAATGATGAATATATAAACATTTCATTTGTATTGAGACATAATTACATACATTTATTTTCCAGTTAAATAAGAAATTAAAATAATCGAAACATATGTTGTCGGCTAAATCTATTAGTGGTACCCCATTGGACTTTTGTGCATTTGATTTTTTTCTCAATGTTGTTCAATTTCTTAAATTCTTGAATCATTTCCATAAAATAATTCGGCCATGTCTCGACCTTTGTAGTTGAATGAGTCATCCTCTATGGTGATGTAAGTCGTATAGGGCATCTCGATTTCAAGTAAACTTGAACAAAATGACTTGATTTTGAAAGCCACCTGATTCACATGATACGATTATTTGGATTCTGAGGTGGGGCGGTACGTAGTGGGAAAACGGTTTTCGAAAAACCGTAGTGTGTCAAGTCAACACACACTATATCATACGTGTAACACCCCAAAGTTGATTTTGATTTATTTGATGTATTTGTTATGAATTTTGAGGATTTCTTGATGTTATGATGTTGTGATGGTTTAGATTAATATTTTGATAATATTAATTTAGAAGTAGTATGACATTATTTAATTATTTAAGATTAATTAAATAAAATAAGATAAATAAGGAGTTGAGAGCATTGATGTCTTTTGGTAGAAGATTAGTGAGGGTAAGATGGGAAAGAAAGAATTTGAGGTCCTAAGGGTAAGGTTGACAAAAGAGGTTGAGAATAGGAATACGATCAGTTTTTCATAATCGTACTTGGGAGAAAGAAAGCTAAGGAGAACAAGGAGAAAAGTAGAGCTAGGTATTGGGAAAAGCTTGAGGTTTTGAGAGAAGTCATTGAAATAAATCATTGAACCTAAGGTATGTGGAGTGATTTCGTTCGGTATTTTTAATATAGAGATAAGATTTGGGGTTTTGAGGGAGAGTCTTAGGGTTATGGGTTATCT
Organism: Lathyrus aphaca; assembly: GCA_963966055.1. Classification (NCBI taxonomy): domain Eukaryota; kingdom Viridiplantae; phylum Streptophyta; class Magnoliopsida; order Fabales; family Fabaceae; genus Lathyrus; species Lathyrus aphaca. The sequence goes on from OZ014525.1 coordinate 27,953,183, forward strand.
TTGATGAATTTGATATATAATGATGCTTTATGATGAATTTGATGATATTCAATGATGTTATATGATGTGTTTGATGATACCATGATGAATATTGAATGTGATTATGATTTTTCTGCTTTACTGCTGTTAAAAATTGGTTTTGAGTGGGTTTTATCGTAGTAGAGGCGATCTGAGATCGCGGGTTTTTATCGCAGAATCGCGTTGCTCGCTTATAGAGCGATTAAATATTTTGGACCTTTCAAAACAGAGAGTTAGTCGCTCAGCGAGGGGGCTGCTCGCTGAGTGAGACCTGGCATTTTCCGAAAAATTATTTTATTCAGGAAAATGTTTTAAAGAAGTGTTATGTTGTCCTAAGTTGTTAGATTGTTTCTTTGACGTTTTCTACCATGTCTAGGAGTTAAATAGGTAGAAGTTTTGGTAATTATGATGTCACGAGGAATTGTGCGCTATTGTATGATTATGTGAACTATGATGATGCGAGTTGATGTAAGTTGTTATGTGAGTGAATAATATGATGAATTATGATGAATGAGGATGTAATAATTTGATTTGTTATGATGTGTAATTATATTGCGTCTTGCATTCATAGCATAAATATGAGGGGACTTTGGTATGTTGGTTAGTTCAATCCCATCGTGTGAATTGAAGTGATTATGATGTTCATGATATGATCCCTTGTGGAGGGTTGATGGCCTAGTGTCCATCCATGAGGATGTTTCAGTACCACATGCATAATAATAGGAATGCATTTTCATTCTAAATGACATAACATGATTTGCATTGAGTTTGTATGGCGATGTGATGTATCTTGACGTTATGTATGAATGAGTCTTGTGATGATTTGTAACACGGTGGGAGAACTGACTTTAGTTATGTTGCGGATAGCAAGAGTCGCCACCGACTTTTATTTTATCCAAAGGAAAGGCATAAAAGAACAGGAAAGACCTTTTAAAAGATTTTTGGGTCCGGGGGGTAGGTTATGTAAAGGGAAGGTGTTAGCACCCGTTACATCCATGGTTATCCATGGGCTCTTAGTTACTTAGCTCACTTTAAAATGTTTTTTTGAAATGTGAAGTGTGTTAATAGAAATTTTCTTAAGTGTTTTATAATGATCCATGTACGGATGCGTATAAAACCTTTGTTTTGAAAATTTGTTTGAAATGTATGAAGTGTTTGAAATGTTTTGAAGAGTGAGCAAGTATCTAAGAGGAACCTACCCTAAGTTTAAGTCTTTTCTGTTCTTGAATCCTTTGAATGGTAAGACTATCCCTATTATTAAGGAATAGGTAGTCATTACCTTGGATGTGAGGGACAAGTGAAGGGACATCTGTTAGTTAGGCAACTGTGGGGTGTATAAGCAATTCGAAGGGACTTATCATCTTTATTCGAAAGGGACAAGATCATCACGAAGGCAACATTCGAAGGGACTTGATCTTTTTATCTGTTTAGGGACTAGATGATGTGAAGTGAGGGACTTTGCTTTATACACCCTACTTGACCTTTTGTTTTAGGCAACATGAGAGGTACCCTTAAGGAAGTGAGATGGCGATCAAAGATCGACTTACGTGTGTGAGTGTACAATTTTAAATATTTATCTTTTAAATTAGTGATCTAAATCAATTTTAAATACAAACATGTTTCACTCCCTATTTTTACTAACCATTGCATTTAAAAATAAATATTACTATTAAAATATTACATAAAGGAGACAATTACATAATAATAATAATTAACAAATTAAATAAATAAGCAAAATAAATAATAATAAATAATTGGGTTAGTAATAATAATAATAAATAAATCACAATATGGGGTTAGTAATAATAAAATAAATATCATATGAAAATAAACATAATTAATAATATAAACAAAAAATATTAGCATAATAATTAAAAGATCAATTTTTTATATAAACAATTATTTTTTAAGATTAAGAAGAAAATATAAACAATTATATACTAATTATCATAAAGTTTTAAATTATGTACAAATTATTAAAATTAGGTTAATTATAAACATATTATGAAAATAAATTATATTTACAAAATTAAATTAGCAAATTTTAATTATTTTAATCATATACTAAAAATTGTTTACATACAAGAATTAAGTAATAATTATAAACAAATTATAAAAAATAAGTACATAATTAAAGTTTAATAAAAGTTATACTTAACAAATAAATTAATACTTATAATTAGGGTTTATAAAAAATAATTAGGTTTTACAAAATATTTTAATGTTTTTAGAAAATTAGAATTAGGATTTATGGTTTAGAAAATATTAGGGTTATGAATTTTAGAAAATAAAATTATACAATATTTAAAAAATAAACAAATTTTTTTAATAAGATTTAATTTAAAAAAGATGAGTTCTAAATTGTAGAAAAGAAAATAAAGCTATTAACATTTTAATTTATTATTTAAACTTATTTAATTATATTATAAACAAATAAAATAAGAGAAACAAAATAAATTGAAAAAAAACTTACCTGGGCTGGGATTTGAACCCAGTCCCTCTGCCTTCACCTTTGAGTCCTGCTTCTACAACCACCAGGCCAGCGTGCGCGTGGTGATATAGGATGGAAGCCAAAGCCTTTTGTTTCAAATCCTGTGGAAATTATGACAAAACACACAAAAGCACAAAAAAAAGGCATGGGGAGGGTTTCGAACCCAGGACCTTTACACAATACGCAAGCACACTTACCATCCAGCCGGGAGGGCGCAACTGGTAGTTAATCCACAACAATTAATTATATATTAAGTCCAACAATTAAAATAGAAAAAAACAAGAAAAATTGATGCAGCCAGGATTCAAACACAAGCCTTCAAGGTCATACGCGTGCGTCTCTCACCACTGGGCTAGCGCTGCAGCTGTGATAAAATTCCAATAATATAACATAAAATATTATAATAAAATTTGAATTTGAAATCTAGCGCGCTGACTTCATCTTCTTCCTTGGATTTTCGCAGGTTTTCCTGCGAAATCTCCTGGGAGATTTCCTGCGATTTTTCCTGCACACAAGACCTGCCAATTCCATATCATCATAAATATGTACGATTTCATCAAATTGATCACATTTTCATGATCCCCAGACATCACACAGTTCATTTATGGTTTTAGAATTAATTTATATTAACTAAATCGAAGGATCCCAAATTCTATTCAAAAACCCTAGCCATGGCATCTTGCGGTTTAGGGCCTGGTTCTTCAATCTTTTTATCCATAAATCATCTAGGCATCATACTCAACACAAATACATGGTTAGAATGCATTATTACTACACAAATAATGAAAATCGAAAAAAATACAAACAAGAGCAATGTTGGTTCGGTTTATGCAATATAGGATGCTTTGGATGCAAATGAGTATTGAGAACGATTCAAGGATGTCCAATAAACATGTTTACACCTTCAAAACTTTTTGGAATGGCCTCTAGGGAAGAATCCGAATTTGAGATTTTGTGATGAATTTTTGAAAGTGGCAACTTACTCTTGAGGCAGGGAATTCGTCCCCTATGCATTGGGTTATCTTGTATACTTATAGTAGAATGAATTAGGTCAGAAATATTGGATCATTGCATGGACTTTTTTGATTTTGGAGATTGAAAAAGATTAGATCTTAAATTTCATATATTTGTGAATGAGACCTTTCTATTTCAAGCCAATCTTCATCAATGTTATATCAATTCAATCCAAATTATATTTATGACCTTCTAGAACAAAAATATATTTTAAATTTTCATGCTTGATATTTTATTTAAATTTAAAATGATTTTTAGTATAAAAAATCATAATAAATAAATTAAATTAAATAAAATTATGAAAATATCAAATAATTTTCGTGCATGATGTCATGGATCACTTTGGGTCACCAAAAGTTCAGCCCATTTAGAAAAATTTGGTTCTAAGACCCTATTTCCTTCATAAACCACCCAAAAATTTCCCAACTTTGCAAGGGCACATATCATTCAATTTTAATGATATGAGGGTGATTTTGGACATTTTGGAAAGATTGAAGAGTTCTTTAACCAACCCCATTGGTTTCATGTCCATATCATTTACCATTCTCAAGTTATGCCCTTTTGAAGTTGTTGACTTTTTGTTGACTTTCAAAAGGACCTATAATGTCTTAGCTCATACCTTCCAAATGAAGCATTTTTGGGCTTGGCTTGTGAGACACAAAGTTGTAGGGAATTCAATTTCCTTCAAAATGAGCTTTGGATGGAAAAAATGTGATGAAGCATGTGAAAGTTATGGCTGGTCAAAGTTTAGTTGACTTTTCCTGAGGAAACCCTAATTTAGAAACCTATGATTCTTGATGATCTGAAATCTCCTTGATGAATCATGATCAACCCTTGATCAAATGATGAATTTTACTTCATATACTTGATGTTGGCAAAAAATCATGAAGTTTTACTTTGGCTTGACCACAGTTGACCTCAGTTTGACTTTTTAACTACTTTGACCGATTTTGACTTATCTGATCATTTGACTGAGCAAACCTTTGAGAAAAGTTCTGAAATTTGTCATGGGTATTCTTAGACACATATAAGATGTTATGAAGCTCACTTGAAGTCTTGGGAATCCATTTAGCCTGATTAAAGTCAAAACCCTAGTTTTGGATGCACTACTTAGGAGAATGCTTTGTCTGAGGGAATTGTCAAATCTTCTGACCCATGATGAACTTTGTGAACCTTGTGAACCTCATAAGATGTCTTGTGAACCTTGTGATCCTCATGAAAGGTCTTGTGAACCTTGTGAACCTCATAAAGTGTCTTGTAGACTTCATGAACCTCATGAAAGGTCTTGTGAACCTTGTGAACCTCATAAAGTGTCTTGTAGACTTCATGAACCTCATGAAAGGTCTTGTGAATCTTGTGAACCTCTTAGTACACAAAGCCTTGTATTGTGAGGGCAAATTTTGGGGTGCAACATGATTGAATCTGTATTGTAGGATATTTTTATGATTCTCATTTTTATATTACTTTATTGAATGTGAATTTACTCACCTTGTCTGCCTTTCGTGATAGTGTTTTATGTCATCCTGCAGATACTCAAGGTTAGCTCGGGGTGTGATCTAGCTTAGAGTTAGTGTGCTGTCGTTTTGTTTAGTTAAGTGTGGAGTCCTGCTCCCTGTCGTGTAACATCGGGATGGGATCACTTCAGAAATTTAAGTTCATTGTGCTTAACTTGATTTGATGTTAGTTTTGGAAGATTTATGAATTAATGATGTTTTGGATTAGAATATGAAATTTTCTTTTAATTAAAGACAAGGAGTTGATGTTTTGTTTTCCGCTGCGTAAATGTTGAATTATAAATTTGATGTTCTTGATTTTGCAACCCGTGTTATGGGACAAGACTTAAAATGATGTTTACGATGTTTGATTTTGAAGATTAGATGCCCTTTTATGAGTTTACTCTGATTAAATTGTATTATTTTCGTGATGGGGTAGAAAGAGTGTTACATTAGTGGTATCAGAGCAGGTCGGTCTGTCCGGTCATGTCGTGTCGGTTATTACGTATGAGTGTAATGTGGTTGAATTGTTCTTCTAATGTTGTTGGTGATTTTCAAAATGGTTGTGAATCATGCTCTTGCGGATGTGGTAACTGCACTTGCTTAAGCTACGACACAGAACAATGTTCCTGATGAGTTTCTTGCCTTAGGGGTATTTTAGAGGAATAATCTGCCAAAATTTGAGGGTACTAATGAACCAGAGAATACACATAAGTGGCTTAAGGCAATTGAGAAGATTTTCAGGACTATAGTCTGCTCCGATGCTCAGAAGGAGCAGTTTGGCACCCACGTGTTGGATGAAGAGGTTGAAGATTGGTAGGATAATACCAGTCAGAGATTGGAAGGAGTTAGGGATGAAATAACTTGGAGTGTGTTCAGGAGGGAATTTATGAGTAAGTACTTTCCTGAAGATGCTCGCGGCAAGAATTTGGTTGAATTCTTAGAGCTGAAGCAGTGAAACATGGCAGTGGTAGAGTATGCTGCCAAGTTTGAGAGGTTAGTAAAGTTTTGTCCTTACTACACCTGTGATGATGCTGAGTTGTCAAAGTGCCTAAAGTTTGATAATGGGCTGAGACCAGAGATCAAGCAGGGGATTGGGTGTCAGCAGATCCGCAGATATACTGAATTAGTAGACAAAAGTAGAATTTATGATGAGGATAGCCTTGCTCGATCTGCTCACTATAAGTAGGCAAGTGAGAAGAAATAGAAGGGTCAATTTCGAGGGAAACCTTATACGACTCCAACTGACAAAGGGAAGATGAAGGTTACTGATGGGAAGAAGCCAAGTAGGGGAGCGGGTTCCACTCCTCTCAAGTGCTATAAGTGTGGAGAAGTGGGTCACAATTCTGGTGTTTGCAATAATACAGTGATAAGATGTTACAAATGTGGTAAGAGGGGTCACATGAAAGATGAATGTCCAAATGTAAGACCAAATTGTTTAAATTATGGTGAAGAGGGACATATCAATACTCGGTGTCAGAAACCGAAGAAGACTACTACTGTTGCTCAGATTACTGACAGAGTGTTCGCTTTGAGTGGCTCAGAAGTTCAGAAGAAGGATAACTTAATTTGAGGTACTTGTTTTATTAGCGATGTTGAGTTGTTTGCTATAATTGATACTGGTGCTACTCATTCGTTTATTTCGCTTGAGTGTGCGACTAGGTTGAATTTGTCGCTGACTGTTATGAATGGTAATATGTTGATAGAGATTCCTGCTGACGATTCAGTTATGACTAACTGTGTGTGTTTGAAAAGTCCTCTGCCCATATATGGTAAGGATTTCTTGATGGATTTGGTGTGTTTACCCTTACGCCATATGGATGTCATGCTTGGTATGAACTGGTTGGAGTTTAACTTTATGCATGTCAATTGTTATGCAAAGACGGTGGAGTTTCTAGAGTTTAGTGATTGTGGGGGAGTTGATGTTCTTACCCACGAAGCAAGTGGATGAACTACTAGAAGATGAAGCTCAAATGTTTGATTTGTTTGCAGCGTTACAGGTTGACTGTGAACATGTGAGTGTCAAATTACCTGTTGTCCGTGAATTTCCTAATATGTTTCCAGATGACATTAGTAAATTGCCTCTAGAACATGAAGTAGAGTTTGTAGTGGATTTGGTACCAGGTACTAGTCCAGTGTCGATAACTCCATATCGGATGACAACTTCAGAATTGAGTGAATTGAAGAAACAACTTGAGGATCTCCTTGAGAAGAAATTTTTTTGTCCAAGTGTTTCTCCGTGGGGTGCTCCAGCGTTATTGGTTAAGAAAAAGGATGGTAGCATGAGGTTGTATGTTGGCTATCGACAATTGAATAAGGTGACTATTAAGAATAAATATTTGCTTATGAGGATTGATGATTTGATAGATCAGTTGGTGGGGGCTTGCGTGTTTAGTAAGATTGATTTGAGGTCCGGTTATCATCAGATCCGAGTAAAGGCAAATGAAATTCCGAAGAAAACTTTCAGAACAAGGTATGGTCATTATGAATACACTATGATGCCTTTTGGTGTATCCAATGCACCTAGTGTGTTCATGGAGTATATGAATTGAACCTTTCATGAGTATTTGGATAAGTTCGTGGTGGTTTTTATTTATGACATCCTAATTTATTCAAAGTTAGAAGAAGAATATGAAGGGCATCTGAGGATTTTATTAGAAGTGTTGAGAGAGAAGAAGCTATATGCTAAGTTGTCGAAGTGCGAGTTATGGTTGAAGGAAGTGAGTTTCCTGTGACACGTGATTTCTAGTAGTGGAATTCTAGTGGATCCTTCAAAGATTGATGTTGCATTAAAGTGGGATACTTTGAAGACTGCTACTAAGATCCGAAGTTTTATGGGTTTGGCCGGTTATTACCGAAATATTATAAAAGGTTTTTCTAAGCAGGCTTTGCCTCTGACTCAGTTGACTCGAAAGGGTCAGGCTTATGTGTGGGATGTTGCATGCGAAATTTTTTTTGTTGAATTAGAGAAGAGGTTGACGACTGCTCCAATCTTGATTTTTCCTAATCCAAATGAATCTTTCGTGGTATACTGTGATGCTTCAAAGATAGGTCTTGGTGGTGCATTAATGCAGAATGGTCAAGTAGTTTCCTATGCTTCTAGACAGCTATGAGTTCATGAGAGGAACTATAATACACATGGCTTAGAGTTGGCAGTTGTGGTATTTATGTTAAATATTTGGAGACATTATATTTTTGGGTCTAGATTTGAGTTGTTCAATGATCATAAGAGTTTGCAATACTTGTTTGATCAGAAGGAATTAAACATGAGGCAAAGAAGATGGTTAGAGATGTTGAAGGATTTTGATTTTAATTTGAGTTACCACCTTGGTAAGGCTAACGTGGTTGCATATGCTTTGAGTAGGAAGACATTGCATATGTCGATGATGATGGTAAAAGAACTTGAGATGATTGAACAATTCAGAGACATGAGTTTGTTGTGTGAGACTACCTCTGAGAGTGTGAAGCTGGGGATGCTGAAATTGACTAGTGATATTGTGGAAGAGATCCGAGTAGGACAACAATCAGATTTGAAGTTGGTTGATCAAATGACTTTGGTTAACCAAGGTAACAGAGGGGAGTTCTGAATTGATGAAAATGGTATGATGAGGTTTCGAGATTGAGTGTGTGTTCCTGACATTCCAGAGTTGAAGAAGAGTATTCTAGAAGGACATCGAAGTAGGTTGAGTATTCATCCTGGTGCTACAAAGATTTATCATGACTGTCGCTCCCTGGATTTCCATCCTGGTACAAACGCGAAAGTGGCACGGAAAGAGGTAGAGTCGCCAGTCAGACATTTTTATCCCGAAGGAACGAGAATGGTAATGCTGCACAAACCAGAAGAAAAGAAAGGAAGGACAAAGATCCTGCAAACCAAAGAGACTGACTTTGGGAGTCGGTTATGACCTGAGAAGGTATTAGCACCCCAAATCGTCCGCCGTACCCAACGGGATCCATGCTTGCAAAGAAACTGTTTCAAAGGATGAAGAAATGAAAGTTGTTGCAAAAAGAAAGACTGGAACTGGAGAAAAGAAAAGAAAGGGGGAAAATGTAGGGAAAATAAAAGAGTATGCTCGAACGGGCCCTACCTCGCTGCCTACGTACCTCATCTGGACATGAGGATCAGAGTCTCCGTAGTTCCCCTAACTAGGGGTGGAAAAGATTTCTTGTGTTTTAAGACTTGAACTACCTATGTCAATGCTCAGGTGTTGCAGGCTCAAATGAAGAGTGCGTTACCGTCTTGCAAAATGACAAGTAGGAGCAAGTTCGCGCGTAAGGAGTGAGTGAGATGAGAAAAGAAGTCCCAAAGGAGAGACGCTTATTGTTTGTTTGTGTTTTTTATGAGTTTTTATGAGTGTGGCACAAGGAAGTGAACTCAAGCTCTTTTCCATGGAATGTGTACTTGCTACTACATTCCAAGATGGAATAATAGAACAAGCACGCCAAGTAAGGAGAATTTATCCAAGACTTGTTTCCAAGGGTTAGGGCCTAAGCTCACTAACTTGTTGAACTTATTAGGTGCTTTAATGATTAAAATAAAGAAGTATTTTTTATGGTTTTCTTGATGAAGATGACCTCATGATCAGACTTGTGCATCATGCTAGACAAGTGTATTATTCCAAGATGGAATGAATACCTATGCCTCATGGAATAAGGCTATTGCACAAGAAGTCACTTCTTTCTTTATTAAGGTGTTTTTTATGATTTGTATGAAGATGAGAAGAGAAAGAACCAAAGGAGCAAAAGGTAAAAGTCTAATGGGGAAAGACTAAACCTAAAGTTATCATGCAAAGGTGGTCCTAAGGTTAGTGTGGTTTGAAGTCTATCCTAATGAAGAAGAAGGAAAGAAGAAGAAAAGAAGAGGAGAATAAAGTTAGAGAACAACTTACTCCTCTAAAGGAGATAAGTTGCTTCTAAAGGGGGAAGATGAAGAGTTGAATCACAAGATGGCATAAGGATCATCAAAAATCCAAAATAAAAAAGCAAAGTAAAAAGAAGTGATGAAGAGTTGAAATGTGGATAAACATCCACACTTCACTTACCATTGCACCTACAAATGAGCAAAATTTCCATCACATATTCAGCACATCAATCAAATGCTAACATATCAATACAATTCATGGAATTAACATGTTCAAAGTTTCAAGAAAACAAAGTCATCAAACATGCCAAACTTTAAAAATGAATTCACGTGTCGAGAGAATGAAAGCATACATCAACCAGCAAGCAAACTACTCTAAACAAACATATAAAATGATCACACAATGATCCATGGAGATTAAGGCAAGTATGAGAAGCAAACAAACTCAAAACAACCCAAAAATGCCATTCTGCTTCAGTGTTAATCGGTTAACCAAAAGCGGTAACCGGTTAACCAACCTAAACCTGCAACAAAGAAGTCAGAAAACAGACGCGTTAACCAGTTAACCTATAGCGTTAACCGGTTAACACTGTGCGAACAACAACAAAAACCTGCAGAAAAAAGGCAGTCCCAACCAGCTTATTCCAATAATCCACCAATAGTCCAGCAATTAATTATGCATGGAATAACAAGATGAATTCACATTAATCAACCACAATTGTGTTCATGAACATTAACATGTAGATCCAATCACAAATACACCAAACAATACAAGCAAAACAAGCAATTAGCACAAGCACATGGTGGATCTACAACACAAGCATGCAAATAAGCTAAAAACAGAGATGGATATGAACTTAACAAACCTACAAAGTTGAGATATGCTTTGGTAAGTGTTGTTCAAGCTGGAAATGATGAATCTCGCGAAAAACTTCAAAGATCCGGTGCTATTCTTCATACACAATGCAAAATAAATGCAAGCAAAGGATCTTGATGCAAGAGCTTAGTTCCAAAAGCACTTCTAACCACCAAATCAAATCTGAACCAGTAGCAAAAAAACTAGCAAATGGATGCAAATAAGCTAATGGATGAATGTCTAGTTCCAAGATCAACAAATTTCAATGCAAAATTTGATGATCTTCAAGGAAGAGGAACTTTGAGTGATTTGGAAATTGGGAGAGAAAATGAGAGAATGGTGAGAGAGTAGTGAAAATTCAGAAATGAAAAGTGTGAATTATGAGAGAGTTTTTTCTTGGTTTGGAGGGAAATGGGATAAATAGTCTCTAGGTTTGGGGCCCAAAAATTTGGTTTGGTGTCCAAAAAAATGGTTTGGAGTTAGCTTAGAAAGGTGATTAGGATCTAGCTTTGGAATTAGGATTGGTAAACTCTCTAGATCCTTCTCCATAATTCCCAATTAATTCAAAAGAAATAAAATCAGAAAAATGAAAAATGGAGCCAAAACAAGTATGCTTCTCTTGCTGGAAAATTCAAATTTTCGCAGACGTTAACCGGTTAACCAAAAATTTGAAAAACCAAGAATACATATGCGCCAACCATTCCAATTTGATCTTGATTCTTAATCCTCCTAGAGCTTTGACCATGCTACGAAGCTTGTACAAAAGGCCCTGTGAGCTTCCTGCCAGGTCACTTGGCTCTTGACTTTGACTTGCAAAAACGTGAGTTCCCAGATGATTGATCATATGCCTTATGCTAGAACTTGTGAATGCCATGCTTCATTTTTCTATGCAAAAATGCTAAGGATATGACATGCTTATGATATGATGATGATGCTAAAAAAGAAGAGGGCAAATTTGGGGTGTTACAGCTGCCCCTATTCAAGCAACTGTTAATCTGAAAAAGGACGATAACACGGGCTATCGACCGTTCAAGATAAACTGTGGTTGAATACCAAGAAAACCTGAAATTTGCACTCTGCTGGAGAATGCAGAAATGGAAATAAACCCAACCAAATAACACTCTGGGTAATTGAAGTGAAGACAAAGCAAACGAGCTCCTTCCAAGTTGAATTGTTACGCCAGATAGGAAAAACTTAGACAGACGAGTCTTCTTCAAGCAAACCTGTTACGCCAGGAATTGGACATACGAGCCCTCTTCAAGTAAACCTGTTACGCCAAGAACTAGACAGACGAGCCCTTTTCAAGTAAACCTGTTACGCTAGGAATTAAACATACGAGCCCTCTTCATACATTTTTTTCAAAAATATATAACTTGAGACAGACGAACCTCCTTCGGATAACCTGTTACGCCAGGACCGGTGATTCACTTAAATCTGTGGGATAGACATGCATAATCAGGATAGACGAACCCTCTTCATATATCCACTGTAGATATATGGTCTAAGACAACGAGTCTTCTTCAGATAACCTGTTACGCCAGGTGCAACATTAGGATTGGACGAACCCTCTTCACGAATCTTGCGTAGATAACTGGTGTCTGAGACAGACGAATCTCCTTCGGATATCCTATTATGCCAGGACCGGTAGCCATTTTGACGTTTAATCCCACCGTCAGGACTTCAAACCTCTTCAACACAGACGAGCATTGGATGACCATCAAGAGAACACAGACGAGTGCCACAAGTCAATGATACAAACAAATATCAGACGATGATCTAAGAAACGCAGACGAGCGCTTCAAGCGATGATACAGTTGAATACCAGAAATCCAACACGGACGAGCATTTGGAGTAGCAATACAGATGAGTACCAGAAATCCAACACAAACAAGCATTTGGAGTAGCAATACAGACGAGTACCAGAGTAACTATCAAATCAACACATATGGATATAAACCAACACAAACGAGTGTGGAGGATGATACTGACAAGTATCCAAATAATGCAGACGAGCTTCAAACAGATAACAAACACAGACGAGTGTTGGGGAAAGCAGACAAGCAACAAGCAAATATCAAACACATACGAGTGCTGGGGAGTGCATATGAGCAAAAGCAAAGTACCCTGATTGGCAATAAAAATCTCAACTCTGCAGGGGAGAACCAGGTCAAGAGGCTTTGGCGATGCTTAACTCTGGTTAGGGGGATGAATAACTGTTTGTATCATCACATTGACCAAAAATAAATTGGCGACTTCTCTGGGGAATATTTCAATGATGGGAGTGAAATCCCAAACATGACCTCTGTGGGGAAATCAGGCGTTCAGCAACCTGTTGGGAATTTTTCACTCGTGGAAAGATAATCCGCTTGGGGATGAAAGCTCTTCAATTAACTTTGAAGTCCTGCTGGGGATTCCACTTTCTCTAACTCAACTGGGGAATATTCTCTGCTTGGGGGAATATGACACCATCCTGCAAAACCTGCAACAACAGTATACACACATATGCCCCGGGGACTTGCATGGTATGATCTGTTCATCCATTGTCACCCGACACTCAAAGATAGTTTTAAATGTTTCCCTGCAATTTGTAAACACCCCAAATTTTCCCTCACTTTTTTCTCACACCATGGCTTATGATCTCATTTTGAATAAACATCTCATTTCATCTCACATTGCATAAACAACTTCATCAAATCATTGCATGACTGCACAATTAGGGTTTTGTGATCAGATGAACCCAAGAAGTGGTCTGAGCCATATCAATGGTCTTGAAACATTCCAAGATGGTCCTATGGTCTTATTATATCTCCAAGGATGATTGGAAGTCACAAAATGTCAAAGGATTGCACAGAAGTCCAGACAGAGCTAGGGTTTCCCTGCACAGATGACCAAAATTAGGGTTTTGGTTTCAGAGACCTCAATCTCAATTTTTTTGGCCACTCTTGATTCTAATGGTCTTAATGTGTTATAAGGATCATGTGTACCAAATTTGATGAAGAAATTCACTGTGGAAGTCATCTGATCATTGGGTAACTTCTTGAGCAAGTAAAGTCAAAATCTGGGCATCTGAGGCCTCCATCAAGGGTACCAAAGGGTAATCATCATCATTTTGAGTCTCTATAATCTTTATTTGATCATTTAAGTGGTTAGAAGTTCACAAAGTTGAAGAATTTTGAGCCAAATGCAAACTTGCTATTTTTGGAAATGACTTGTAATGGAAACTTTCCATTTTGGGAAAGATATTCAACCTATTCTTTCATGACCAAAAAGTTCTTCAAATGAAAAATCATTGGACATGAAAGTTGTAGATTATGTCTTCCCATTTTCAAAAAGTACAAGAACATGTCTTGATTCATCCTAGAACTCAAGATATGGCCTTTCAAAGTTGGCAACAATCCTATAATTTTCAAGTGTGCACCAAAGAGGGATTTTTGCAATTTCACTTGCCAAGCCATTTCATGACCTCTAATTAACTTCTAAACGTCATACCAACATAATGCAACACATTTTGATCAAGATTGCACCAAAAATCACAAGTTTATATGCCTTGCACTTCAAGAAACTCCAAAGAGGGAAAATTGCATAAACCATGAGAACACTTGATCAAGGCCATCCAGCTGCATTCTATTGATCAAAAGGCCATCCTTGATGCAAGCTGAGGCCAGACACCCCTTCAAACAAGCTCTGACCCGTGCCATGCTTCGAGTACACATCCATTGACTTTCTTACAAATTTTCCCATACCAATCAAGTTGTGCCACCACCCACTTTCTGATCAATCCCATTGGCCTATACTAACATCATGGACTCATTTTCATAACACACATTGGCCTGAATCATCCCACAACTCAGGATTGCAAAAATCCCCCAAAACCTTCATCTCTTCGAATCTGATCACACAAGCCACAAACCTCAAAACAAACTTCACCAATCATCTCCAAATGGTCCATAGAACACAAAGCACCCTTTAAAAGGCCTTGAAACATAGCCAAACAAAAACACGATTCCTGGTGCAGAGGAGTTGCACCTCTCAAACCAAGCCACATAAACTTGTTATAAGCATTGCAACATCATCAGGTAGTTCATTGGATGGTTTTTGAACAAAGAAAGAGGCCAGAAAGCTCAAGGAGTGAAAGCTTCATCTCTGGTAGTTCATCCAAACTTTTTTTCCAGAAGCTTTATTTTATGTTTTAGAAATGTTCCCCATGCTCCCCTGATCACACTGCACTTGTTGTTTTTGAAAATGGTGAATAAATGAGCATGAACCGTATCTCTGAAATTTTTGACCTAAAAGAAGTTTGCTTCAATTCATGCTGTTTTTTGAAAATAAATGATTTTTGGTGTTGGATTCATGTTTAGTGATGTTCATAGATCATTTCTGGAGATTTTGGTGAAGTTTCATGGCCTGTGGTGGAAGTTGGGTTGAAGGGCTCGTCGGAGAAGATGACCGGAGCTTGCTCCGGTCACCTGAAAATGTTTAGGGTTAGGATTAGGGTTAATCAACCAAGTTTAAATATGGACCTTTGGATCTTGTTTCCCGCGCGTGTGTGTGGTCCAGATCAATCCACTTAAAACCCTAATTCAGTTTAATTAGTTTAATTAGGATTAATTAATTAATTCTGCCAGATTGAATCCCAACCCTCCAAACGCGCGCCAGTCAAATCCCCTTTAAATCTTGGCCTCTGGATCAGTTGACTTTCCATTATTTTCATTTTATTTTCATTTTATTGCATTTCTTTTGTTCAATTTATTTAAAATAGAAAAAACAATTAAAAAAATATCATTTTCTGCATTTTTGTTCCAAATAATTTTCTTAACCTAAAAACATTTTTTATTTTAATTTTTTCATTAAAAAAGTATTTTTTAAATATTTAAATGTTTTATTTAATTAATTAATTGATTTTAATTAATTAAATATGCATTTAGGTTTCTAAAAATCACCAAAAAATTCATGAAGCATTCTTAAACATTTAGAAACATTTTCAAACTCACCATACAAATTTCTTTTTAGGTATGATCACATTTTCACAATTTTCTTTGAATTAGGGTTCTTAAATTTCACATTTTCTAATCCTAACTTGAAAATTTTATTTCTGCCTAACCATGATGAGTTTGAACTTGATTCTTTTTGCATTGTTTCACATATTGCATCTTGTTTCTAGGTTATTATCTCACATTTTTGCATTGCATTTTCAATTTGATTTGCATTTCCCTTATGAATCACCCCAAAACCCTAGCTAACTTAGAAATTTCATAACTTTGCCTAAGGTTAGCTTCTGACCTTCTCCTTTGGGGTGTGATCTTATATGTGATTAGGGTTTGTTTGAGTTCAATTTCAAATTTTTATCATGATTTATGCTTCTGTTTTGGTCATATGCATCTCATGTTGCCTTAAAACCCTAATTTTGCATCTTCATTTGCATTCTTCTTTGCATATCATGAACTTGTGAACTTGCCTTGACATTTCAAGCATTTGTATTACATCTTAGACATTTTAAGACATGCTTGAACATTGCTTGATCATTTCTTCATTCATTTGCTATGTTTTGCATTCATTACATTCCATGAACATCCATGTGTTTTCATGCTTCTAAACATGCTTCCATTGCATCTCATTCTTGTATGATTATTCATATGCATCTTGTATGATTTTGCATCATCTCATAACACATTTGCATTGTATAATCACTTCTGGCTTTGGACTTTGCATTCTTATTCATCTCATTTCTTTGTGCTTTATGTCTTATGCATCTTGTACTAACATTTCAGGAACTTTTGGTAAGTTATCTGGGAGGTGGATTTGCCTTCACCTCCCACCTCTTATTTCCTTTGAATTTGCATCCCTTAATTGTCTTTGGAGTGAAATTGATTCACTTGTGTTTCTCTTGCTCCTTTCTTTTCTCTTAAGTTACTTATCTTCTTCAGGAAGTAAGTAACTTATTATTTCTCTCCTTCCCTTTTCATCTGATTCTTCTTCCTTGGTGGCCTTGAAGATCTTTTCTCTTAAGCCTCACAAACCATAGGATATCCAAGCATGATAATTTTTAGGTTTATGTATAGTTTCCCCTATATTTTCACTTTTGAGTCTCCTTGAGTCTCTCATCTCATCTCATAATCAGAGGCTAAACACTTAAAGCTTTAGGACTTTGAATTAGGGTTATGCCTGCATCTTTATCTTAGGATGGAGTGTATAACTTTAATCCTTAGTGTTAAACCTTTAATTTGTTTACACCTCTTAATAAAAACACCTAATAATGATTAAGACTTAAGCTTGTAACTCGGGCCTTACATTAGGGTTCTATCTCTTCCTTATGGTTAAGAGGGACTAACCCTAGTGTTTAATGGACAAGTACTCCTCAAGTTAGTCTTACAAACTTAAAATCCACTTCTTAATCTCACCATTTAATTAAAATCCATCTTTAATAAAGGCTTTTTATATAATGAATTTAGTCCCTAACCATGGATTAAGTTGAGGTGTCTTCCTCAGCTTAAGTGTTCTCATCTATTATCCTTCTCTTAGGATGGTGTAATGAGTTCACTAGTCTGTGATTAGAGATTAAACTCATTACTTAACACTAAGAAAAAACCAAAAACATCTTAATAATCACAAATAGGTTAATGATCTTAATACTATATCATCATGGTAATTAAGTTGAGATGCTTATCTCATACTTAAGTAGGCTCATTATCCCTAATCAGGGAGGATATAATGAGTTTACAAACCTTTGATTTAGGCTTAAGCTCATTATCTTATGCAAAACACCAAAAACAATAAAAAACTGAAAACAAAAACAAACAATAATCGTCTCCTCCAGGATTCTTTTCTCATCACACTCATTCACAAACGAGAACTTTCTTCTTCTGTCTAATGCAAGATGGTTAGCACTCGAGCCAGACGAGTCACACACTTGAGCATAGACAAGCAAGCAGTTCACAGTCAAATCATTCCAGTCTCTTTGAGTTGAACTACGGTGTTCTGACTTTCTCATTGCACGGGAGGATACATAGGCATAACTTAACAGTTATCGAACAAAAGTCTCTGTGTCTTCCCCCTCTTTCAGCCTTCCTTTTTTAAGCCTCAGTTCCTGATCAATTCACACCTTTTGCACTGACACTTGTACATTCATTCCTAGCTTTTCATACACAGATAACACATACCCTACCCCTTTTAAACACAATCTTGTAAGCGTGGATCCCGTCGAGTACGACAGACGATCTGGGTGCTAATACCTTCCCAGGTCGTAACCAACCCCCTTTCTCAGTTTCTTTGGTTCGCAACCGTTTTATCCATACCCTTCCAGGTCTATGCAGCATTACCTTTCCTTCGGGATAAAAATGCCTAGCTAGCGACTCTATTCAACCTCGACCTCATACATCGCTGACGGTTCGCGTTTGCACCTGGATGAAAATCCGGGGAGCGACACAATGTCAGTTTTTTTATAGAAAAATCAACATGTTTCAAATGCAATGTTCTTTTTGCCGAAAATTCAGGACATTTTTGCAAACAAAGTAAACAAAACACAACACTGCTTTTGACTGAATATTCGTTTATTGAGTGGCCTCTGAATAGGCAAAGTTTTACATCAGGAAGCAACTACCTGGAAAGAGGTAGCTACCATAAAATTGAGAAAATAAACTATCCTAATGGTAATGTACACGTCTTTCCAATGAGTTTCCTTCCTTCTATGACCAACATGTCTTCAAGACTTTCCATTCTTGCCTTCACCTTCTGAATAAGGTGAGGGGATTGATTCCTACCCTTCTGATATTGTCAGACTGTTTGAAACAGTGATTGGGTTCAGATTACCCGGATCGCAGTTGTTCGCTTATTCCCTTGTTTTGTGTGGATCGTCCTTTCGGGTTTTCAATCCACCGGGATACCCTTTTTTACCTGAACTGTCCGATGTGGTTTTTCAACTCAGCGGGTGTACATTTTTTTTTATTTTCCCTAACTTTTGCCCGAGCTTTTTATTCTGTTTTTAGCTCGCCAGGATGCCCTTTTCTTGCCTGGACTTTAATTCAGTTTTTGTGTCCAGCGGGTCTTTTATGCGAAGTATTTTTTAACGGCGTCCGAGTTAACAGGGGATTGGAAGTCTTCTCCATCCATAGTGGTGAGCATCAGTGCCCCACCTGAGAAAACTTTCTTCACTATGAATGGGCCTTCGTAGTTTGGGGTCCACTTTCCCCTGTGATCTGAACCTGGAGGAATGATCCTTTTGAGTAAAAGCTCGCCTACTTGATACTCTCGAGTACGTACTCGTTGGTCGAATGCTTGCTTCATTCTCCTCTGATAAAGTTGACCATGACAGATAGCTTCTAATCTCTTTTCCTCCATTAAGAACAATTGATTATACTGAGCAAGTACCCACTCAGCCTCATCAAGCATCACATCCATCATCACACGTAAATAAGAAATTTACACCTCAATAGGCAAGACTGCCTCCATGCCATATACCAGGGAGAATGGAGTTGCCCCGGTTGACGTCCTGACTGACGTTCGCTACCCATGCAATGCGAATGGTAACATCTCATGCCAATCTTTGTAAGTGACAACCATCTTCTGCACAATCTTCTAATATTCTTGTTGGCTGCCTCTACCGCGCCATTCATCTTTGGCCGGTAAGGAGAAGAATTGTGATGTTGTATCTTGAAGTCCCGACACAGTTCTACCATCAACTTATTGTTCAAATTGGAACCATTATCAGTAATGATTCGCTCGGGCACTCCGTATCTGCAAATGATGTCTCTTTTCAGGAATCTGGCTACCACCTGGCGAGTGACATTGGCATAAGATGCTGCTTCAACCCATTTGGTGAAATAATCAATCGCAACCAAGATGAAACGATGACCATTGGAAGCATTAGGCTCTATCCTTCCGATCATGTCAATGCCCCACATAGAAAAGGGCCAAGGAGATGACATGATGTTGAGCGGGCTAGGAGGAACATGCACCTTGTCTGCATAGATCTGGCATTTGTGGCACTTACGAGCGTACGGACAACAGTCTGCATCCATTGTTAGCCAATAGTACCCTGATCTCAATAACTTCTTAGCCATAAAATGTCCTCCTGCATGAGTACCAAAGGATCCCTCGTGGACTTCCTGCATTAACAGGCCTGCTTCATGTCTATCCACGCATTTGAGCAAGACCATGCCAAAGTTCCTCTTATACAAAACTCCTTCTGCGTTCAAGAAAAAGCTAGCAGCAAGTCGTCTCAAGGTCTTCTTGTCATTGGATGATGCCCCAGATGGGTATTCTTGTTTTTCCAGGAAAAGCTTGATATCAAAGTACCAAGGTTTCTCATCAAACACTGCGTCCACAGAGAAAGCATAAGTTGGTGCGTCAAGCCTGGAAATGTCAATCCTGGGCACATAGTTCCAACACCAGACTTTGATGGACAAAGAAAGAGTAGCTAATGCATTGGCAAATTGATTCTTATCTCATGGTATATATTGAAGCTTAACCATTGTGAAGAACGTCAACAGTCTTCTAGAATAATCCCTGTAAGGAATTAAGTGTTCTTGATATGTATACCACTTGTCGGTAATCTGGTTGATAACAAGGGCTGAATCTCCGAATATATCGAGGGTCTTAATCCAAAGATTAATAGCCTCTTCTATTCCCATTATGCACGCCTCGTATTCCGCTTCATTGTTGGTGCAGCCAAAAGTAATTCTGGCAGCGAAGGGAAAGTGAACACCTTCAGAAGTAATAAGAACAACACCAACTTCGCATCTGTTGATATTGACTGCCCCATGAAACATCAACTTCCATTTAGATTCAGGGTCAGGCCCCTCCTCCGGAAGTGGTTCCTCGCAATCTCTTGCCTTGAGGTACATGATGTCCTCATCAGGGAAATCAAACTTCATTGGCCGGTAATCGTCTTCAAGAGGTTGTTGTGCAAGATAATCTGACAGCACACTTCCTTTGATGGCTTTCTAGGAAGTATATTGTATGTCATACTCTGTTAATATCATTTGCCATCTTGAAACCGTTCCGGTTAATGCTGGTTTCTCGAAAATATACTTGACGGGGTCCATTTTTAAGATTAGCAATGTGGTGTGAGTCAATATGTACTGTCTCAGTCGACGAGCAGCCCATGACAAAGCGCAACAAGTTTTCTCGAGCAGTGAGTAACGGGATTCACAGTCGGTAAACTTTTTGCTAAGGTAATAAATAGCATTCTCTTTTCGACCAGACTCGTCATGTTGGCCTAGCACACACCCCATCGAACCTTCTAACACAATCAAGTACATGATAACTGGCCGTCCTGGAACTGGAGACATTAGAATCAGAGGCTCCTGCAAATATTCTTTTATCTTTTCAAAGGCTCTTTGACAGTCCTCATTCCACCCGACCGTTTGCTCTTTTCTTAACAATTTGAAGATTGGCTCGCATGTGACAGTTAGATGAGATATAAACCGTGAAATGTAGTTCAATCTCCCTAAAAACCCCCGCATTTCTTTTTTTTGTTTTTGGTGCAGGCATGTCTTGTATTGCTTTTACTTTTGCAGGATCTACCTCAATCCCCCTTTAGCTAACAATAAAACCTAGCAATTTACCGAAACGCACTCCAAAAGTGCACTTGCTTGGATTCAACCTCAATCTGTACTTTATCAATCTGTCAAACAACTTTTTGAGATTGACCAGGTGTTCTTCTTCGTCCCAGGACTTGGCAATCATATCGTCCACATAGCACTCAATTTCCTTGTGTATCATGTCGTGGAACAAAGTTACCATAGCCCGTTGATACGTTGCCCCAACATTCTTCAACCCAAAGGGTATAACTTTATAACAGAATGTATCCCATGGGGGTAATGAACATCATTTTCTCCATGTCTTCTGGTGCCATCTTAATCTGATTATACCCGGAGAAGCCATCCATGAAAGAAAATACCGAGAACTGAGCGGTGTTATCTACCAACACATCAATGTGAGGTAATGGAAAGTCATCCTTTGGATTTGCTCTGTTTAGATCCCGATAATTGACACACATCCGGACCTTGCCATCTTTCTTTGGTATAGGCACAATGTTAGCTACCCAAGGTGGGTAACTAGTTACAGCAAGGAGCCCGACATCCCACTTCTTTTGAACTTCCTCCTTGATCTTCATTGCCATATCATGGAGAGTTCTTCTCAGCTTTTGTTTTACCGGAGGACAATCCTCCTTTAGTGGCAGCTTGTGTACAACAATGTCAGTATCCAACCCCGACATATCTTGATATGACCAGGAAAAGATATCCACATATTCACGTAGCATACCAATCAATTCCTTCTTTACATCGGCCTGCAGACTGCCCCCAATCTTTATCTCTTTCTTTACATCCTCAGACCCGATGTTGATGATCTCTATTTCTTCTTGATGAGGCTGAACAACCCTTTCCTCCTGCTTCAACAACCTAGCCAATTCTTTCGGGAGTTCACAGTCTTCCTCAACCCCTTCATCAACTTGGTAGATATGATTGTCGAAGTCATGCATGGTCATAGCATGAACGTTATCACAAGAATCCAAATGAACAACACTGTATAAATGATGTGCTTATTTCAGAATCTGTTTCTTTCAAAAGAGACGCAAACACACAAAACACAAGAAACGAAAACATTACCATTTTATTTGTTGTTTTTTGTGAAATTTCTTTTAAAACGAAAGAAAGAGAACACAATTTTGCTTGAAAAATGTCCTTTATTTCATGGTAAAAATAAATGCATTAAAAGCATGATGGCGCTACAAATGGATCCATACACCTTGGGCAAAGTGCAGGATTTGACATCAGTATGATAAAAATGGAAACAAGAAAATTACTTTGACTGCCAAGTAACTTGAATAAAATCTTCAGCAGACCAGTTTCAGAGCTCTTCCCCAGGTACGCATGGGCGGATCCAGTTATCTCAGTCGTAGTCACTATCCCCATCTTCATCTGTTGCACAAATGTTGTTGTAGTCGAGCATTCCAGCACTAGTGAACGTTATGGACTTACTTCCCTGAGACCAACTGGACTGACCAAGTTGATATCCAAGACCAAACTTGTCATCCTTCTTTTTCACTTCTAATAATTTTCCCTAGCCTTGGGCCTTTCCGGATTGGACTACTTCCTTAGCTTGCTTGTAGGAGTAGATAGGAGTCCCTTCCTTCTCATTGCTTTGAACTGCAGCAACCAGAGACAAAATACTAACATTGACTGTCTCAAAAGCTTGGCAAAGTGTCTCATGGATCTCCCCGTCCATTTCCACATACTTGAAGGTCGACAGATGGCTTACGAAAATATCCTCTTCACCACATACAGTAACAACTTGGCCGTCTACCACATACTTCAACTTTTGATGCAACGTAGACGTTACTGCGCCCGCAACATGAATCCAAGGACGTCCCAGCAGACAACTATAAGCGGGTTGGATATCCATAACATAAAATGTTCTTTTGAATACCTGAGACCTAATCTTTACCGGTAGCTCCACCTCCCCAAACACAGACCTCCATGACCCGTCAAAGGCTTTTACAATCAAATCACTGGGTCACAAAACAATGCCATTAACATTCAGCTTCATCAAGACTTTCTTAGGGAACACATTGAGAGAAGAGACTGTATCTACCAAGACATGTGATAGAACAACTCCCTTACACTCCATGGTGATGTGTAAGGCCTTGTTGTGATTACGTCCCTCAGAAGTGAGATCTCTATCTGTGAATCCCAACCCATGGCTGGCGTTCACACTGGCTACCACAACCTCTAACTGGTTAATGGTTATTTCTTGTGGTACATACGCCATTTGCAAAACCTTCAACAAAGTCTCCCAGTGAGCTTGGGAACACATCAACAACGACAAAATGGATATCTTGGACGGGGTCTGATTCAGCTGTTCAACCACCTTGTAGTCATTTTTCTTAATTATTATCATGAATTCTTCAACATCCTTTTGAAAAGTGCCCTGGCTAGTGGAGGGAGTTATCACCTATTCAGTTGTTATCTGTTTACCCTTAGCCTTTGCAGTAGTTTCAGCTTCAGGATCACTTCTAAGAGCTTAAGGAGAAAAGAGACGCCCACTTCGTGTAAACCCACCAACTCCTCCGACATTCACAACAGTCGGGTAAATTGTCACTCTTACTTTCCACCTTATGAACTTCTACATACACGTCTGAGCCATAGTGCCAAGGAATGGCCTTATCATCAACATAGGGAACTGGCCCCGGAACAGTAATGGTTACTGGACTCACTTATGGAACATAGATAGTCACTGGTTCTCTCCGGGCAGGAACTTCAGTAGGATCAAAATAAATTGTTACTATAGACACACAATCATCTCTGTTGTCAACCTTGTCAAACTGTAGGGACCCCTTATCAATCAAACACTGCAACCCAGCTTTCAAATCTCTGCAACCGTTAACTGAATTCATACAACCCTCGCAGTTAAAACCACACCTTGGGAATACCTGCCCTTTCAGCAATCTGTCCTTTACCAATAATAATGAAGTCTTTACTTCTTCCACGTTCAAAATCAGGTTCAATCTCTCGCCACCATCAACATCGTTTATCCAGGACACTCTATGATTTGGAATGGGGTTTGATGTTACATTTGGAGGCGGTGCAAAGTTAATTTCTTTCGAATCAATCAAGTCTTGGACCTTATGCTGTAATGCCTTGCACTTCTCTGTTGAGTGCCCGAGAGCTCCTGAGTGAAATGCACATCTTGCATTAGCATCATACCTCACTAGAAGTTCTCCAGGTGGTGGTGGTTCTAATGTCCTCAACTGAACCAAGTTCAAGTCTAACAATCTCTGGAGTAGTGTTGTGTATGTCATAGGGATGGCCTCAAGCACCCTGTTAGCTGGACGAGCTTATCTCTGTTGATAGGGTCTTTGCTGATAGTTGTTGTGTTGCGGCTGTTGTTGTTGCTGATGTTGTTGTGGTTGTTGAACATGACTTGTTGGAATGGTGACAGCTGCCACCTACTCGTAAGATCCCATGTATCCACGGCCTCAGCCTCGGCCGTACTCAACATTAGTTTCTCCCTCTCTTCTTCTTGGAGGTCCATTAAAAGCTTTTCTAACACCACTTGAGCTACTTGCACCACTGTCTTGGATTTTCCCCATTTTCAGCAGAGTTTCCACCCTTTCTCCAACTATAACAATGTCATTAAACTTTGTTGACGAACAAGACGCCAGTCTCTCAATAAACACACCCTGTAATGTTCCCATAAACATGTCTGCCATTTCATTCTCTAACAAGGGAGGTTGTACTCGAGAAGCAATTTGACGCCACCTCTGGGCGTACTCTTTGAACCCTTCCTTAGCACTCTGAGACATTATCTGCAACTGGGTATGATTTGGAGCCATATCCAAATTATATTGATACTGTTTCACAAACGCCTCAGCTAAATCCTTCCAGCTTCAAATATTGACCCGACTCAGCTTCATGTACCATTCCAAGGAAGCTCCTACAAGACTATCCTAGAAGTAATACATCCACAACTTTTCATCATCTGTATGCGCAACAATCCTTCCCACAAAAGACTGAAGGTGAGTTTTCGGGCAAGTCGTACCGTTATACTTATCAAAAGCAGGGACCTTGAACTTGTAGGGAATTCTCACCCCTGGAACCAAGCCCAAATCAGTGATGTCAAACCCTAGAGAACTCTGAGACTGAATGACACGAATTTGCTCAGCCATCTCTTCAAATCTCCTATTCATGTCAATCCCCTGGCCTTCTGCCTCATCCAACAAAGTGAATTGTTCATCTTGCCCATCAATCTGCATGTTATGCACTCCATCATTGATAATAGTGACCCCTGGTTGCACCACAGGGATTTCAACATGACGGGCGCCAGCCCCATTACCTCCATATGTTGTCCCATTGTTCTTGGCCTGATTATTCTCTAGCATCTTGCGCAAGCGCTCTTGAGTTTGACCCATCCCAGCCATGAGGGTCATGAAGTTGTCTATTCTTGTCCTTAAATCAGCCAGATTCGCTTGCATCTGATCCATTGCTCTCTCTCTGTTCACCTTTGTAGGGTATCTGTGTACAGTTGACTGTCTCTGAACCTTCTTGGGAGCTATAGTGCCTGAAAGTGATATAAACGTTAGAAAACTGATGAACTACCAGCAAAATAACAAACACATTATATGCATGCAATGTAACTGTTCATGTTTCCATGTTCAGGTATTAACATGCCCCAGTTCTAGTATTTTTGACAGAAAGTACTCCAGATGGCCCTTTGTAGAAATTGACTTCCTATCACGAATTCTCTTTGAGAGGTATTCAGATCTTGATGGTTTTGGACAAACAGGTTTTAGCATACTCAGAAGATCAACATAGGAAACTATGATAATAATAAAATAAAGATCTTAAGAAGGCAAAAGTAACAACAATTTCCCGAAGGATTACAAGTCTTACAAATAAAGTGCGAGGAAAAATAAAATGAGATTCCTACAACAAGTCTGTAGGTAATCCAAAATACAAAAAAACTCTAAAATTCCAAACTACAAGAAGACTCTGGCTCCTCCTCTAAAAATCCCAACTCTGCCTTATCTTTCTTCACCCCAACCCTCAACTTGAGTTCTGCATTCTCCTTGAGTACCTCTTCTAAGGCTTGCTGACTCTGTGCCAACTGTTAGGTCTTTTACCTTCTTATCGTTTGAATTTTCTCCAATTCAACCTTCTGGTCTTGGAGCTGTAGTTGGTACGCCTTCTCTTTCTCTTCAAACTCCTTTTGATCTTTGCCTCTCATTTCCTTCAACCAAGTGATGGATTGTCTAGCCTCCCTAAGGGTCTTCTGAAGCTTCTTGTGCTCTGCTTCCCTTCTTGAGTCCATCAACCCTCTCCTTTGGAAATAAGCTTCCCTTCCAGCAAACTCTTTCTCTTTAGTTTCCTGGGCTACTTGTATTTTCTGGAGCTTCTCCTCCACTTCTACCTTAGAACGGACTACACGATGATACAAGCTAGCCATCTCCGTATTCTCAACTCTTAGTTCATGTATTAATGACTCCAACTTCTTGTAACTCTCAACAGAAATAGTGGCTTGAGCAGGTGTTTCTTTCAGATATAGTGGAGCCTCAACTGAAAATGGAAGGAAGAAAGCGTCAACCCTACCTTGTATCCGAGCAGCAAAAGGGGGATATGTCCTAGGGTCTACCTTTCCCAATTCTTTCTTTCCCTTACTCAATCTCACCTCCCAAGCCTGAAACGCCTGAGTGACTAACTTCTCATTCCCTTCCAAAGGTGCATACAGTGACTCCAAAATCTCTTCATCAGATGGAGGATCTTTCAAAGGGTAACCAAACTGTTTTCAAACCAACACAGGATTGTAATTGATCATCCCTCTCCTACCAAGCAAAGGTACATTGGGAAACTCTCCACAACTGATAATCATCTCTTTTCCGAATAAGTCTCTATTACTCCCCCATGCTATATCATATGAAGTAAAGCCCATCAATTTTCTAGCCCCTTTCCACTCTTGCTTCAGATCTTTGAACGTTCCTGACTTTGGAAGTTGTTTAGCGAACCAATTAGCGAATAAGGGTGCACAACAGTTTACAAATCCCTTTCTTCTCTCGTTCCTGTAATGAACGTTATAGTAGAAGTCCCCCAACAAAGTAGGTACTGGATTTTTCTGAATAAAAATGGAAATTTCCTCCTTACCAATTAACCCCTTCTCCCCTAGGAACAAACTAATCCCGTAAACCATCAAGGCCAGTAATGCATTGAATCCCTCCCACTTGTTCCCAAGAGCAAACAAATGATCCTCTGTTACTAGAAAGTCCAAGGCAATTCCCTTCCCTTCACTAGCTTCTAAACCCATCTTGATTCAGAGCACACTAAGGTGGCAAGCACTGGCTATGTCTGCATGTGAGGGAGCTCTCCCTGAAGCATAATAAGGAATACACTCTCCAATAGGAATCTTCAAGATGCTGGCAATTTCTTCCAAGGTAGGAACCAAGATATAATCTGGAAATACGAAGACTCGCAATTGAGGATCATAAAACTGCAGTAATGAATGGAAACTATCCCTCTGGTCAG
Organism: Lathyrus aphaca; assembly: GCA_963966055.1. Classification (NCBI taxonomy): domain Eukaryota; kingdom Viridiplantae; phylum Streptophyta; class Magnoliopsida; order Fabales; family Fabaceae; genus Lathyrus; species Lathyrus aphaca. The sequence continues at coordinate 27,980,928 of OZ014525.1, forward strand.
CAGTTGGTTTGTTTACATAACTCAAAACCTTCCCAAATTTCTTCCTGAAGTCTGCTAGAACCTTATCAGTCATCAAATCTATCAATTTCTGAATACTCTTAGTTTCCGGTTGTGGGAAAGTATAATGCATGTTCCTTTTTCTAGGTATCTCTTGGACTTCTGCCATCTGGAGAGATAATGAATACCAGAACTGGGGGCCAGATGCAAATAATTACCTGAAAATGACAACACAAACAATTAATGCAGGTATGATGCAATGTAGACATATGATCAACATCTAGGACTGTCTGGATACTGAATACTGGACCCAAGTGACCAAGAACCAAGATCCTCTGAATAAAGCCCCATGAACAAGAATTCAGTCTCAAATAAGCCCCAAATCAGATATCCGATGACTTAAGAACTCCAGAATCCATGTAACCATATCAAACCATAGGACTGTACCGGTAATGAGGTATGATGAGGTTAAGGGTTCCTGCAAACCTGTAAACCCCTCCCAATCTCACAGGTGTGCTCCGGGTTAAACATCACAGACTCTCAAAGCCAAATGGAAATAATACGTTCACCATTTCCGAGAAATGGCTCATGACCATATCAGGGAATCAGTTTGGCATTATGTACTACTCAGGGAGGTCTCAGCGTGAGTCCGGGAAAAACAAGCATCCTTTATAAGTTCCCAGCTTCGAGCGCTGAAATAGAGAAACAATAGTACATTCATCCCGAAGGGTACAATACTATCGTCATACGATCAAATGCTTTGACTGAGTTCCTATAAAAGAACCAGGCCATCCTATGCAAGTTCCCAGAGGGCCCTCGGGTGCAAATGGGTTTGCCACATAATGTGGTCTGCCACTGTCACCACTGGAGATAGTTGTTTCCACAAAGGTTCTCAATGATCAGTCCCTAGATGCACATAACTATCAAGGTCTTGTAATGATCCAGAAATATTCCGATATCAATACGTTCCCAAGACGGTCGCAAGTCTGGGCGTGGAACTCACTAATACCAACATATCAAGATGCCATGAAGCCAAAGTGGAACCACTCTAAGTCCTAGGATGCACTCGAGCCCCGGTTACGAGCTCATCTCACAGTAACCCCATCCCATAGAAAAAGGAAACCAGCACATCCAGACAGTCTAGTATAATATGATGCATGTGAGAATAAATATTGAAACTGTAAATAAAGTTGTAAATAAAACTGTAAATAAACAATAGTAAAATAAACACGCAACATCAAACAATCTATACCCAAAGAAACAGAAACACGCAAGCGCTAGGAGAGACTCTCAAGGGAAACCAGAGATTATGGGTTCAAGCCCCAGCAGAGTCGCCAGCTGTCGCTCCCTGGATTTCCATCCTGGTACAAACGCGAAAGTGGCGTGGAAAGAGGCAGAGTCGCCAGCCAGGCATTTTTATCCCGAAGGAACAGGAATGGTAATGCTGCACAAACCAGAAGAAAAGAAAGGAAGGACAAAGGTCATGCAAACCAAAGAGACTGAGTTCGGGAGTCGGTTATAACCTGGGAAGGTATTAGCACCCCAGATCGTTCGCCGTACTCGACGGGATCTACGCTTGCAAAGAAACTGTTTCAAAGGATGAAGAAAAGAAAGCTGCTGCAAAAAGAAAGACTGGAACTGGAGAAAAGAAAAGAAAGGGGGAAAATGTAGGGAAAATAAAAGAGTGTGCTCGAACGGGCCCTACCCCACTGCCTACGTACCTCATCTGGACATGAGGATAAGAGTCGTCGTAGTTCCCCTAACTAGGGGTGGAAAAAATTTCTTGTGTTTTAAGGCTTGAACTGCCTACGTCAATGCTCAGGTGTTGCTGGCTCGAACGACGAGTGCATTACCGTCTTGCAAAATGAGAAGTAAGAGCAATTTCGCACGTAAGTAGTGAGTGAGATGAGAAAAGAAGTCCCGAAGGAGAGACGCTTATTGTTTGTTTGTGTTTTTTATGAGTTTTTATGAGTGTGGCACAAGGAAGTGAACTCAAGCTCTTTTCCATGGAATGTGTACTAGCTACTACATTAGAAGATGGAATAATAGAACAAGCACACCAAGTAAGGATAATTTATCCAAGACTTGTTTCCAAGGGTTAGGGCCTAAGCTCACTAACTTGTTGAACTTATTAGGTGCTTTAGTGATTAAAATGAAGAAGTATTTTTTATGATTTTCTTGATGAAGATGACCTCATGATCAGATTTGTGCATCATGCTAGACAAGTGTACTATTCCAAGATGGAATGAATAACTATGCCTCATGGAATAAGGCTATTGCACAAGAAGTCACTTCTTTCTTTATTAAGGTGTTTTTTATGATTTGTATGAAGATGAGAAGAGAAAGAACCAAAGGAACAAAAGGTAAAAGTCTAATGGGGAAAGACTAAACCTAAAGTTATCATGCAAAGGTGGTCCTAAGGTTAGTGTGGTTTGAAGTCTATCCTAATGAAGAAGAAGGAAAGAAGAAGAAAAGAAGAGGAGAAGAAAGTTAGAGAACAACTTACTCCTCTAAAGGAGATAAGTTGCTTCTAAAGGGGGAAGATGAAGAGTTGAATCACAAGATGGCATAAGGCACATCAATAATCCAAAATAAAAAGCAAAGTAAAAAGAAGAGATGAAGAGTTGAAATGTGGATAAACATCCACACTTCACTTACCATTACACCTATAAATGCTAGCGAAATTTCCAGCACATATTCAGCACATCAATCAAATGCTAACATATCAATACAATTCATGGAATTAACATGTTCAAAGCTTCCAGAAAACAAAGTCATCAAACATGCCAAACTTTAAAAATGAATTCACGTGTCGAGAGAATGAAAGCATACATCAACCAACAAGCAAACTACTCTAAACAAACATATAAAATGATCACACAATGATCCATGGAGATTATGGCAAGTATGAGAAGCAAACAAACTCAAAACAGCCCAAAAATGCCATTCTACTTCAGTGTTAACTGGTTAACCAAAAGCGTTAACCGGTTAACCAACCTAAACCTGCAGCAAAGAAGTCAAAAAACAGACGCGTTAACTGGTTAACCTATAGCATTAACCGGTTAACACTGTGCGAACAACAACAAAAACCTGCAGAAAAAAGGCAGTCCCAACCATCTTATTCCAATAATCCACCAATAGTCCAACAATCAATTATGCATGGAATAACAAGATAAATTCACATTAATCAACCACAATTGTGTTCATGAACATTAACATGTAGATCCAATCACAAATTAATCAAACAATACAAGCAATTAGCACAAGCACATGGTGGATCTACAACACAAGCATGCAAATAAGCTAAAAACAGAGATGGATCTGAACTTAACCAACCTAAAAAGCTGAGATATGCTTTGGTAAGTGTTGTTCAAGCTGGAAATGATGAATCTCGCGGAAAACTTCGAAGATCCGGTGCTATTCTTCACACACAATGCAAAATAAAGGCAAGCAAAGGATCTTGATGCAAGAGCTTAGTTCCAAAAGCACTTCTAACCACCAAATCAGATTTGAACCAGTAGCAAAAAACCCAGCAAATGGATGCAAAGAAGCTAATGGATGAAGGTCTAGTTCCAAGATCAACAAATTTCAATGCAAAATTTGATGATCTTCAAGGAAGAGGAACTTTGAGTGATTTGGAAATTGGGAGAGAAAATGAGAGAATGGTGAGAGAATGTGAAAATTCAGAAATGAAAAGTGTGAATTATGAGATAGTTTTTTCTTGGTTTGGAGGGAAATGGGATAAATAGTCTCTAGGTTTGGGGCCCAAAAATTTGGTTTAGAGTCCCATAAAATGGTTTGGAGTTAGCTTAGAAAGGTGATTAAGATCTAGCTTTGGAATTAGGCTTGGTAAACTCTCTAGATCCTTATCCATAATTCCCAATTAACAGAAATAAAATCAGAAAAATGAAAAATTGAGCCAAAACAAGCATGCTTCTCTTGCTGGAAAATTCAAATTTTTGCCGCTGTTAACCGGTTAACCAAAAGCGTTAACCGGTTAACGCAGGAAAAATTTGAATTTTACCTCCTTTTGGTGGGAAACTCCAAGAATACATCTGTGCCAACCATTCCAATCTGATCTTGATTCTCAATCCTCCTAGAGCTTTGACCATGATACGGAGCTTGTACAAAAGGCCTTGTGAGCTTCCTGCCAGGTCACTTGGCTCTTGACTTTGACTTGCAAAAACGTGAGTTCCCATATGATTGATCATATGCCTTATGTTAGAACTTGTGAATGCTATGCTTCATTTTTCTATGCAAAAATTCTAAGTACATGACATGCTTATGATGCTTATGATATGATGATGATTCTAAAAAAGAAGAGGGCAAATTTGGGGTGTTACAATATCTTGAAGAAATTGTTTTGGTGGTCGGGTATGAAGAAAGATGTTGCAGATTTCGCAAAGGGTCAGGGAGGTAGTATAAACACCCCAAATTTGCCCTCACTAAGTTCACACCATGGCTTGTGATCTTTCATATTTGTATAAACATAAGCATATCATATCATATTGCATTTTTGCTTCACTACATTGGTTCAAGTTCATCTGCATCTAGGGTTTGTGATCTGAGCAATCCAAGATCCATATGAGCCAATCCAAAGGTCTCCAATCATCTCAAGAGGGTACATGTATGTTCAATCATCATATTTTATCCTCCAAAGATCAAAGAAGTCAAAGAATCACAAGAACTGAGAAAGCATGGAAGCTGAGCTAGGGTTTAACTACACAGATGACCTAAAATTAGGGTTTTGGTTTCAGAGGCCATAACTCCAAATTATTTGATCATTCTTGTTTCTATTGGTCTCAATATGATATAAGGATCATACATACCAAGTTTGATGAAGAAATTCATTGTGGAAGTCATCTGATCACTGGGTAACTTCCTGAGCAAGTCAGAGCAAAATCAGGGCATCTGAGGCCCCCCAACATGGAACCAAAGTGGATTTTTCATCAAATTGAAGTTATATGGTCTTTATTTGATCATTGAAGTGCTTATAAGTTCACAAATTTGAAGAAAAGTGAGCAAAACCAAAAGTTGCCAAAAATGGAAATGACTTGTAATGTAAACTTTCCATTTTGGGAAAGTTTTTCAACCTCCTCTTTCTCAACCAAAAATGCTTCAAATGAAAAATTGTTGGTCATGAAAGTTGTAGATTAGATCATTCCCTTTTCAAAAAGTACAAGAACAAGATCTAATTCATTTTAGAACTCAAGTTATGGCTTTCCAAAGTTGGAAAAAATCACATAATTTAATGTTTCATGCCAAAGAGGGATTTTTGCAATTTCAAGCTTCAAGCTTCTTAATGATTTCTAATGCATTCCAATACATCATATTATGATCACACAGCACATTTGGACCAAAATTCACAAATTTTCATGCCTTGTATCACAAGCTTCCATAAGCCATTTTTCATAAATTCTCAAAAGAGGGATTCTTGCAAGAATGATTCCTAAGGGTTGGTTTGGTTTCTAAATGATCTCAAAGCATCACAATAACATCATGTAACACTTTATGACCTGAATTCAGCTTGGAATGAGACATGTCCATGACCAAAAATCTTAAAGTGCAACAAGTTGTGAAAATACAAAACATGTGACATCTCACCATCCATCCACTTCTGATCACTCTAAATCATCCCATGGCCATCCTTGAAGACAGCTGAACTCAGAGCAGCCCTAAGATAGCTTCTGTCATGGCCCATGCTTGAAGTACACCAACTATTGACTTTTTGGCCAATTGCTCCATACCATTCCCACAGTGCATGCCAAGTCTTCTGACCCATTCCAATAGTTTAGGGATTGTATAAGGATCATAAAACAAGCCTCACACAAGCTCAGACCCCATACACAATCAGATTGCACAAAACTTGAAAAAACCTTCCCTTCTTCGATTCTCTCAAACCAGCCATCAAACTTCAAAATTTTCTTCACCAACAAGTCACACATCACCCATAGAACACAAACCAACCATTGGAATAGCCTAAAACATCACATACACAAACCTCAAATTCTGCTACACCAGAACTGGAACTTTCAAACTAGCCAATCTCCAAGCTTTTCAAGCTTCACATCATCCTCAGGAGGTTCATTGAAGCTGACTTGCACGAAGAAGAAGGTCAGAAAGCCCAGAATTCGAAAGCTCAACCTCAGGTAACATGATGAACAATTTTTCCAGAACCTTGTTTTCTTGTTAAAATGTTGTTCTATATGTTGCCCTGATCATGGGGATGTGTATATTTTCGAAAATGAGCCAGAAACAAGCATGAATTGAACCTCTGAAACTTTGACCTAATTTTTGTTCTTCTTCGATTCTCTTCATTCACGCATGATTAGTTGTTTTTGTTGCTGGATTTAAGTTTGTTGATAGTTAAGGATCATTTCTGGAGCTTGTGGTGAGTTTTTGTGGGGTTTTGAGAGGTTCAGGGAGGGAGTCTGGCCGGAGAAGATGACCGGAGGTCTTCTCCGGCCGCCGGAAGATCATTAGGGCATAATTTCTGATTATCTAGGTTAGTTTAAATCTGGGCCATTAGATAATGTTTCTCGCGTGTGTGGACGGCCCAGATGTTTCATTAGTCACTAATCCTTTAATTAATTAATTAAATTAGGTTTAATTAGGTTAATTTAATCAGAGTGGATCTCAACCCTTAGATCATGCGCCAGTCAACATTCTCAACCCTAGTTTGAATTTGGACCTTCAGATCCTCATACTTTTCATTTTTTATCATTTTATTTTATTTTTCTTTCTATTTCTTTTCACGTAATTATTAAAAATAGTAAAAATGATCAAAAAATTCTGAAATTTTTTATCAAACATTTTATAAATTTTCAGAAACCAAAAATATTTTTATTATTAATTTTTGCATTAAAAAAGTATTTTTTAAATCATTTAAATGTTTTATTTAATTAATTAATGAAAATTAATTAATAAAAAATACATTTAAGTATTTAAAAATCACCAAAAAAATCAGAGATCATTATTAGACATTTAGAAACATTTACAAACTCACCATACAAATTTCTTTTTGGTTTTGATCATGCTTTGACATTTTTCAATGAATTAGGGTTCTTAAAATTGTTCATTTTCTAACCCTAACTTCAAAAATTCATAAATTTTAAACCAAGTTGTTTTTGCATTGTTCTATGCATGCTTAATAGTTTCTTAAAACATTTTTGTTTCATTTTTATCTTTCATTTTCAATTTGTTTGACATTTTGCATTGAGGATCACCCAAAAAACCCTAGAAACTTAGGAAATTCATAACTCCTTCTAGGTTTAGCTTCTGACCTCCCCCTTTGGATGGTAACCTAGTATAGGTTTAGGGCTCCTTTGAGTGCGTTTTCAATTTTTTATCATGTCATTTTCTTCTGTCTTTGCCATTTGCATCTCATGTTGTATGAAAACCCTAATTTCTCATCTTCATTTGCATTCATCTTGTGTATGCTTGTATCCATGAACTTGCCATGACATTTTATGCATTCACATGACTTACAAGACATCTTAGGACACTTTAGAATCATGTTTGATCATTGCATCATCCATTTGCCATGTTATTCTTTCATTTCATTTCATGTGCATTCATGAACTTTCATGCTTCTTACATGTCTCATTTGCATCTTCATTACTTACATGATCATTTGCATAGCTTGACATTTGCAACATCTCTTAGCATCATTTGCATCATGAACATGCTTCTGGTTTTGGTTTTCATCCATTTCATTTTCATTTCATTTCATTTCCTTTTACTAACTTTTCAGGTGGTAAGTTACTTTGAGAAGTGAATTTGCCTTCACTTCTTACAATATCTTCTCATCTCTCTTATGCATTCATTGCTGCATTTTATATTTGTATTAGAGTGAGCTTGCTCATTCATGTTCCTTCTTCATCTTCTTTCTTCAAGCAACTTATCTTCTTAAGTGAAGTAAGTTGACTTGCTTCTTCTGCTTCTCCTCCCTTCTTCTGCTTCTTCCTTGGTGGCTCTCCTTGAGGATCTCTTGCAAGCCTCATAAACCCTAGGAATACCCAAGCATGATAACAATTAGGGTTTGATTAGTCCTCCATTAGTTTTACCTTTGTGTCATCTTTTGTGTCTTCTCTTTTCATCTCATAATCAGGGACTAAACCTTCAAGGTTTTAAGGCTTTATGATTAAGATTATGCATGCATCCTTCTCTTAGGATGGAGTGTATAACTTTAGTCCTAAGTGTTAAACCCTTAATGTGTTTAAATCCTTTGATCAATTCATCTGATAATCACTAAGACACCAAGCTTGTAACTTGGGCCTTGCATTAGGGTTCTAATTCTTCCTTAATTGGTTAAGAAGGACTAACCCTATTGTTAATGGACAAATCCCCCTCAAGTTGTCTTACAAACCATAAAATCCACTTCTTAATCTTACCATTAACTAAAACCCATTTTAATAAAGGCTTTGTTTTGTCATGAGGTTAATCCCTAATCATGGATTAAGTTGAGGAGCATTTCTCAACTTAAATGTTCTCATCTATTATCCTTCTATTAGGATGGTGTAATGGGTCCATTAAATCCTTGATTATGGCTTAAACTCATTACTTAACACTAAACAAAAACTCCAAAAAACATCTAAATAAATGCAAGTAGGTTAATGATCTTAATCCTACATCATGATGATTAAGTGTGAGGTTCTTACTTCATACTTAAGGTATTCTCATTACCCCTAATCAGAGGGAGGATGTGATGAGTTTACTAACCCTTGGTTTAGGCTTAAGCTCATTTTCTTATAACAAACTCCAAAACCAATAAAAGATTGAAAACACAAAAACAAACAATAATCATCTCCTCCAGGATTCTTTTCTCATCTCATTCACTCATAAATGAGAACTTGCTTCTTCCGTCTAATGCAAGACAATTAGCACCTGAGCCAGACAGGTCGTACACTTGAGCATAGACAAGTAAGCAGTTCATCAGTCAATTTATCTTTCAGTCTCTTTGAGTCGAACTACGATGTTCTGACTTCCTTATTGCACGAGAGGATATGTAGGCATAATTTAACAGTTATCGAACAAAAGTCTCTGTATATTCCCTCTCTTCCAGCATCATTCTTTAAGCCTCTTTGTCCTGAGCATTGCACTCTTTCCTTACACTGACACTCCTTTATTTCACTTCACATTTCTTTTGCACTGACACTTGTATTCTTTTCCAGCTTTTGCACACATAATATCACTGACACTACCCCTTTAAACACAAACTTTCAAGCATGGATCCCGTCGAGTACGGCGGACAATCTGGGTGCTAATACCTTCCCGGATTGTAACCAACCCCTTTTCTCAGTTTCTCTTGTTCGCGACTATCTTATCCATCTTTTCCTAGGTTTATGCAGCATTACCTTTCCTTCGGGATAAAAATGCCTAGTTGGCGACTCTTTTCAGTTCACCCTCGTGTTCTCTCCTTTTGCCGACCATTCGCATCTGTACCCCTTCTGACCAGGTGTCATTTGGTGGGAGCGACAACTTGACGACTCTGTTGGGGACCCTTGTACTGCAACCAGGGCTTCTGGTTCTTTTTGTGGGTTCCTCCTAGTGCTTGTTTGATTTGTGTTTACTGGGGTGTTAGGTGCTAATTGTGTTTATTTATTTTCTTTATTTATTGCTTTCTGTACAACTTTATTTATTGCTTTGTTTTATAGTCTTATGCATATTTCATACTGTCATTATCACTGTGCTGGATCTGGTTTTCTTTGGTGGGTGGGGTTCCACTGAGTGATTAAGGTCCTATACCTAGGACCTGAGTGACACCTAGGATAGAGTGGTTCATGTTCTTTCCCATTCCATTTCGGTCTGGTGCGGGAATATGAAACACGGTTGAGATGTGGGTTTCTTCTTGAGAACTCTGTGCTACAGATTTCCTGTAGTGCTTGGGCTATCTGGGAAGCCTGCTAAGTCTGGATGACCTTTATTTTGACCTTCAGAATCTGGGGTGAATTAGAGGAGGATCTTTTATGGTCATTGTAAATGCTGTACCTCCGGGTTAGAAGTGTTTACACTTCTCATAACTGATCCAAGTCTGAGGATCTTTGTTCTAGAACATTACATGTGAGGGGGTTGGGTTGTTTACAGGTTTGCAGGAACCCTTGGCCACATCATACCCTGTTACTATTTTGTTTAAGAATACTTCACTTTGGATAGTTCTTGTGATTAACCCTGGACATGTGACTCTTTATTTGAGTCCCCCACCCTGGTTACTGGATTTCTGAGCCTCCATCCGGACCTTTGAACATACATGGATCTTATACCAAGACAGATAATCATATCCAGATCTTGATCACAAACCCTTGCATATCATTTGCATAAATCATCATTGCATCATTTAACATTTGTTTATTTGTTTTTCAGGGTATCCACCTCATTATATCTTGGTTTGGTTTTGACCCCTTCTACTGCTTAGACCTCTGCTTCAGTTATCTTCTTCAGTATCTGCTTCAGTTATCTCCTTCAGCACCTCTATCAGTCTATCAGAGACTCACCTGCATCAGTCTGTCAGAGACTTACCTCCAACTCCTCAGTCAGTAATCTTTATCAGCATTTGACTTCAGTTTTCTTCATCAGCACTCATGGATATTCCAAGGAAGAGCAACATATCTTACCACTTTTTTGAGCCCATATTGACTGGTATCAGGCGGATCCAGTTACTCATCACACCTGACCACACCCCACTGTTCAGAGAGCACTATGAGGGTATTTTGGACATGGTTATGGACCTTGATTCTTCTCAGAGAAGCATGATCCACACATGCTTGCAGTTTTATGACCCTCCACTTAGATGCTTCAATTTTCCAGACTTTCAGATAGGGCCTCTGTTGGAAGAGTTTTCTTTGTTGATTGGAGTGCCTATCAGAGGAGGGATCCCTTTTAATCCAGAGATGACTGCTCCCAGAAGTGAAGAGATAGCAAAGGCATTGTACTTGGAGCCTGCCCTTATTGAGCAAAGCATGACAACAAAAGCTGGGATTCCTGGTTTACATCTGGACTTCTTGATTTCTCAAGCCATCCTGAAGGCTACAGTGGGAGAATGGAGGGCAGTCTGTGCACTTTTAGCCCTCAGCATATATGGGGCTATATTGTTTGCAGATGAGCCTAAATTTGTAAGTAAGAATGCCATCCACCTGTTTCTGCTGAGGAATCCAGTGCCTACATTGCTAGGGGATTTTTACTACGCCATCCATCAGAGAAATGAAAAACAAAGAGGGAAGTTGGTCAGATGCTGTGCTCCCTTGTTCTACTCTTGGCTACTCAGGCACCTGCCTAAATCAGATGTTTTCTTGAACCCACACCAGCAGAAGAATTGGGCCAAGAGGTTCATTGCCTTAACATTAGATGATATCAGATGGTGCACCCAGAGCACCAAAGGCAATGATATTATTACCAGCTGCGGGCAATACCCTAATGTGCCTCTGATAGGAGTAAAAGGTTGCATCAATTACAACCCTTTACTGTTTAAGAGACAATTGGGATATGCCTTAGTTCACCCTCCCAGAGGACAGGATCTAGCTGAGACCCTATACTGTGAAGTGCAACCTAATTCAGCTATTGTTAGGCAAGCTGCCTGGGCTTGGGATAACATCCAGACCAAAGGGACAACCATACTTGGAAGGTGTAACAATGTTGCTTCAGCTCAGTACTATGACTGGTCCCGTATTAGAGCTCCGATTACCAGGATGCCTTTCACCTTGGGAGACACACCTGGACCTTCTACAGTACAGCCTGCAACAACTGTTAGCCTGGAGGAATTTGAAAAGCTGAAAGAGAGGAATAATCAGCTATCTGAAGCCCTGAAGAAGACTCTTTGGGAAAGGAATGACGGTCGCCTGGACATTGAGAGATTGGAAAGACTCAAGACTGAGCATCTTACCAAGATTGAAAGGACAGATGACTATATAAGGAAAGCAAGAGCAGGAGAATAGATATTGAAGAATGCCTGCAAGGAGGCCAAGATTCAAAAAGCTAGGGCTGAGCATTACCTGGAGGAAAGCCAGGCTAGATGGATCAGGATCACCGAAGCCCGTACACAAGAGGACCATAGGACTCAAGCCAAGATTGAGCAACTGGAGGCCAATGAGAAGAATCAGCAGGAAGCTTTGTTGGCAGCTTAGAAGGAAATATCAGAGTTAAAACTCCGGGCGGGGTTAAAAAGATCAAAGGATCAGGACAGGCATAAGAAGCTGACTAATGCCATTGCTACCAGGAACCTCCTCATTAGGACCATTACAGAGCACCCAACTGGTCCGGTGACTGAGGCACTCCTGAAGGAAGTCAGGGAAGATGACTATGGATTGGATGTCTGATTCCTTTTGCTTGTATTTCTTTTCTTTTGATGTACTTTTCCTTTTTGTTGTATTTTTGACCCACCATGGGCACGTATTGTAAACAGACTATGTATTTTCATCATTTGTAATATATCAGTTTGTTTTATTTTGGTGGGCTTTCTCTCAACATCATCAAGCATCTCCTCGAGGTCTGGAAAGGTCAAAACCAAGAACCAAACTGGATACCTTGGAAAACAAATAAGCATACTGCATTGCATACTAACATTTTCTTTGTTTTGTAGGTTTTTGTTTATTATTTTGTTTCTCACTTTGTTGTGCTTTCAGGAAACATTGCTCGTCGCAGAGTGTTCCCTGTCAACCGCACACACCGGTACCCAACGCGTAACAACCTTCCAGGCATTCAGATGGAGCAGGTACAGCAGGACCTGAATGAAGTGAGAAATCAGATGGTAAATGAAAGGGTCGAAATGAGAAACCAAATGACCTAGTTTATGGCTGTGATGACTGGCTTAGCCCAGAGCCAAGAAAGGCTGAGAGAGCTGGTAGAAAGACAGACACCTGAAGAACCCCACCTTGGGACAGGAGGAACCATCAATAATGAACGAGGACAGCCCCGTATCGACCCACCAGAGTATGGGCCCCATTTGAACCCAGATGTTAATATCCCAAGAAATGTTCAAGGTAATACTGCTGGGGGCAGAATCCTGCAGGAGGATCCCCAAGAAGAACAATTCACTGTTATTGGAGTTGGGGATGAGGTGTATGACAAAAGACTGGATGAGATTGCTGAAAAGCTGAGGTGTTTGGAATCCCAAAATTCCTTAGGCTTTGACGTAATGGATATGAGGCTGGTAGATGGGGTGAGGATTCCCCAAAAATTCAAACCCCCTTGCTTTGAGAAATATAATGGTACCTCCTGCCCGCGTACTCATCTGCAATCCTTCTTAGGAAGAATCAAGGCTTATACCATGGATGAGAAGTTATGGATGTTCTATTTTGAGGACAGCCTGACTGGAGCATCAAGAGAATGGTATTCGCATCTGACAAGGGCCACTATAAGGTGTTGGAAATACTTGGCCGAAGCCTTCATCCGGCAATACCAGTACAACCTAGACATGGCCCCCAATAGAACTCTTCTAATGGGCATGTCTCAGTCTTCAAGGGAGAGCTTTCGGGATTATGCTCAGAGGTGGAGACAGCTTGCTGCTGCTGTCCAGCCACCCATGTCAGAAAGAGAGATGGCTGACATGTTTATGAACACCTTGCAGGGAACTTATATTGATAGACTTGCTGCTTTCTCTTCTACCAGTTTCACTGATGTAGTTATAGCTGGTGAGAGAATTGAGAGTCTTTTGAAGATGGGCAAAATCTCTGACAATGGTGCAAGTTCCTCCAGCAACCCCAAAAAACCTTTTGCAGGACCCCGAAGGGCGGGTGAAACAAATACTGTCCATGCAAGCAGGGGCAGACCCCAGTATTCTCACAGATCCATAGCAGCTGTTACCATCCCGGCTCCAGTTCCACAATAACCATCATATCCTCAACAACAAAAAAAACATCACTATCAGCAGCAATCTCACTTTCTGAAACAAAGAACGTACAACAATAACAACAACCACCAACAGCAGTGCCCCTTCCAACAGAGGCCATCTCAAGCAAATAGGGTGATTGACCCTATCCCTATGCCTTATGCTGCCTTACTGCCACAACTCCTGAAGCTTAACTTGGTTGAGTTAAGGACGTTGGCTCCACCAGATCCTCTCAATCTCCCGAAGAATTATGATGCTAATTCCAGGTGTGCCTTTCACTCCAATGCACCTGGTCACAATACTGAGAAATGTAGAGCCTTGCAAATGAAGGTTCAAGATCTGGTCGATTCCAAAGCTCTCAATTTCGCACCTTCTCCAAATGTTAACAAAAATCCTATGCCTAATCATGGTGGGCCAAGGATTAATGCCATAGAGGAAGATCAACCATTTGCACTGATTGACAATGTTACACAGATTCAAACACCGCTGGCTGAAGTCAAAGCTCAACTTTTAAGATGCCAAGTGTTCCCGGGCTGTGGGGCCTGCTGCGAATTGTGCAAAACTACTATTAATGGTTGCGAGAAGCTAAGGCTTAGCATAGATGGCCTCATCAGAGATGGAATCTTGCAAATTACCACAACAACTCCTTCAACAACTCTTTCTTCATCAACAATGGATTCTCCTACAACATCAACAATCCTTTCTTCAGCAACAATAGATACTCCTACAACAGCAACAACTATCATCCCCACTGATTCATCAACAACATCAGCAATCATTCCATCCATTATTTCAACAGATCAGAGTTCAGCAACATTTTCTTCTACAACATCAACACCCATTTTATCAACGGAAACACCTACAACACCAGCAAACATTAATGAAGATGTCTCAACGGTCACGATCTATTATGACTCAGCAAATGTTCATCCCAACAACAATTTCCAACAACTAACTGCAACACCTCCTTTCCGATCTCCAGTTACAATCTACTACGACCCGCACACCATCACAGTTCCTTCCACTGCAGCAATCAGTCCGGTCACTATTACGGTACATGGACCTGTTCCTTATGAAAGCAATAATGCCATACCTTGGCACTATGGTTCCGATCTCTACTGCGACGGAAAGAAAATCACTCTAGATTCATCAACCTCCTCACCACAAGTTGACAATGTTGGGGGAGGCGGAGGCTTCACCAGAAGCGGATGCCTTTTTGCGTCATAAACACTGAGACCCAATGCTGAAGCAGAAGCTGCTGCTAAGGCAAAAGGGAAGAATGTGGTACTTGAAGATCCAACTGCTAAAGAAACTCCGAAGACGTCTTTTGAACAAGAGGTAGACGATTTCATGAGAATAATCAAAAAGAGTGATTACAAAGTTGAAATTCTGGTATGACAGACTCAGATGTCGAATATGATGTTGAGACATCTTATCTGTTACTTATAAACATGGTAAGGCATACATATCAGTACTTAAATAATTCTGATATATCAGAGTCAAACATGCTTCAGGATGTTGGGACATCTGATAGGACATTCAGTTCAGGTACTGCATAAAACATAAAAGATATAAAGAACACAACAGATTTGTTAACCCAGTTCAGTGTATAACCACACTTACATCTGGAGGCTACCAAGCCAGGAGGAAATCCACTATAAGTAATATTAATTCTAGACTTAAACCACCCTGTTTAATCTATCACTTAATAACTACCCAATGCAATTTCTACCTAAGACACAACTTAGATAAGAGTACCCTACTCACTCCCCCTCAATCACACAGTGATCTTGTTTACAAGTTTAATAAAATTGAAGTCATACTTCAAACAAAACAGCTTGATCTTACTTCACAGTTTCAATCAAGTCACAAAACTTCTCTTGCTTACAAGCTTCGAGAATCACAAGTGAAACAGCCACAATAGAGTTACTTGTTATGCACGGCTGACACAAGGACACAACCCTAATAATGTTTACATTTTCGGTTGATTGGGTTGAATCTAAACTAGGTTACAAGGTTTCTTTTATAACCTATTCCCAACTGGATTTGGGCCTAAACAATCACAACAATAGCTGCTACAAATATGCAGAAATATCTGCTACAAATATTCCAAAAGATCTTCAACTCCTAAAATATCTCTAAATATAGAAACCTATATTTTTCAATATTTCTCTTCAATTTAAATTGAGTCTTTAAGATCTTCTAAATCAGCACCACATATGATTGCATAATATCTCCAGAATATTCTGCATAATTCAGATCTGATAAATCCAATGTCATCACCTTGAATTAGGGTTTGTTACTTCCTAGATTCTAGGTGATTTATTTCATCTGATTATGCTGAAGTTTCATAACAACTCTTCCTACAGATGCGCCTTGTTCTGTTTTTGTCCATCATTAATTAATTCCATATAACTCTCCTTAAATATCTCTGATCAGTTAGTCATTAATTAATTCTGGTAGCAGGTTTGAGATGTCTCAACATCTGTTGGGACATCCTGAAAAACTGAACTTACTTCATTTACTGATACAATGTCACAACATCTGATGTGACATCCTGTAAACTGAACTTATTCCATTAACTGATACAATGTCCTAACATCTGGTGTGACATCCTGATATCTTGACTTAAGTTCATTAACTGTTACTCTGTTTGACAGTGTCACAACATCTGGTGTGACATCCTGAACTAAGTTCATCACTTCTTGTTTGATATCTATATGTAACATATGACAGTAATGTTGTCATGACAGTTGCAGATGTTTCAACATTCTCTTTGACATTTGTCATGACATTTGCAGATGTTTCAACATCTTCTTTGACATCTGTCTGTAACATATGACAGTAATTCTGTCATGACATTTGCAGATGTTTCAACATCTTCTTTGACATCTGTCTATAACATATGACAGTAATTCTGTCATGATATTTGCAGATGTTTCAACATCTTCTTTGACATCTGACTGTAACATATGACAACATCTGTTGGGACATCCTGAATTAAGTTCTTATACTCTGTTTAATAATGTCCCAACATCTGATAGGACATTCTGAACTGAATTCAACATCTTCTTTGACAACTTCCACATTTATCTGTGCCACCATGTCAGGACATCATGTTTGACATGTTCTTCCAGAGTCTATACCATGTTAATATGGAACTTCTTATTCAACATTTTCCAGCCATATTAGTTTTACCAAACATAATGCCAATCATAGAATAATAGCATTAACAAAAGTGGTGGACCAACTTCATCAGACACCCTCCAAAATCTCTATATTATCACTGTTAATGTGTTCCGAAGCCCATAGGAATGCATTGTTGAAGGTCCTGCACGCAGCATATGTGCCGGAAGAGATTACGGTTAATCAGCTGGAAACTGTGGTTGCAAATGTTAACACCAGTCATGGACTGGGCTTCACAAATGCTGATTTAACAATGGAGGGACGCAACCATAACAAGGATTTACATATCACCTTAGAGTGCAAAGGTGCTGTCCTTTCTCATGTGCTGGTGGACACTGGGTCTTCGCTCAATGTTCTCCCAAAGAAAGCCTTGGTGAAGCTAGAGTATGATGGTTTGGCGTTGCGTCCAAGTAACTTGGTGGTGAGAGCATTTGATGGATCTAAGAGATCAGTGCTTGGGGAGATTGATATGCCTGTGTTGATTGGCCCGCAGACCTTTAAAACTACCTTCTTTGTGATGGACATACAACCGGCCTACAACTGTCTGTTGGGTAGACCCTGGATTCACGCTGCTGGCGCTGTTACATCTACCCTTCACCAGAAGTTAAAATTTGAGTGGGAAGGCCAGATCATCACAATCTGCGGGGAGGAAGACATTTTTGTTAGCCAGCTGGCTACTTATAAGTATATAGAGATGGATGGGGAGATCCATGAGACTATGAGTCAGGGGTTTGAGGCCTTTAACATTAATGAAGCAACTGTTGTATCTGGAACTTCCATCACTTCATACCAACAGGCCTGGAAGGTTGTTGAGGAGGGTACCGCTCAAGGCTGGGGCAAACTGCTGCCAGTTGAAAAGAAAGAAGACAGATTCAGGTTGGGTTACAGACCAACTCGACAAGATCAACCAGAGGATGCAACGGAGCCCAAGTTTGTCAGCGGGGGAATGCTCACCCCGGATGCTGTGAACAGTCTGGAAGACGAGGAAGAAGACGAACGCAACCTGTAAAACTGGATACGTCCAAAGGTCCCGGGGAACCAAGTCTCAAACTGGTCTTCCCAGGAAATTATAAGAGTTACTCCTGCAGAGTAATTATTATTTCCTGTCTTTAAGCATGCATCAAGTCCTGCATCTTGCCCAAGATGTCAGGGCTCATTTTGTAATCGGGCCATCTTGTATTTTGTGCAAACGATTAATTAATGAATATCAGGACATCTTTTGCAAATGAGGCTCTTTTTTTTTCCGCTCACTGTTTTTCATTTTTCATTTTTTGTACAAAAATAAAATGGCAATGTTTTTCAAAATAATAACTTCATTTTCACTTTTTCTAAGCAAGATAAAATTGATCACTAAAACGAACCAATCTCAACCCTTGCAGAGATAATCCTCTAGATTGCACCGACAACATCACTGCTATGACCTTGTATGACTTCGACAATCCAATTAATCAAGCTGATGAAGGGGTTGAAGAAGACTATGAGTTACCTGAAGAGTTAGCCAGGTTGTTGAGGCAAGAAGAGACAGTGATCACTCCTCATCAGGAGGAAGTTGAGACAGTTAATCTTGGTACAAAAGAAGACTTGAAAGAAGTGAAGATCGGGGCCTGTCTGCAAGATTCAGTGAAAGAACAACTTATTGACATGCTGCGAGAGTATGTTGATGTCTTTGCTTGGTCTTATCAGGATATGCCAGGTCTGGATACCGACATTGTTATGCACAAGCTGCCTCTAAAGGAAGACTGTCCTCCAGTAAAACAGAAGCTGCGCCGTACTCGTCCGGATATGGCCATGAAGATAAAAGAAGAGGTACAAAAACAGTGGGACGCCGGTTTCCTTGCTGTAACTAGTTACCCGCCGTGGGTTGCTAACATTGTACCTGTGCCTAAGAAGGATGGCAAAGTACAGATGCGTGTGGATTACCAGGATCTGAACAGTGCCATCCCGAAAGATGACTTCCCATTACCTCACATTGATGTGTTGGTCGACAACACAGCTCAGTTCTCGGTGTTCTCCTTCATGGATGGATTTTCAGGATACAATCAGATCAAGATGTCACCTGAAGACATGGAAAAGACAACTTTCATCACACCCTGGGGCACATTCTGTTATAAGGTAATGCCATTCGGACTGAAGAATGCTGGTGCCACTTATCAACGGGCTATGGTAACATTATTCCACGACATGATCCACAAAGAAATCGAATGTTACGTGGATGACATGATTGCCAAGTCCCTCACAGAAGAAGATCACCTGGTGAATTTGCTGAAGTTGTTCAAGCGTATGAGAAAGTATCAACTGAAGCTAAACCCCAACAAATGCACATTCGGGGTACGATCTGGTAAGCTGCTGGGATTTATTGTAAGTGAAAAGGGAATTGAAGTTGACCCTGACAAAGTCAAAGCCATTCAAGAGATGCCTGCACCAAAGACTGAAAAAGAAGTTCGGGGGTTCCTAGGTAGATTGAACTACATTTCACGGTTCATATCTCACCTTACAACAACCTGTGAGCCCTTGTTCAAGCTGTTAAGAAAAGAACAAACTGTCAGGTGGAATGAAGACTGCCAAAGGGCTTTTGACAAAATCAAGGAATAATTACAAGAGCCTCCAATCCTTATGCCTCCAGTTGAAGGAAGACCTCTAATAATGTACTTGACAGTATTAGAAGAGTCAATGGGGTGTGTGCTGGGCCAACATGACGAGTCTGGTCGAAAAGAGTATGCAATATACTACCTAAGCAAAAAGTTTACCGACTGTGAACAACGTTATTCACTGCTCGAGAAAACTTGATGTGCTTTAGCGTGGGCTGCTCGCCGACTAAGGCAGTATATGTTGACCTTCACTACCTTGTTGATATCCAAGATGGACCTAGTCAAGTACATATTTAAGAAGCCAGCACTTAACGGATGGGTTGCAAGATGGCAAATGATTTTCACAGAATATGACATTCAATACACATCTCAAAAGGCCATCAAGGGCAGTGTATTGTCTGACTATCTTGCCGAGCAACCCATTGATGATTACCAACCTATGAGATTTGACATCCCTGATGAAGACATCATGTTCTTGAAAGCAAAAGATCATGAAGAGCCTATTCACACTGAAGGGCCCGACCCAGAAGAAGAATGGACAATGATGTTTGATGGGGCTGTTAATATGAATGGTTGTGGAGTTGGTGCAGTACTTATTACACCTAAAGGAGTTCACATGCCTTTCTCGGCAAAACTCACTTTTAACTGCACTAACAACGAAGCTGAATACGAAGCCTGTATCATGGGTCTTGAGGAAGCCATTGACCTCAGGATTAAGACTTTAACTGTGTTCGGAGATTCAACTTTGGTAATCAATCAAACCAATGGCAAATGGTACACTCACCAGGAGCATCTGATTCCGTACCGGGATTATACGAGGAGATTACTAACTTTCTTCACCACAGTCAAACTTGAGTATATCCCTCGAGATGAAAATCAGTTTGCAGATGCTCTGGATACCATTTCCTCCATGATCAAAGTTCAAGCTGCCAACTTTGTACCTCGAATTTCAGTATCCAGACTTGACAGACCAGCATACGTATTCTCAGTAGACATTGCTAAAGATGATAAGCCTTGGTTCTATGACATCAAATGCTTCTTAGAGGATCAAACATACCCACCTGGGGCATCGTCCAATGATAAGAAGACACTAAGAAGGCTGGCTGGTAGTTTCTTCCTGAATGCTGATGGTTCCTTGTACAAGCGAAACTTTGACATGGTTCTTCTCAGATGTGTTGATAAGGCAGAAGCAGACTTGCTGATGCACGAGGTGCATGAAGGATCTTTTGGTACCCATGCTGGAGGACATGCAATGGCTAAGAAATTGCTAAGATCAAGTTACTACTGGATCACAATGGATGCAGACTGTTGTGCTTATGCCAGAAAGTGCCACAAATGCCAGATCTATGCAGACAAGGTGCATATACCTCCGAACCCTTTGAATGTGATGTCTTCACCTTGGCCCTTTGCCATGTGGGGCATTGATATGATCGGAAAGATTGAACCGACTGCTTCAAATGGCCACAGATTCATCCTGGTAGCCATTGATTACTTCACCAAATGGGTTGAAGCAGCTTCATATGCAAACGTCACCAGGCAAGTGGTAGCCCGATTCTTGAAGAGAGACATCATCTGTTGGTATGGAGTACCCGAGCGAATCATTATTGATAATGGTTCTAACTTGAACAACAAAATGATGGCAGAACTGTGCCGGGACTTCAAAATTCAACATCACAATTCTTCTCCTTACAAGCCAAAGATGAATGGCGCTGTTGAGGCAGCTAACAAGAATATCAAGAAGATTGTGCAAAAGATGGTGGTCACATACAAAGACTGGCATGAAATGCTACCATTTGCCTTGCATGGGTACCGTACCTCAATCAGAACATCCACTAGGGCAACACCATATCAGCTTGTATATGGTATGGAGGCAGTCCTACATGTTGAAGTTGAATTACCCTCCTTACGGGTACTGATGGATGTCAGGTTGAACGAAGTAGAATGAGTCCGATCTCGGTACAATCAACTGAATCTGATCGAAGAAAAGAGATTAGCTGCAATCTGTCATTTATATCAGAAAAGAATGAAGAAAGCCTTTGATCAGAAAGTCAGGCTTCGGGAATACCAAGTGGGAGATCTTGTGCTGAAAAGACTCCTCCCTCCTCATACAGACCACAGGGGCAAGTGGACTCCGAATTATGATGGCCCATTCATAGTAAAGAAGGTTTTCTCTGGTGGAGCACTGATGCTCACTACTATGGATGGTGAAGATTTCCCATCCCCTGTAAATTCAGATGCAGTTAAAAAATACTTCGCATAAAATGACCCACTAGACATAAAAACAGAATGTAAGTCCAGGCAAAAATAGGGCATCCCGGTGAGTCAAAAACAGAATAAAAGACTCGGGCAAAAATAAGGGAAAATAATCAAAAAATGAGTACACCCGCTGAGTTGAAAAGCCGCATTGGACAACTCAGGCAAAAATGGGTATCCCGGTGGATTGAAAACCCAAAAGGGCGATCCACGCAAAATAAGGGAATAAGCGAACAACTGTATTCTGAATTCGTCTGTATCACTTACAACATGGCAAGCTTCAAAAGGTTAAAGCATCGTTCAGAATCAGCCTTCTTTAGATAGCAGGATGAGAAGAACGTCAAGGTCATACGAGTCATAATAAAGGGAAGCTCACTAAAGCGTCACCAACATTGTCAGCACCTTTTTGTTTCTCAATTTTGTAACAATCTCCTCATTTCAGGGGATTTGTTTCTTTGACTGTACTTGCCAATTCAGGGCGCACAAATTAATAAAATCAGATTTTCAGTCACACTCTGTCTTGTTCATTTTATTTCGTTTGCAAAAATGTCCGATATCCTTGATATAATGGTTACATAAAAACAGATGTGCTTTTCTAATCACATGCTTACAGGAAATATATTACTTACTCCCAGGAGTGTCTAAACTCCTATGATGGAATCTAGTAAAGGATACCTCGGGGTACTTGTACGTTTCATTGTCATAACAGGATTGCAGGTATTCAAAGCGCAACATGGGGCACGGAATGTTTTCCCCAACAAAGATGCCAAACCATTATTTCCTCAGCACATCTTCCAAACAGCACCGAAAATTCTCTCTCCCCATCAGAGTTTGCCAGACATCATTTCTCCAACACATTTTCTTCAGAGCAGTACCAGAAGGTGCTCATTTCCCCAGTTGAGTTGTCAGATATCATCATCCTCAGCAGGATCCCCATAGAAATCTCTAGGAAGACTGTTCAGAGGTCCTTCCTCTCCCAAACAGAGTGCTAAACAGGGAACCATCTCCCCACAGAGCTCCAGCCTCTCCCAGAAGAGCAATGATTGAATTTCCCGCGCAACAAAGTGACGGAAGCTTCCACATCCCCAGCTGGGCTCCTCATTACCAAGATAGGTCTATCAGTGACTTATCTCTCCAAGCAGAGCCGTATATCAGATCTATCAATGATCTCATCCCCAACTGGGATATTCTTTCAAACAGATCAATCAGAGATCTCCACAGGCAGCGGGATCCGAATCCCAGATCGGTATTTTTGCATAATCATAGCATTTACATCATATTTCCCCCAAAGCGTAGCATTCCGTCTAATATGGAGCATTACGGCAAAAATCAAACATATTGCATAATCACAAGTCAGGTTCGAACCAGTCACCTGTAGACACCAAAATTCCCTCAGCAATGTATATAAAGACTCACAATCCCCACAGAACGCCAAAGCATCCCTTTGCACTTCTAAAAATACAGATACATGCTCCTTTTGGCACTCGTCCGTGTCATCATTCCCCAGAAAGTCACCAGAACACTCTCTACAAACAGATACTTATACATAACCTGCTTGTCCCGACACTCGTCTGTGTCATCTCATATTTCCTCAGCAGAAATCCAAAGCGTCCCCTTTGCACTCTCCAGTATAAATACATGTTTATATATACTCATTCGACACCCGTCCGTGTCATATCATTCCCCTGCAGATATAAACCACAAACAGATATCATATACTCTCCGGACACCTGTCCGTGTCACCATTCCCCAGCACGGTTACCCAAACACTCATAATACATTCTTACTGATACTCGTCCGTGTCATCCTATCCCCACAGGTCGCCAAATCACCTTTTTTACACTCTCATATATGAATGTTTGTCCATAACTTATGCACTTTCTCTTCTGACACCCGTCCGTGTCATACTCTCCCCAGCAAGTTGAACACTCGTCCATGTCTTGCTCATATCTCATACAGATACTCGTCCGTATCTTGTATACACCACTTATTTCCCTTCAGAGTCGACACTTGTCTGTGTTCTTTGTTAACCAGTTGATACTCGTCCGTATCATCATCTCTGAACATGTGTCAGTGTTGTTTCTACCGATACTCGTCCATATTGTAGTCTTAAGGATGCTCGTCCACATCTTTAATCTATACACAGCGTCAAAACATTTATACCTTTCATTTCTTGGATGTAAACACTCGTCCGTGTTTACTATTCCCCAGCAAGTCCCTAGCAAAATTCCTTTTCTATCTGACATTCGTCCTATGTCATGATACTTTCGGCAGCCGTACCCTGCCAGGTGATCGTCCTTCACCTTTGGATGACGGTCCCTCATCCTTCTCCCAGCGGAGTCTCCATTATTGGAACCCTTTTATATCCGACATTCGTCCTATGTCGTGATATTTAGCAGCCGTCCCCTGCTAGGTGATCGTCCTTCACCTTCTTGATGATCGTCCTTCATCATTTTATCCGATGGCCGTCCCCATCGTTGATCTTGTTATCTGACATTCGTCCTATGTCATGATAAACCCCGAGAGCAGCCGTACCCTGCTAGGTGATCGTCCTTCACCTCTTGATGATTGTCCTTCATCATGCTTATCCGATGGCTGTCCCCATCGTCGACCTTTTCTATCCGGCATTCGTCCTATATCGTGATACTTTCGGAAACCGTACCCTGCCAGGTGATCGTCCTTCACCCTAGATGACCGTCCCTCATCCTAATCCCCAACAGAGCAGCCGTTCCCTGCTAGGTGATCGTCCTTCACCTTTGATGACCGTCCGTCATCAATTTATTTCTTTAACCCGATGGCCGTCCCCATCCTTGTTTACCCTTACTTTACAAACCTGATGGTCGTCCCCATCATTGACTTTACCTTTAATCCCTATAGAATCTTGTTTCTTTACCTGATGGCCGTCCCCATCATGATCCCTCTATTTCCCCAGCATGTCGGCCATCCCCGTCATTGCTTTATCCCCAGCAGTCACCCTCTGCTCGATGGTCATCCCCCGTCGCCCGCACTTTATCATCATACTATACTTCCTTTTTACAATCTATATGCCTTTTCTTCTTCTCCCCAGTGAGTGCAAATTTTGGACTGTCTTTGATATTCAACCACAAGTTATCTTGTTTGTCTGTTAAGCCCGTCGCTTACATCCTGCACAGCTAACTCATGCTTGAATAGGGGCAGCTGTAAACACCCAGAATTTTCCCTAACTAAGTTCACACCATGGCTTTTGATCTTTCATATTTGTATAAGCATAAGCATATCATATCATATTACATTTTTGCTTCACTGCATTGGTTCAAGTTCATCTGCATCTAGGGTTTGTGATCTGAGCAATCCAAGATCCATCTGAGCCACTCCAAAGGTCTCCAATCATCTCAAGAGGGTCCATGTATGTTCAATCATCATATTTTATCCTCCAAAGATCAAAGAAGTCAAAGAATCACAAGAACTGAGAAAGCATGGAAGCTGAGTTAGGGTTTAACTGCACAGATGACCTAAAATTAGGGTTTTGGTTTCAGAGGCCATAACTCCAATTTTTTTGGTCATTCTTGTTTCTATTGGTCTAAATATGATATAAGGATCATACATACCAAGTTTGATCAAGAAATTCATTGTGTAAGTCATCTGATCACTGGGTAACTTCCTGAGCAAGTTAGAGCAAAATCAGGGCATCTGAGGCCCCCCAGCATGGAACCAAAGTGGATTTTTCATCAAATTGAAGTTATATGGTCTTTATTTGATCATTGAAGTGCTTATAAGTTCACAAATTTGAAGAAAAGTGAGCAAAACCAAAAGTTGCCAAAAATGGAAATGACTTGTAATGTAAACTTTCCATTTTGGGAAAGTTTTTCAACCTCCTCTTTCTCAACCAAAAATGCTTCAAATGAAAAATTGTTGGTCATGAAAGTTGTAGACTGGATCATTCCCTTTTCAAAAAGTACAAGAACAAGATCTAATTCATTTTAGAACTCAAGTTATGGCTTTCCAAAGTTGGAAAAAATCACATAATTTAATGTTTCATGCCAAAGAGGGATTTTTGCAATTTCAAGCTTCAAGCTTCTTAATGATTTCTAATGCATTCCAATACATCATATTATGATCACACAACACATTTGGACCAAAATTCACAAATTTTCATGCCTTGTATCACAAGCTTCCATAAGCCATTTTTCATAAATTCTCAAAAGAGGGATTCTTGCAAGAATGATTCCTAAGGGTTGGTTTGGTTTCTAAATGATCTCAAAGCATCACAATAACATCATGTAACACTTCATGACCTGAATTCAGCTTGGAATGAGACATGTCCATGACCAAAAATCTCAAAGTGTAACAAGTTGTGAAAATGCAAAACATGTGACATCTCACCATCCATCCACTTCTGATCACTCTAAATCATCCCATGGTCATCCTTGAAGACAGCTGAACTCAGAGCAGCCCTAAGATAGCTTCTGTCATGGCCCATGCTTGAAGTACACCAACTATTGACTTATTGGCCAATTGCTTCATACCATTCCCACAGTGCATGTCAAGTCTTCTGACCCATTCCAATAGTTTAGGGATTGTATAAGGATCATAAAACAAGCCTCACACAAGCTCAAACCCCATACACAATCAGATTGCACAAAACTTGCAAAAACCTTCCCTTCTTCGATTCTCTCAAACCAGCCATCAAACTTCAAAATTTTCTTCAGCAACAAGTCACACATCACCCATAGAATACAAACCAACCATTGGAATAGCCTGAAACATCACATACACAAACCTCAAATTCTGCTACACCAGAACTGGAACTTTCAAACTAGCCAATCTCCAAGCTTTTCAAGCTTCACATCATCCTCAGGAGGTTCATTGAAGCTGACTTGCATGAAGAAGGAGGTCAGAAAGCCCAGAATTCGAAAGCTCAACCTCAGGTAACATGATGAACAATTTTTCCAGAACCTTGTTTTCTTGTTAAAATGTTGTTCTATATGTTGCCCTGATCATGGGGATGTGTTTATTTTCGAAAATGAGCCAGAAACAAGCATGAACTGAACCTCTGAAACTTTGACCTAATTTTTGTTCTTCTTCGATTCTCTTCATTCACGCATGATTAGTTGTTTTTGTTGCTGGATTTAAGTTTGTTGACAGTTAAGGATCATTTCTGGAGCTTGTGGTGAGTTTTTGTGGGGTTTTGAGAGGTTCAGGGAGGGAGTCTGGCCGGAGAAGATGACCGGAGGTCTTCTCCGGCCGCCGGAAGATCATTAGGGCATAATTTCTGATTATCTAGGTTAGTTTAAATCTGGGCCATTAGATAATGTTTCTCGCGTGTGTGGACGGCCCAGATGTTTCATTAGTCACTAATCCTTTAATTAATTAATTAAATTAGGTTTAATTAGGTTAATTTAATCAGAGTGGATCTCAACCCTTAGATCATGCGCCAGTCAACATTCTCAACCCTAGTTTGAATTTGGACCTTCAGATCCTCATACTTTTCATTTTTTATCATTTTATTTTATTTTTCTTTCTATTTCTTTTCACGTAATTATTAAAAATAGTAAAAATGATCAAAAAATTCTGAAATTTTTTATCAAACATTTTATAAATTTTCAGAAACCAAAAATATTTTTATTATTAATTTTTGCATTAAAAAAGTATTTTTTAAATCATTTAAATGTTTTATTTAATTAATTAATGAAAATTAATTAATAAAAAATACATTTAAGTATTTAAAAATCACCAAAAAAATCAGAGATCATTATTAGACATTTAGAAACATTTACAAACTCACCATACAAATTTCTTTTTGGTTTTGATCATGCTTTGACATTTTTCAATGAATTAGGGTTCTTAAAATTGTTCATTTTCTAACCCTAACTTCAAAAATTCATAAATTTTAAACCAAGTTGAGTTTGTGAATGATTCTTTTTGCATTGTTCTATGAATGCTTTCTAGTTTCTAAAAACATTTTTGTTTCAATTTTATCTTTCATTTTCAATTTGTTTGACATTTTTCATTGAGGATCACCCAAAAAACCCTAGAAACTTAGGAAATTCATAACTCCTTCTAGGTTTAGCTTCTGACCTACCCCTTTGGATGGTAACCTAGTATAGGTTTAGGGCTCCTTTGAGTGCATTTTCAAATTTTTATCATGTCATTTTCTTCTGTCTTTGCCATTTGCATCTCATGTTGTATGAAAACCCTAATTTCTCATCTTCATTTGCATTCATCTTGTGTATGCTTGCATCCATGAACTTGCCATGACATTTTATGCATTCACATGACTTACAATACATCTTAGTACACTTTAGAATCATGTTTGATCATTGCATCATCCATTTGCCATGTTATGCTTTCATTTCATTTCATGCTTCTTACATGTCTCATTTGCATCTTCATTACTTGCATGATCATTTGCATAGCTTGACATTTGCAACATCTCTTAGCATCATTTGCATCATGAACATGCTTCTGGTTTTGGTTTGCATCCATTTCATTTTCATTTCATTTCATTTCCTTTTACTAACTTTTCAGGTGGTAAGTTACTTTGAGAAGTGAATTTGCTTTCACTTCTTACAATCTCTTCTCATCTCTCTTATGCATTCATTGCTGCATTTTGTATTTGTATTAGAGTGAGCTTGCTCATTCATGTTCCTTCTTCATCTTCTTTCTTCAAGCAACTTATCTTCTTAAGTGAAGTAAGTTGACTTGCTTCTTCTGCTTCTCCTCCCTTCTTCTGCTTCTTCCTTGGTGGCTCTCCTTGAGGATCTCTTGCAAGCCTCATAAACCCTAGGAATACCCAAGCATGATAACAATTAGGTTTGATTAGTCCCCAATTGGTTTTACCTTTGTGTCATCTTTTGTGTCTTCTCTTCTCATCTCATAATCAGGGACTAAACCTTCAAGGTTTTAAGGCTTTATGATTAAGATTATGCCTGCATCCTTCTCTTAGGATGGAGTGTATAACTTTAATTGTAAGTGTTAAACCCTTAATGTGTTTAAATCCTTTAATCAATTCATCTGATAATCACTAAGACACCAAGCTTGTAACTTGGGCCTTGCATTAGGGTTCTAATTCTTCCTTAATTGGTTAAGAAGGACTAACCCTATTGTTAATGGACAAGTCCCCCTCAAGTTGTCTTACAAACCATAAAATCCAATTCTTAATCTTACCATTAACTAAAATCCATTTTAATAAAGGCTTTGTTTTGTCATGAGGTTAATCCCTAATCATGGATTAAGTTGAGGAGCCTTTCTCAGCTTAAATGTTCTCATCTATTATCCTTCTATTAGGATGGTGTAATGGGTCCATTAAATCCTTGATTATGGCTTAAACTCATTACTTAACACTAAACAAAAACTCCAAAAAAAATCTAAATAAATGCAAGTAGTTTAATGATCTTAATCCTACATCATGATGATTAAGTGTGAGGTGCTTACTTCATACTTAAGGTATTCTCATTACCCCTAATCAGAGGGAGGATGTGATGAGTTTACTAACCCTTAGTTTAGGCTTAAGCTCATTTTCTTATAACAAACTCCAAAACCAATAAAAGATTGAAAACACAAAAACAAACAATAATCGTCTCCTCCGGGATTCTTTTCTCATCTCATTCACTCATAAACGAGAACTTGCTTCTTCCGACTAATGCAAGACAGTTAGCACCTGAGCCAGACAGGACGTACACTTGAGTATAGACAAGTAAGCAGTTCATCAGTCAATTTATCTTTTAGTCTCTTTGAGTCGAACTACGGTGTTCTGACTTCCTCATTGCACGAGAGGATACGTAGGCATAACTTAACAGTTATCGAACAAAAGTCTCTGTATATTCCCTCTCTTCCAGCATCATTCTTTAAGCCTCGTTGTCCTGAGCATTGCACTCTTTCCTTACACTGACACTCCTTTATTTCACTTCACATTTCTTTTGCACTGACACTTGTATTCTTTTCCAGCTTTTGCACACAGAATAACACTGAAACTACCCCTTTAAACACAAACTTTCAAGCGTGGATCCCATCGAGTACGGCAGACAATCTGGGTGCTAATACCTTTCCGGATTGTAACCAACCCCCTTTCTCAGTTTCTCTGGTTCGCGACTGTCTTATCCATCTTTTCCTAGGTTTATGCAGCATTACCTTTCCTTCGGAATAAAAATGCCTAGCTGGCGACTATTTTCAGTTCACCCTCGTGTTCTCTCCTTTTGCCGACCGTTCGCGTCTGTACCCCTTCTGACCAGGTGTCATTTGGCGGGAGCGACAGGTAGCATATCATATTGCATTACCACCGTCGCTTGCAAATTTACATGATGTGTTTCATGTGTCACAACTGAGGAAGTACATTTCAGATCCGTCGCATGTGATTCAGATGGATGATGTTTGAGTCAGAGATAATTTAACTGTGGAAGTTTCCCCAGTACGGATATATCGTAGGGAGATGAAGCGATTACGGGGTAAAGAGATTGCCTTAGTGAAGGTATTATGGGGTGGCCAGGTGGTGATAGTTGGACTTGGGAACGTGAAGAGCAAATGAAGGAATCGTATCTGACGTTGTTTGCTTCAAGTACATTTTCGAGGAAAAATATTCTTAAGTGGGGGAGAGTTGTAACACCCAAAAGTTGATTTTGATTTATTTGATGCATTTGTTATGAATTTTGAGGATTTCTTGATGCTATGATGTTGTGATGGTTTAGATTAATATTTTGATAATATTAATTTAGAAGTAGAAGGACATTATTTAATTATTTAAGATTAATTAAATAAAATAAGAGAAATAAGGAGTTGAGGGCATTGAGGTCTTTTGGTAGAAGATTAGTGAGGGTAAGATGGGAAAGACATAATTTGCGGTCCTAAGGGTAAGGTTAACAAAAGAGGTTGAGAATAAGAATACAATTAGTTTTTCATAATCGTACTTGGGAGAAAGAATGCTAAGGAGAACAAGGAGAAAAGGAGAGCTAGGTATTGGGAAAAGCTTGAGTTTTTGTGAGAAGTCATTGAAAGAAATCATCGAACCTAAGGTATGAGGAGTGATTTTGTTCAGTATTTGTAAGATAGAGATAAAATTTGAGGTTTTGAGGGAGAGTCTTAGGGTTATGGGGTTTAGTTGATGAATTTGATATATAATGATGCTTTATGATGAATTTGATGATAGTCAATGATGTTATATGATGTGTTTGATGATACCATGATGAATGTTGAATGTGTTTATGATTTTTCTGCTTTACTACTGTTAAAAACTGGTTTTGAGTGGGTTTTATCGTAGTAGGGGCGATCCGAGATCGTAGGTTTATATCGCAGAATCGCGTTGCTCGCTTAACGAGCGATTAACTATTTTGGACCCTTCAAAACAGAGAGTTAGATGCTCAGCGAGGGGGCTGCTCGCTGAGCGAGACCTGGCATTTTCCGAAAAATTATTTTATTCAGAAAAATGTTTTAAAAGAAGTGCTCCGTTATCCTAAGTTGTTAGATTGTTTCTGTGACGTTTTCTACCATGTTTATGAGTTAAATAGATAAAAGTTTTAGTAAGTATGATGTCACGAGGAATTGTGTGCTATTGTATGATTATGTGAAGTATGATGATGCAAGTTGATGCAAGTTGATGTAAGTTGTCATGTAAGTGAATAATATGATGAATTATGATGAATTATGATGAATGTGGATGCAATAATTTGAGTTGTTATGTTGTGTAATTATATTGCATCTTACATTCATAGCATAAATATGAGGGGACTTTGGTTCTTTGGTAGCTTCAATCCTATCGTGCGGATTGAAGTGATTATGATGTTCATGATATGCTCCCATATGGAGGGTTGATGGCCTAGTGTCCATCCATGAGGATGTTTGGGTACCATATGCATAATAAGAGGATTCTATTTTCATTCTAAATGACATAGCATGATTTGCATTGAGTTTGTATGGTGATGTGATGTATATTTACGTTGTGTATGAATGAGTCTTGTGATGATTAAATCTGTATTGTAGTATATTTTTATGATTCTAATTTTTATATTACTTTATTGAATGTGAATTTACTCGCCCTACTTGCCTTTCATGATGGTCTCTTATGCCATCCTGCAGATACTCAAGGTTAGCTCGATGCGTGATCTAGATTGGAGTTAGTGTGCTGTCATTTTGTTTAGTTAAGTGTGGAATCCTGCTCTGTGTCGTGTAACATCGAGATGGGATCGCTTGAGAACTTTAAGTTCATTGTGCTTAATTGATTTGATGTTAGTTTTGGAAGATTTATGAATTAATGATGTTTTTGGATTAGAATATTAAATTTTATTTTAATTAAAGACGAGGAATTGATGTTTTGTTTTCCGCTGTTTAAATATTGAATTATAAATTTGATGTTCTTGATTTTGCCACCCGTGTTATGAGACATGAATTAAAATGATGTTTAAGATGTTTGATTTCTAAGATGTGATACCCTTTTATGAGTTTACTCTAATTAAATTTTATTTTTTTCGTGATGGGGTAGAAAGGGTATTACAAACGCACATGCATTAGGTGACCCATTTTAGAGAAGCGCATCCATTTTGCCTCTAGTGTCAGACTGCTCATACAAGAAACAACATACTCTTAAAATTCAACAAATGTTTCCTTCTTTTCGTACAACTGTGTGTAAGATTCTTTATACGTCTTCGAATCTTGGATAAATTGACAGCGGACAAGTACATGGCTATCTTCTCCTTTAAAGAGTAAAGTCGAAAAGGCTCGGTGTTGCACCCCAAAATTTGCCCTCCCCTAGTCAAGGTAATGTGTCCCAAGGATCCTCTAAAGGTTCACAAGGTTCACAAGGTATCCCAAGAGGATCACAAGGTTCATAATTAGTCAGAAAGTTTGGACATTCCCTCAGACAAAGCCTCCTCCTAAGCAATGCACCCTAAATTAGGGTTTTGAGTTTCATCAGGCTAAATGGAATTCCAAGGCTTCAAGTAAGCTTCATAACATCCTATATGTTTTCAATAAACCCTATTTCAAGTTTCAAGGCTTTCCCAAAAGGTTTGCTCAGTCAAATGATCAGATAGGCTAAAATCAGTCAAAGTAGTTAAAAAATCAAACTGAGGTCAACTGTGGTCAAACCAAAGTCAAACTTCATGATTTTTTGCCAACATCAAGTATATGAATTAAAATTCATCATTTTATCAATGGTTGATCATGATTCATCAAGGAGATTTCAGATCATCAAGAATCAGGAGTTTCTAAATTAGGGTTTTCATAGGAAAAGTCAACTGAACTTTGCCAACCATAACTTTCACATGATTCATCAAAAATTTCCCATCCAAAGCTCATTTTGAAGGAAATTGAATTTTCTACAACTCTGTGTCTCACAAGCCAAGCCCAAAAATGCTTCATTTGGAAGATATGAGCTAAGACATTATAGGTCATTTTAAAAGTCAACAAAAAGTCAACATCTTCCAAAGGGCATAACTTGAAAATGGTAAAGGATATGGACATGAGACCAAAGAGGTTGGTTATAGGACTCTCTAAGCTTTCCAAAATGTCCAAGAACACCTTCATAGCCTTAAAATTGAAGGGTTTGTGCCTTTGCAAAGTTGGGAAATTTTTAGGAGGTTTGTGAAGCAAATGAAGTCTTAAAACCAATTTTTGCCAAATGGGCCTACCAAATTCCAATCCAATCTCAAGGATAAGGTCATACACGACCCATTGACTATTTTTCCATATTTTTATATTTTATATTTTATTATTTTGGATTTTATTTAATAAAATTCAATTTTAATAAAAATAAAATACAAAAAGTCAATCTAAAAATCTGATTTTTGTTCTAGAATGATTGAAATATCATTTAAAGTTGATTGAGAGGATCAAATTTTGTGTAGAGTCATTGAGGCATGAAAATATTTGATTTTTCTCACTTTTTGAATCATATCTTTCTTCATGATCAAGATATCCAAGAAGCCCAAAGAATGGATTGGTTTTTGACATAATTTGCTTCTATTATAAGTGTACAACACAAACCAATGCAGAGGACACGAAAAAAAGGATTCCAGTACTAGGGGTGGCAAAACGGGCCGCCCGCCCCGCCTAAAGCCCGCCAAAAAATAGCGGGGCGGGCATGCCCGCCAAGTTGAAATGGGCATAAAAGTCTAGCCCACCCCCGCAAGGTGGCGGGTTGGCGGGCGGCGGGCTTGCCCGCCTTCTTTTTTAATTATTTTTTCTATTTTTTAAAATAAATTAAAAGATTCTTCTTTCTACATTTCAATAAAAATACATCAAACCAACATTTAAAAAGCATAATTTTTATTAGCCTAAAACATCAACTTTTAGTGAAATAATACTCTTATCATATATAATATCACATTTAGTATTTTATATGATCTAAATTCAAATTTCGATCACACTTTTGTCATTTTTCATTAGAAAAATTCAAATACTTGTCCAACAATAAAGAAAGAGAAAGTAGATTAGTCCTAATAATCTAATAACAACTTATGTACATATCACAAACTATTTTCATAGGCTCTTCCAAATACTTAAATAGTGTTATTATATAGGTGTGGCGGGCTTTGGCAGGCGGCGGGTTTTGGCGGGGCGGGCTTTGGCGGGCGGCGGGATTTAGCGGGGCGGGTTTTAGTGGGCGGCGAGTCTAAAATCCCAACCCAACCCGCCACTTTTTGGCGGGTGTGCGGGCCGGCCCGGCGGGCCACGACCCGTTTTTCCACCCCTATCCAGTACCACTCTCAAACTTCCAAATTTTGACAAAAAAATCAAATTCGGTTTCAATCATTCAGCCTTCCTCAACACAATTTGAAGGTGTAAGATTGTTCTTCAACATGTCCAAAAGCTATACCATTCATCATTAGCATGAAAGCATCATTCTCCATGACAAACCGATTGCGTTTTATACCTCTTGATATTTTTCTTCGATTTATATGATTCACGTGATTGTGTGTGATTGTAATGGTCCTGGGTTCAAATCCCCCCCAGGCCATTTTGTTTTTTTTGCATTTTATTTGATTTTTACAGGTTTATAATAAAAGGATTACTACTCATATCATGAACGCCAAGACACACATGGCCTGGTGGTAGCGTTGCTGGACTAGAGGATGGGAAACCTAGGGCCTGGGTTCGAATCCCAGCCCCAGGTATGTTTTTTTCTTCATTTTTTTTTTGTGTTTTCTTTTATATTTACTTAATTTATTTAATTTTTTAAAAGATAATTTCTAAACAAATGTTTATAATATTTTCTTCTATAAAAAACTTATATTTTAAAATTCAGAATTTATTTTCTAAAAATCAAATTGTTTATATTTATTTTATAATGTATTTATATTTATTATTATTATTGTATATATTTGTAAATAAATTAATTAGGTCAAGATTAATAATCAAAACCCTAATTTAGCTAACCCTAATTTAGCTAACCCTAATTTTCATAACCCTAACCCTAATTTTTCTTAACTTTAATATTTAACCTAATTTTTTTATAAACTATAATTAATCATTAATCATTTTTTTAAATATGTGAATGGATTATTATTTGTTTATTACTATTAAAACCTATTTTCTTAATTAAATCTAAAAATCTTTTCTAATATTAATTTGTCTTGCTAATTTCTTATTTCTTGTATTTTTATTTTCTCTAACCTTTATTCTTATTTTTTATTTACTACTAACATTTAAAATATTGCTTATTTATTATATTTATTATTTCTATTATTATTTCTCGATTATATTGTATTTGTCCCGAAGCATTGTAATATCTTAGGTTTATATTTTTTGCTTTATTTTTATTATGAATGTGTTTACTATGTGGTTAGTAATTCTAGGGTGTGAATAACATACTTGTAATTAAAATTAACTTAGAATAATTAACTTAAATAAGATAAATATTTGAATATGAACACGCACACACATAAGTCAATCTTTGATCGCCATCTTGCACTTCCTAGGGTTGCCTCTCAGTTGCCTATTTCAAAAGGTCAAGTAAGGTGTCTTAAGCAAAGTCCCTCCATAAATATCATCAAGTCCCTTCAGTTTAAAAGATCAAGTCCCTTCGAGGTTGCCTACGATAAATGATCTTGTCCCTTCGAATAAAAGATGATAAGTCCCTACGAATTGCTAAAGACACCTTGCAATTGCCTATATTCAGAAGTCCCTACACATGTCCCTTAATACATCCAAGGTAATGACTACTTATTCCTTAATAATAGGGATAGTTTTACCATTGAAAGAACATAAGAACAGTAAAGACTTAATATAGGGTAGGTTTCTCTTAATTACTTGCTCACCTTTCAAAATACTCTCCACACCACATTTTTCAAACAAATTTTCAAAAACAAGGCTTTGTATACATCCATACGAGGATCATTACAAAGTACTTAGAATTTTTATAATCACACACTGCACTCTTGCAAACAAACAAAGTGAGCTAAGTAACTAAGAGCCCATGGATAACCATGGATATAAAGGGTGCTAACACCTTCCCTTTGTATAACCTACCCCCCGAACTCAAGTCTTTTAAAATAGGTCTTTCCTGTTCTTTTATGTCCTTTCCTTTTGGATAAAATAAAAGTCGGTGGCGACTCTTGCTATCCGCAACATTTATAGAAAGTCAGTTCTCCCACCGTGTTACAGAACTGGCGACTCTGCTGGGGATGTATTAAAGAGGGGTACCCTTAGGAATTATATCACTTTAAATTTGTTTGCTTTGTTTGCTTTACTTTACTTGTTGGGGCTCTTATGTGTGAAAGATCCTAACCCGAATCTAGTGTACCTTAGGTAAATGGCAATAGACCAAGGAAACTGTACGACGTATACCGATATGGTTGATCTGGTGGCCATAGTTAGTGTGACTTCTTAGTTGGTGCTTATGTTCCTTAAGCAAGTTGAGGATAATATGAGGCTGCCATATGTTGTCAATACACTAACTGACTTTTAGAACCCTAGTTATCCCATCTTGGCCTTTAAAAAGTAGTGAGATAGCCGGCTTTGGAGAAGTCTAAAGTTGGTTGATACTCGGTACTACACTCATTGAGATCCTAAACTTGGAGGGTTTTGGTTGGCAAATAAGTTGCCTACTGAACAACCACCCTTGGGAAGGATCAATGATATTGAGATCCCTTAGAACCTGGTTACTTTTGCAGGACAGGATGAACCAACTAAACTTCAGGGGAGGGTACTTACCTTTAAACCTCATGCAAGCCTTCAAAACTAGGGCTATTGTGTGATTTGTTTGTGTGTGCCACATGTTTGTGTTTGAGCATAACATCATAGCATCATCATGCATCATAAGCATAGCATTTTCACTAACCATTTCAAGGACCAAAGAATTTATCTTTGTTCTTTGTTGCAGGTCATGGCTTCTTCTCGTAGGAATACTATCCGGATCAACTTTGTAGGGATACCCCCTAAGCTTAAAGAATTGGTCTCTCAAGTTTTTGAAAACTCCCTGTTCATCAAGAGGCATGGTCACCTACTGAATCTAGTCACTTCAGGGTTCAATGAAGATATGATGAGTGTCCTATTTCAGTTCTTTGATCCTAAACATCATTGTTTCACATTCCCCGACTATCAGCTGGTTCCTACAATGGAAGAATTCTCCAAACTATTGGGTATACCTATCCTTGATCAGAGACTCTTCACAGGCTTAGAAAGAGAGCCTAAACCTGAAGTCATTGTTGCAGCCTTACATCTGAAGAAATCAGACATTGTCCTAGAAACGAGAAGTGGAGTTAAGGGTATCCTTGCTAAGGTATTGATGGAGAAAGCTCAAGTGTTCCTGAAGGCTATGAGCTATGATGCTTTTGAGGATATCTTAGCCCTATTGATTTATGGCTTAGTTTTGTTCCCTAATCCAGACCAGTTCATAGACATACACGCCATCAACATATTTCTGACTCGCAATCCAGTGCCTACATTACTTGGAGACATCTTACATTCTCTCCATACCCGTACTATGAAGGCACGAGGAACTATGATGTGTTGTATACCTCTATTTTCTAGGTGGTTTATTTCTCACCTTCCTCGATCAGTGATGAAGAATGAACAAGGGTTAAGGTGGTCTAAAAGGATCATGCCACTTTCTCATTCAGACATTCATTGGTGCTCTAGATCCATGGAGAATGTTACTATCATTGACCATTGTGGGGAGTTCCCTAATGTGCCACTCCTTGGCATAAGAGGGGGAATTACTTACAACCCTTCTTTAGCTCTACGCCAGTTTGGTTATGCTCGGAATGATGGTCCTCATGACATGCTTATTCAGGGTATTGTGTTCGACTACAATAACGATCTGCAAGGTTACCGGCAAAGGTTTATACGAGCTTGGGGTAAAGTGAACAAGGTTGACAACAAGACTTTGGAGCCAAAGTATTCTATTCTTATGGAGCCTTATCTCGGATGGGTGCGATCTCGTGCTCAGACTCTTATGATGCCATATCCTGCTGTTCTACCAATCACTATGGAGCTTGTTGCTGAAGGAGATGTTCCTTATACCATCTTTCATCCGGACATGACCACTGATTTGGAAGAGCTGCAAAAGTCCTGGATCCAGTTGAAGGAGCAAAGGAATACGTTTGAGACTCATTTCAAAGCTAGTCAAGAAAGAATCTTGGAGCTGACAAGACAACTTCACAAGGAGCAGAATCTCAATTCATACCTCAACACAAAGAGGAAGCGTCCATGGGAGACTTAAAACCCCATCTTTGTATTCATTTCATTTTTGTTGTAAGCCCAAGAGGCAAACAAGTTTATTGATTACTAATAAAAGTTTACTTTCTGGTTG
This sequence comes from Lathyrus aphaca, assembly GCA_963966055.1. Classification (NCBI taxonomy): domain Eukaryota; kingdom Viridiplantae; phylum Streptophyta; class Magnoliopsida; order Fabales; family Fabaceae; genus Lathyrus; species Lathyrus aphaca. The sequence goes on from OZ014525.1 coordinate 28,019,494, forward strand.
TTTAAACAAATTTAAATCATGCGGTCCTTGAAAACATTGCATATGCATTTACATACCATGTCATTGCATCACAGTTTTCTTATGAACAGGTATCTTATCTTCTCGCTGTTTATTTCAGCAGAAGTGGCTCTTGAACAGACTATCAAGGATATCCAGGCTCAGAATGCACAATTCCAAGAGTTGATCCTGAACTTGTCCAAGGGACAAGATGAGCTGAAGACACTGCTGGCTAAGAAGAAGAAGAAGACTAGGAAATCAGGAGGCCTTATCAACCTGGGCAGAAGGTTCAGAGGTCCTATCAAGACAAAGGAACAGATTGAGGATTCTGAGTCTAAGAATTCTGAGAAAGAGGGAGGTAGTCTCCATGACATTGTGGGAGATTCTGATTCTGAGGCAAATTATTATCATGATCCTGCTAGTGAGGAGAAGTACAAGATGCTGGTAGACATAATGAACGCAATGGAGCTACAAAAATCTTCTGGGCTTGATTTTGAAGATTTGAGTTTAGTTTCTGGAGTTTTTATACCTATTGGCTTCAAGGTTCATGTTTTTTTGGTGTATGATGGTGTCTCATGTCCTAAGCTGCATCTAAGGTCCTATGTCCGGAGGATTCAACCACATACTACTGACAAGAAACTGTGGATTCATTTCTTCCAAGAGAGCTTATCTGGAGCTCAATTGGAATGGTACTATCAACTTGAAAGTGTTAATATTCGTGATTGGAATGATCTGGCTGAGGCTTTCTATAGGCAATACCAATATAATGCTGATTTAGCACCTACTCGCATGCAGCTCCAAAGCATGTCTATGGGTGCTAAGGAGAGTTTCAAAGAGTATGCCCAAAAATGGAGAGACCTGGCTGGCAGAGTTCAACCTCCTCTGACTGACAGGGAGCTGGTGGATATATTTATGAGTACGCTGAATGGTCCTTTCTACAGTCACCTCATTGGAAGCTCGTCATCTGGTAAGATACAAGTGGGTGCCTCAAACACTGCTAAGAAGCCCCCTAGTGGAAAGAAGGAGTCTAATGTTGTGTATGGTCAACATAGTCGTAACAGGAGTCACCAATCTGTGGGAGCAATTCACATCTCCAATCCTGCTCCTGCAGCACCAGAGCCACAACAAAACAATCAACAAAAGCCTAGAAGACAGTTCACCAGGATCAACATGTCACTGGCCCAAGCCTTGCAACACATGTTGAAAGGGGAACTAATTACCTTGAGGGATCCTCCTCAGAATCCCAATACATCCTCTCCTCGGTACAATCCTAATGCAAGATGTGAATATTGTCGCTCCCGGGATTTTCATCCTAGTACAAACACGAAAGTGGCGCGGAAAAGGTAGAGTCGCCAGCCATGCATTTTTATCCCGAAAGAATGGGAAAGGTAATGTTGCACAAACCTGAGGAAGAAGGAAAGGACAAGGTCTTGCGAACCAAAGATCTGGGTTTGGGAGTTGGTTACAATCTGGGAAGGTATTAGCACCCCAGATCGTCCGTCGTACCCGATGGGATCTGTAATACCTCAAAATTTGCCCTCTCATTTTCATGCCATTTAGCATATCCTTTCATACATTGCATTGCATTTAGATCACAATTGCATCATAAACATACATGAATATACATCTCCATTTGAGCTTTCACAGGTTGCGACTGGCCTTTATTTCTTCATGCGGAACGTGCACAAGAATCTTAGAAGAAACCAAAAGTTCTCGATTGATTCAAAGGAGTTTAAGCAGAATATCAGTTTTATGGTGCAGTTTGCAAAAGTTGTAACTTATGCTCGGAAACTCATTTTGGCTTGAAACTCCATAGTTTAGACTATTTCGGTATTCTCTACAACTTTTGTGTTCGGCTCGGAGGCCAATTCATCAAGGAAAATGGCGGGAATTATTTGTTTTTGAAATTTCGGTTTCGCCGATTAACTGTGCTAGCGGTATTCAAGAGTTCGTAACTTCTGATTGGGTCAACATGTCTGAGAGATTCATATGCCAAAAGTTCCGTCTTGATATCCTTTCTAACTTTTGGGTTTTGGCCGAGAACTAATTCTTTGAAGAAGATCTCAGAATGTGCGAGTCTTTAGAGTCGACATAGTGAAAAACAGTGCTGAACCGGTGAGTTTTGAACACTAAAAAATTCATAACTCTTGGATCGTTTATTGAATTGATGTCGTTTCGGTGCCTAAAATTCCTTTTAGATGTTATCTTCATTATGTGAATTCAGTTTTGGTTCGGTCCAAGCGGAAGGATCTCGAAAATGCGAATTACCAATAAGGTTCTTTGATGCACTGCATTGTCTGTCAGATTTTGTAAAATTCATAACTCGGTCAATTTTCATCGGATTGCACCCGTTCTTGAAGCGTTGGTTCAAAAATTTTATCCTCTTCAAGTTCAAAGACAAATGCGAGTTTGAACGGTGCTCCAAAGATTATCGTTTTGGTTTATTTCACAAAACTGAAGTGCTGAACCGAAGAAAAAGGCTGAAAGTGGTTTCACGAGAAAATTCATATCTCCCTCGTCGTTTGTCCGGTTGAGCTTAGATTTTAACACCAGGTCACTGACTCATAGATCTACAACTTTTCTGACAAAGTCGAGTCGAGATTATGCTCCGAAGAGGTTGACCTCGTCACATTTTCGAGTAGCGGACACCAAATAAGCCGAAAAAACAACTTATTCAGTGACGTCTTGCAGCTTAAACGTATCGATCGCACTCGATTTTGATCGTATGACGTTCGTTATTTTTGCATTGCAACCGTAATTCAGAGACGGACGATGTTGTGGAAGGTTTAGAGTCGAAATTTCTTGCCGAAGATATTGTTATTTTCACTTAAGCCGAAATTCTACCTTTTGCCTTTCATTTTACACTCCACTATATATTCTTTTGACCCACAATTTGTCTCATAACTTCAATCATAATTTACAAACACCAAAAAAAACTCTCACAAACTCTCTCTAAAGGATCAAAGTTCATTCTCTCAACTCTTTCTCAAGAACACAACAACAACTTCATCAAGAACTCAAGAACACAACAATTCCGATCAAGCTTCCGATAGCCGAGCCGCCACGAACCACCACCTTCGGTCAACTTCACCACCGTGCGACCACCATCTTCCGCCGCCGGCAGCCACGCGGCCTCTCCTCCTCTCCTCCGTTCATGATCGCGTCTCACTTCCTCCGGATTCACAATTTCTTCTTCGATTCTTCATTCGGTAAGCTTCTTAAACTTTAATTCATGAATAATTGTTGCATTGTTTCTTGAATTGAATTTTGAAGTTGAATTCATATTATGGAGATTATGTGCATTGATTCTTGATGTGGTTGTTGATTGATGCTTGATTAATTGATCCTAATAATTGTTGTTGTGCATAATTGGAAATGATTGTTAAAATTGACATAGACTAATCGATGCATGTTAGATGTTTGATAAAATTCTTAAGAGAGTTAATTATTGTGACTTGATATTGATTGAAGTGCTTGACTTTTGAATTAATGTTTGTTTCATTGTGTAAATTCGGAATATGATAGGTTGAAGCTTAATTGTTGATGTTGTTCATATGTCGCGTGTCGATAAGTGCGTTTTGGTCATAACTTCCTAACCGTAGCGCGTTTTCGCGAATGTGAATAGTGTAAATTGACTTTGTTGATTATTCCGGAGCCATTGGTAAACTTTTTAGTCGATTTCGGACAATTTTTTTCGGCTATTTCGCTACTGCCAGCCGATAAAATCGGCCAAAAAGTACCACTTCCGAGCGGAATTTTCAAAATCCGATTGCATATTTGAATCCGTTGGCACGTTTGCAAGTTACCATGCGATTTTCGTTCAATTCCGAGTCGGTGATTTTTGACGCGTTTTTTCGTTTTAAGGCTTTTTAAGTTCGGTTTGGTGCAATTTTGATGCATTGATCTTTTTTTGACTTGTACTTATGTTTGTTGATCATTTTCCATTCATTGCATGTAAATTTATTTGATTTTGGTTTGAATTTGCATGTTGTTTATGTTAGAGCATAAGTGCTGCCCCGTTTTGAAACGTAAATTTCAATGCATGTCCATGACTCGTACATTCATCTTTCTATTTGATTTTGAGTTGTGAGACATAGGTGCAACTTCCGGTTGCACCTCTTTTTTGTTTCTAATGTGTTTGTTGAGTTCATGCAAGGTTCTCGCAAAGATCTTAACGACGGTCGTTTGGTTGGTATTCCACTTTATTTGTGGGATACCTTTGGATTCAAATGATATTTTGTGTCGTTGTTTTTGTTTCGATTATGGGGGATCTTCACAAAGAAATTATGGAAGATGAGCATTTATTTTGCTCATGGGAGATTACAAGGCTTGGCTTGAAGTTTTTTGGATTTCTTTTATGTGAAAGAATCGGCACTTCGACCAAGTAAGTAATCTCGATTCTCTACTTTAATGCATCATTCTAGTTGTATGCGACTTAGGATCATGTAACTTAAGGTGCATATTGAGCCCTCCCACCTGAGGCATTGGATTTATTTGTGATATATATTGATATGTGTCGATTTCGGAGTTTAGGGATTAGGTTACGGATTAGAGAATTCGATTCCTTTCACTTTCCCTTAAAATATCGTTTTTGCCCGTTTCGTCGCAATTATTAAAAATAGTTTTAGGTGTGATAAAATTCTGGAAAAATTCATGAGTGATCCTCATCCTCTTAATTAATTTGTCATATTTTTTGTTTCCAGATTTGGGTGGTTTCAATATTTTATTTGGATTTTAGATCATAAGCTGTCCCAAAAAGGAAGGTTTTGGCATAAGGGACCGAAATCGATTTTTCCCCATAGGTGTGAGACCTATTTTTTGTGTATGATTAATTACTGTAATTTGTGACATTTTGATTCTCCTTAGACATTTTTTTCATAATTTTAGATGCCCTTTTTGATCCACTTTGTGGAGTCGTTTTTTGGGTGATCATTCATTGCTACCTTGCTAATCAAGGAATTGTTTTGGCACTTTGGTGCATATTTTTTTGGAATCCTTTTAGATAATGGGAGATAATGACTTTATTATTCCAGGGATTTAATTTCATAATTTTTAAAGGTTTTTTTTATTTTTCCATGTCACCTAGATCATAGGTTGATTCATGTGTGTATTTGCTCCATATCCTAGATGTTAGGAAGACATTCATGCCATTTGCTTGAGGTAAATTTTTGGTAGCTTTTAGGAGTTGATTATAGGTCATTTGTATGTCTTTAATTCCAGTCATAGGTCACTTTTTGAACCATACTCATTTGGTTTGTTTTGGTGCTTTAAAGTGCATACTCATGTGAATTAACTTTAACCTAAACTAGTTTCTCTTCTCCTCTAAATAATAACTTGAATTATGTGGAAATCATTAATGCCTATTCATGCATTCTAATTGCATCTCATACCTTGTATGCTACTGAACCATAATTATTTCATTCATATTCACATGCCATTCTTCCTTAACTTTCATCATGTGCGATCTTATGCGATTTTTGTTCGTTTCTTCACATATCTTCTTCTCATTGCTCCATATGCCTAATCCATTGAATCCATGATTGTATATTCACTCATCCATCTTCATAAGCATTCACTACTGACTTTGATGTTCATTTCATGTATTAATTCATGCTTGTAAGCCATACGCATTCATACTTCATCCATAAACCCTAATTTGCATTTAGGTGAACTTAGGTGAACTTTTTGTACATAGTTTGACATAGTTTGATCTTGTGAGGTATCCTAGCATACTTAGGGACCTATATCATGTATCTACTGACTTTAGAAGTCATGTAACCTTTAGGTACCCTCACCTTTAGACTTAGGTCTTATTTTGAACCCTAGTTCCATTCTAGGACGTTTATGGTACTTAATCGCTTTTATGTTTTGATTTTACTTTCAATATGCATTGTCATGCTAACTTTTGTTTTGTAGGGGGGAAGATTGAGGTAAGCATTACTTCATTCCTATCTCTTATGAATTTTAATTGTGTTTGCCTTAGCACTTTGTGCTTTGCTTTTAGGCTTTCCCTTTCTTTAGAAACAACTTAACTTCCTTAGGAAGTAAGTTAGTTTCTAAGCTCTCTTTTCTTCCTTTCCTTTTCTTTCTTAGGATTAGAATACCTCATTAACCATAGGATCTCCCTTGTAAATAAATCAATAAAAATTAGGGTGTGTCTTAGTTCCCATTAGATTTTTCCTTTTCCAACTTGAGTCATTCTTTCTCATCTCATAAAGAAAAGCAATAAAACACTTAATAAAAACCGAACAATCTTGTACGACACGAGACTTTGTTGCGGAGTGTTTATACGCGTCCTATTTCGGGGCGAGGTGTAAATACTCACCGCGATGGATAGGTCTTAGTACAAGACAGTTCACAAACAAATTCAAAAAAACACTTCTTTTAAAAGATAAAAACAAATAACAAGCGACTATCCTGCGGGAACTTCTCTTCTCATCTCATTCACTCACAACACGAACTCGCGACGACTTGTCACACATGCAAGACAGTAAACGCACTCATACCAGACGAGCCTGCAACACCTGAGCATAGACATACGCAGTTCCAGCTGTAAAAAACATAAACAAACAGTTCCCGCCTAGGTTAGGCGAACTACGTCGACTCTGATCCTCATTATCCCGATGAGGTACGTAGGCAGCGGGGTAGGGCCCGTTCGAGCACATTCTTTATTTTCCCTACATTTCCCCATTTCTTTCCATTTTCTTATTTCAGTTCCTTTTCTCATTTCATTCCAGTTTCCAGTTAGCGGTTCATTTGTTCAGCAGCATATTATTTCTCACCCTTTGAAACAAACAAGCAAGCGTGGATCCCGTCGGGTACGACGGACGATCTGGGGTGCTAATACCTTCCCAGGTCGTAACCGACTCCCGAACTCAGATCTTTGGTTCGCAGGACCTTGTCCTTTCCTTCTTCCTTAGGTTTGTGCAACATTACCTTTCCCATTCTTTCGGGATAAAAATGTCTGGCTGGCGACTCTACCTTTTCCGCGCCACTTTCGCGTTTGTACTAGGATGAAAATCCCGGGAGCGACAGCTGGCGACTCTGCTGGGGACTTAACCTGATTCTTCTGGTTCCCCTTTGTAGAGTCAATCCTAGCGCCTGTTTTGTTTTGCTTCTTTGGGTGTTTGTTTGCTGTTGTGTGCTTTAGTTTAGCTTTACTGTTTTATTTACAGTTTTACTTTACAGCTTTACTTTATTGCATTTATTTACCGCTTTCAGTATTTTATTTTCCATGCATCATATTATACTGGACTGTCTGGCTGTGCTGGTTTTCATTTTTTCTGTGGGATGGGAGTTACTGTGAGATAAGCCAAATACCCGGCTTGAGTGCACCATAGGATTAGCGTGGACAGACATTGTACTCTTATGGTATCTCACCATGATGGGTGGCGATGTGTTCCACACCCAGATTGCGACCGTCTTGGAACTATTCTGTGTGGGGATTACCTCACTTCAGGGTACGACTTTGATAGTTATGTGCATCTGGTGACCGATCTTCGAGGACCTTAATGGGAACACCCCTCTCTAGTGATGACAGTGGCAGACCACATTTGTTGGCAAACCCACTCGCATCCGAGGGTCCATTGGGAACTCACATAGGATGGCCTGGTTCTCTCATAGGAATTCAGTTAAAGCAAACTGTTCGTATGACGATAGTATTGTACCATTCGGGATGAATGTACTATTGTTTCTCGATTCAGTGTTTGAAGCTGGAGACTTGTGAGGGATGCTTGTTTTTCCGGACTCAACTGAGACCTCCCTGCGTAGTACATAATACCAAACCGATTCCCTGATTTGGTCATGAGCCATTTCTCGGAAATGGTGAACGTATTATTGCTATTCGGCTTTGAGAGTCCGTGATGTTGACCTGAGTAGCACACCCGTGAGATTGGGAGGGGTTTACAGGTTTGCAGGAACCCTAAACTTCAACATACCCACTTTGCCAGTATTGTTCAGTGTTCTATGGTTCTTTGATTCTGAGATCCGGGATTTCTATTCAGAGAGATTGTTACTGTGATTACCATGGTGACCCTGATATTGTGACTGTTATTATGACTCTCCATAGACACTTGGCTCGTTTTTTAGCTTCAACACCATCAGTGACTACTCTATTATGTGATCCAGTTCTACAGTTATTGGGTTCTCAGTTATGGGGTTTTATACAGAGATGGTGCTACTATTATGATTCTATTCAGACACTTGACTCATTATTCAACACCGGCACCAACATCATACCATTGATCACACGTCTGTTGCATACATGACATCATAGCATTTCTGCACACATGTTTAATTATTTATGTGAATCACATATCTAAATCATGTTGTTAGATTTTTCTGTATCAAAACTTGAATCAAAGCAGATAGATTCCTCAGAAATAATTGAACATGGCATTTGCATACATCCTTGCATTCTTGACAGGTATTCAGAGACAATTTCTTTTCCTGACTTGATTTCTCATCAGAATGGACAACTTGAATCATAGTCATCAAAGTATATATTTGAAGCAAATCCGGGCGGAGGTAACCGAAAGGAAGACCCAACTGGGGCAATTCAGGGCAAAGGTATAAGCTTTATTTCAGAACCAGAAACTGCGGAAATAGGAAGTCAACCAGATAAAGACTCAGATGAGCTTGGTTATGGAAATTCTGAATGAAGCTATTTTCATCCCTACTGAGGGGAACTACGCTGCTCTGATTCTCCATTGGTCAATGGAGATACGTAGGCAGGAGATCGTGCAAGATCTTTCCGAGCAACCTTATCTATTAACTTTATCAACCTCTTCCCTCCAGATGTCGTTTGTCAGCATCCAACCTGAGCTTCCCAAGAGAATCCTAGGGGCGGAGAATACGGGTAAAGGCCAAAACAACTTAAGAAGAAGTTTGATCATATTCTGATGTCGTACGTGCAATAAGTTTCCTCATTTAGGCAAATTCGGAGTGGTTGAGCTAATCGCGTCAGGATCACCTCCGACAAAGCTTCCTGTGGGGTTTCAATTCCAAGTATAATTACCATTCTGGGGCACCTGGCCTTTTAATTGAAGATTGCAAGTCTTTCAGAGGTAAAGATGAAGACAAGGTCCCGAAGTTGATCGACTCAAAGGTCATCATGCCAGAAAGTCTGCTCACATATTGAAGTTTCCTCATCAAATGGGTCTCCCAATTTGCAAAGGCATCTTCAGAATCAATAAGTCCATACGGAGTCAAGTCTCCTCAATGACGGCAATGTTCAGCTTCTTTACTGCATTTCCATTTATATTTTATATTGTTTGTTTAAACATTTGTATGCATGCATGAAACTTATTTGTTTTTGAATGATAACCATAATAAAATGCACATGTTTTTCTTGAAGTAATCCATTCGTATTCACTCATGATTTTGTGTATGTGCATTGCAATACCAACTGTTGAGCTTAAACTCTATCAGGGAGGATGACGAAATGAAAATGCATGAATCTCTAATTGTTCGCTTTTGAGAAAGACCCTGTTGACGATGTACAGGCATTGTTTCAAATCCTAAACACCGGAGATATAAGGGAGATAGACCCTCGCCAACCCATTTGAGCCTTGAAGTAGAAGTTTATTTTTGCATGAAAAAAACCTTTGCACTTAACCCAGGGGCAGGGTAGGCGTCAGTTAGTTTGACCGAGCATTCAAATTTCAAAAAGGAGTGCACATCTGAGGATCAATTGCCTTTTGTTGTACCAAATCAAGAGGTCCAAATACCAGAAACCACAATGGTTATCCCAAGCAAGAGGTCCAGAGACCGGAAACCACAATGGTTATCCCTCAACAACCAAGAAGTGAGACAGTCACGACCCTTTCAAAGAAATCAAGACAAAAAGTGTCACACGATTTGTTCAAAAAAAAGAATTAAAAAAATGATGAGAAAGCCCGCTAAGTCGAAACTTGAAAACAAGCGACTTAGGCAAAAATTAGGGCATCCCGCTGGACTTCACAATCAAAGATTCACAAGAATCAGTCCAGGCAAAAGTTAGGGATAAGAAAAATAATGCAAAAGCGAAAGACGAAAAGGATTACATCAGAAAGATCCTTGAACAAGAACAAAGTCGTGTGATACAGACACGAAAGACGAAGGGATGACTGACTCCAAACAACAATCGGATTGGTGCTTAAACTGTTAGAGTAATTGATTCCTTAATCATCACAAAACCTTTTTTGAGAGGTGAGCGCTCGTGAAAGCTAGATGAACATAGGAATGAAGAACATCACGAAGATGGGTGGGCACAAATAAACTTCGAGCCTGTATCCTTTGTTTTCTATAACCGTGAACCAGGCCACGATACAACCCTCAAAAGTCCTAACTGAAACGGGGTTATTTTTGAGAGCATACTACCACGAGACCGCGTTCCTGACTCCTATGAGTGGTGTTGAAAGATCTTTGTTGGTGTTGCATGTGCATGCTTTCTATTATTCAAAAAAATTAATGTCGTATCTTAACCAGTGATTCGCTCATAAAGGTTTGTGACATCTTTTTCAGTAAAACTTCAAGATTAATATGTGTGTTGCATTAGAATTTTCATTCTTAGAATAAACATTTTCTGCTTGCATACATTTGTTAGGCATCATAAAAATTCACATACGAAATTTCAGTCCAGAAACTTAATCTTGCCGAGTTGAGAAGTCTAAAACTTCCGAAGGTCAATCTTTTGAGATGCACTTTTCCAAGAAGCTCCATTGAGTGGGGGCTTTCCCAACGGTCGCGGTAAGAGCCGACCAATCTGGGGCAATAGCTTCGAGATCTAAATCTCTCAAAGAGCCATTAGTCGGAGGCATTCATTCAAATTTTAGCCAATCTGGGGCAATCACTTCGAGATTCAAATCTCTCCAGGAGTATGTAGTATGGATATTTTCTTCAAGGGCATGAGAAGTCACTCTCTCCCGAAGACCGTCAATTCAAAGCGCCTATCCGAAGTTCAAAATACTGGGGCAGAATATCTCACAGTGATATGAGGTTTTTCATGAATCCTCGTGAGGAAAATTCTTGCACAGACCATGCAGTCTGGGGCAGTTATTTCGAGATCCAACGAATCTCTCCAAGAGTTTGAAGACACTGAGGCATTTCAGGTGCCATGTTTTCTGTAAAATCCTCTTGAGACATTTACTTCTGACGGACCTTAATCTGAAGCGAGTTGAAAATTTCAGAGAACCATTGTTCACTCATGATTAGTCGGCAACCTATCAACCCAGGGCTAGGGGCAAGGCCAGTGTCGGCACAGTACTTCAAGAGTTATTTCATCAGCAAGCTTCATTGATCAAAATTACTTAGCAAGTCTCATTAGACAATCCCTTCTCCAGTAGTGCGGCAAATGGAAGGTTACTTCTTGAGCAGAAGGATATCATTGTCTCTCATCCCCAGCATGAGACGCCTTCCATCTCTCATTCACAACATGAGAGGATTTATCTCTTATCCCCAGCAAGTGGCAACTTGAGCTCTTATCTTCAGCAGGAAGCTTTATCATTGACATCCTCCGTTATCCCCAGCAAGTGGCAACTTGAGCTCTTATCTTCAGCAGGAAGCTTTATCATTGACATCCTCCGTCATCCCCAGTAGAGGTGGAAGTTGAAATCTCTCTCAATAAGGTAGAAGAAGGTGGGTGTCATCCCCAAGAAGGAGTTTCCCTTCAGACAGGGGCAATTCTCAGCAGTATAAGGAATGTCTTTCCTCCCCAGCAATTTCTTCCTCAGCAGTGTCATGCCTTTGGTTCTCAGCCAAGTCAGGAGGTCTTCATTTTCCCATCAGAGTTCAAGAAGAGCCATCATCCAGCAGGGTCTTGGCTCTCCAATCTCAAAGTCCAATTTATTTTTGGCAGTGGCGGCTGTTCAGAGCCAGTATATCATTGACAACCTTCCCCGCAGGGTTGTTTCCTCCTCATCAGAAGGGATCATATCAATGCAGTAAT